>BSBK01008785.1:0-600000 GCA_027943335.1 Chamaecyparis obtusa | reverse complement strand
TTAGTTGCCAATATGGTAGGTACTACACAAAGAATCAAACTTTCTCTAATCAAACCTTTCTCCAATAACTCTTGAATCTGTCAGTTTATTTCCTGATTCTCGGTAGGTGTTAACTGATGAGGTGCCTTATTTGGTAAACTAGCTCCAAGGATTAGATCCATGCAATGATCAATGCTTCTCTTCAATGGAAAACCATCAGGTACATTATTAGAAATGATTTCACTATACTCAGTGAATAACTTATCAATCTCCTCAGGAACACTTCCTCTATTTTCTTACTCAATTTATTAGGAATTACAACAAAACATACATCATTCCTTTTCAAATCCTTAACAGATTTTCTTCCTTCCATCAAGCAAACTTTCACAGATGTACAAATATTACTAACAGGTTCTTCAATCAAAGGTGACAAGATTTGTCTTCTTTGATCAACCCAAATAGTATATTTATGCAATCTCCCATCATATATAGCATGTCTATCATATTGCCAAGGTCTACCCAACAAAATATGGCAACAATCCATAGGCATGATATCACATAACACCTTATCATAGTACTTCCCAATTTTCAAATTCACATAACATTGTTCACTTACCAAGAGTGTATGCTCATC
Organism: Chamaecyparis obtusa; assembly: GCA_027943335.1. Taxonomy (NCBI): domain Eukaryota; kingdom Viridiplantae; phylum Streptophyta; class Pinopsida; order Cupressales; family Cupressaceae; genus Chamaecyparis; species Chamaecyparis obtusa. The sequence continues at coordinate 599,387 of BSBK01008785.1, read as the reverse complement.
CTTGATCCATGAAATCTGATAGGGCTTTGGATGTTCCAACCTTTTCAACTGCAACTTTGTGACCATTTCCTCAGATGCTAGATTCTTCGAGCTACCGATGTTAATGATTACTTTCCAAACTTTGTCAGAAACTCTACATTTGGTCTTGAACAAACTTTTCCTTACCAGATCTTCTTTTTTACCTTCATTCCAAAGTGCTCTTCTTACCATCAAGTTATTTTCCTTCTTAGGTTCATTTGGTGACTCTTCTTGCACCAAAGCATTTCTACTGCTACCAGCCTTCTTACTTTCATGCATACATTCAAAAGATCTATGTCCTTCTTCTCCACAATTGTAACAAGTTCCTCAAAAACCACCTCTATTATAACCACCTTAGTAGTTACTGCCTCTGCCTCTAGATGAACTTTAACCTTTCCACTCGGTCTTACCTTTATCCAGAGCTATCTTTTCAGGTTCAGATCTACTATTTTTACCATGGGATCTACCTCTTCCTCTAGGTAATCTACCACCTCTACCTCTTTGTCTTTGCTCATGTCTCTTGTTTAATTTCTCCTTTGCTTTCAATGCAAATTGACAAGATTCTTCAATGTTCTCCAATTTGACCAAACTAATTCCTTGTTGGATGGAAACTCTCAAATCATTCAGGTATCTAGCAATTATTTCCACATCATCTTCATCATATCCAGATCTGATATCTAATCTATATAATTGCTCAGTATATTCCTTTACCGAGCTATCTTTCTGCCTTAAACTTTGCATTCGCCTAACTAGGTTAATATGATAATCACAAGGTAAGAAATTTCATTTTAAATTATTCACCATTTTATTCCATACCTTGATTTTGTCTTTTCTTTTCCTCTTTCTATCCAGCTGTAGGTGTTCCCACCATAAGGATGCATGACTTTTCAGTTTTGTGCTTACAATTTTCACCTTCTTTTCCTTAGGTACATTTTCATACTCAAAGTAATTTTCCATCTCAGTGATCCAACCCACCAATTCATCAGAATCCAATTTTCCACCATACTCAGGAGGATTAAAGTGTGGTGTAGACTTCAGACTTGTCAAAGCCTTCAAGAATCTTTCCTCACCCTGATCCATCACAGGTGCAGGTTCTACATCACCTTGTTCTACTAAATTTCATCATCACTAACATCTTCAAGATGTCTTCCTCTTCTTTGGGCTATTTCAACAGCTTCTAATCTAGCATCAAGTTGTCTCAACATGTTTTCCAATCCTGGATCTACATCTCACCTCCCATGAACCATCTTGAAAACCCTCTACAATTGCAACTCAGATCACAATCTTCTACCCCACAAAAATTCAACTAGGGCTTCACAAGAAGGAACCTTCAAACCTAGATCAAGATATAACCTCACTCTAATACCATGTGACACAAAGGAGGATGGGAAGAGGGGCCAAAGGTACACCCTAACTAGATCCACCTTACAAAACAACACACAGAAGCAACAACACACAATAGTGAGAGAGAGAATGCAAATTTTTTATATATATTATCTTCAAATTGATTCATACATGTCAGGCTGTAAGGCCTTCCCAGTTTTAGCTAGATATACAATCAAGTATAGAAGTCCTCAAACATGTGAGGATCTATGAAAAATCTCTAATCTACTAACTTCTATCTTCTATCCAAAATTGACTCACTAAATTCTAACCAAACAACTACATTTATACAAGAGGCCATCGAGCCAAGTTGGCCTTCAGATCCGCAATCAATGGAAGGGACTACTAGATGTAGGTCCACATGCTTCCCAATGATGGATACTGACATTAAATCCATGACCTAAAATAAATGCATAAGTCAGCCTCAATAGAAATCCAAAATAAACAACTCGGCAATCAAGGAAACCGAGCACCAAACAAGCATCGCCGAGTGCCAGGGAATTGCCGAGTGCCAGAGAGATAACCAACCAACTTGGTCAACAAAGGAAACTGAGAAACTCAGTCAACGTAGGAATTGAGAAAAATAGAAAACTTCAAATATATTTTTGGTGATACAGGATTACCAAGGACCCGAGATGCTCCTACATCAGATTCACCCCCCCTCTCAGTACCTATTATTTCAAACATATTTGTAGGAAAACTCACCAAGTGTGTATGGGAAAAAGTGGCTTATAACATCCTAATGTACAATTTTCTTTTGGCTGCATATTTCTTTAAAGACACGAATGTGCTCTTCTGCTATCCTAGGTTCCCCATACACAAATTTAGTACAAAATTTATCATGATTCTTAGGAAACTCATGCAATTGGCTAACTATGTTCATTAGAGAACTTTGAGCATTAGAAAAGAAAGCCATTGGGATAGGTGGTGGTAAATTTTGATTTTGATTAATTGTCATTGGGATAGCTGGGGCAGCAATATGTGATTATTGGGAAAGTAGGTTTTGCAAACTAGTTTGGTGATTAGAGGGAATTAGCTTTGATTTTCCCTTATCATTGCGAGCTTTGTGATGGTGGGTCAGCTCAAGGAACTCAGCTCTTTTTGGAGATAATCTAAGTACTTTCTCGAACCTCTCCAGTGATACAGATTCAATATTCTCCAACTTTTCATTTGAAGGCCCTCCTAGTGAAACTTATGTTGAGCATTATTTGTACACAAGGAAATAGTTAGGAATAAGAAAATTGAATCCCCCTTTTGAAAGAGTAACAAGGTTACTCCCAAGGTTCTTTGTGATCATGGTACAAACACTAGGAAGGATCAATCATAGATAAATGTGAAGGTTCACAAGGAGACCTTTTTTGGTCCAATTCAAACTTGGGTTGAAAATAATAGATCTTAAACACCCTTTTGTATTGTTATCCCTCCCTTTTGAGCCACCTTTTTTTCAGCTTCTTCCAATTTGATTTCTCGATCCTTAAAATTTTCTAAGTAAAACTAACCTTTTAATTAAGTCTTTGAACTTGGTTGAACCAAGTTCAAAGTGGTTCAAATGTTTCCAAGGTTCATCCTGGTTCAACCATTTACTCAGTCCCTATGTCAAGGAGTATGTCAACATATGTCTTGAATTGCTTCATACCTCCCAAAACCTTTTGAATGAGTTTCCTTATGGTTCATCTCAGTTTATCAAGTTCTAGTCTTTTCTCTTATTAGTCGAGTCAAACTAGTCAAATTAATGCATCAACCTCACATTAGTTATCCATTGCGTAGCATGGCCTTAGGTTTGCACACACTTTGGCAAGGATTGAACCAAGATGGACCATATTTCTCCAAGTTCAAGAACGTTCAAGGGAGTGTTGATGACATGTAATTCTACCTGAAGGGAGAATTTAAATGCTAAGGTGATAGGGATGGATGTGATTTCATGGGACACACGTGTGATCTTGAAGACAATTATGGTAAAATGATATATTAAAAGGGGAAGTAATCATGATTAAATAAGGTTTCATGTTGATGTGACAAGTAATAAATATTTACATTCCCAAAGGTCATTATGCCCTTACTCCACTCAGGTGATAGATTTGGAAATGAAATCTTTCAAGATTTGGTATGAGGTAATTTGTTTTAGAAGAAGCCTTAGAAAATTTATCTTCTCATTTAACAAGCAACAAGTAGCAGAGCATAGGAGGTCTTTCCGGTTTGTCATGTGGGAGCATTGCAGTGTGTTTAATTAACAAGGTGAGTCCTAAAATCTTTCCCTATTAATTAATTTGAATTCCTTGTCTGTTAATTGAAGTAGAACAAGTAAAATGAGGTTAGCATTTCATATTTTTATAATGTTGAAGAGTTAGTTTGTCAATCCCTGATATACAGAGATACTTCCCTAGCCAATTTTTGTATTGAGGAATTCAAAGGGAGACTTAGGAATTTACCAGATGAACGTTTTACCAAAGAAATTGTTGAAAGTGGCCTTGTAGAGACTAAAATAGATAAGGGAATGTGTCAATAGATAAGATGTAAGGCATCAATGTATCTATAATGATGACAGGGAAATATTATTGTCTATTGATAGGGAAACAATCATCTCCACTTTAAAAATCCGAGAGAAAGAGATGTATTCATATTTTAACCCCATCCTATCTTTTAATAAATATGAAAAAAGAGGAATCTACTTATAAAAACACCATAGGCCCTAGTTGGTTGCTCAAATTCCAAAAGGGAGTTTCTAGACTACTGAGATCACTCACTACAGACCATATGAAACCTTATGTATGGGACTTGGTAGTATTGTTGTATAGGGTTAAAATGTCGAATTGTGCCAAATTTTTCTCTAGGTCGATGCATTTCTTTATACAAATAATTCTATTAGGAAGGAAAATGGTTGATTGGAAAGAAGTGATAACTGAGGCCATGGCAGAACAACTAAATTTGGCTCATCTCAGTTCATGAAAATTTTACATATCATCCTACTTGATTCATTGTCTTTCTCATACCAAGGAATGGGTAGGCCTTCCTTGTGAACCGTGGTCACAGGAAATTAACATATATGAATATTACCCATTGATGTAAAGAGATAGAGCTATGGAAAACTATAGAAGATTGAATGACATCTTCAAAGAGAGTTTGTTGTTTGAGATCACAACCATGATGATCAAGAGGATTTTAGATGATCAAGTAAAGCAATTCATCAGTGTTTATGGAAGTTATTACATTCAATTCCCACATTTCACTTATGTCCATGTAGGAGAATATGAAGGAAAACCTACCAAGTTATCAAGGTATGTTATGGATTATTTTATATTAGTAGAATTCTATAGGCAACTAATGACGGTAGTCAATAAGTACCTGTCTGAAGAAGCACATGATACCCCTTTTCCTTTGGAGCTAGGAATTTATTCCTGCAAAAATTTCTTATATGTTGTGAGTATTGGATATGATTTGAGTAGGTTTAATTTAAAGTATTACAAATTGAGGCAAGGCTTTGATAACAAAGGTTACACCCACCAGCACTTGAACCTGGGTGATAAATTTCAACCTATGAGACACTTAGAAGACTATTGGGAGGATTGTATGGATGAATTTGTTTCCATAAGGATACATTGGAATAGGTTCAACTTGTAGTAGATACAAAATATAGGGTTAGATTTGGATGTTTCCCACATAGAGAGTGATGGTGAAGAAGTGATTGCTCCCAAGTTTGAAGAAATAAAGAACCATCCCCTCCATGAAGTTAGTTGGACTGAAGATGAAAAAGATAATATTGATACAAGGACATATGGTGTCATGTGGAAAAATGAGTTGTGTCTTAAATAGAAGAAAGTGAAAGGAAGAAAAATATCTAGAAGATCAAGTCCCATAGAGAAAGAAAAATCTCATCAGTTGACTATAGCTTCTAATGCTAATGTTAAATCTTGTGATGTAGGTAAGACCAAGAAGAAGTCAAAGGGGTCTTCAAGCAACAAAGAACCAACAAGTTCTCTTACTATGAAACCATTTTCGTAGGTAACTAGTTCAAAAATGAAAGAATACAAGAAGAAAGGTTCAGGAGCTGAAGTAGTGATAGACCTGGAATTACAAGAAGAAAGGATCAGGAACTCAAGTAGTGATAGACCTAGATTTACAAGAAGAAATCATAGATAAACAATGACAACACCCTTAGCCCATGGATTATGTGAACACCCCTTTGAACTCAGATGTAATGGTCATGGTCAATACTATCAAGGAATTAGTTGAAGGTACTCCCACTTGATTAGCTACCACTATTAATAAGAAAATGAATCTAGTCCTTGTGTCAATTCCAGTTGGTGATATAGTGAGCAAGTATGCTAGTAAGGAACTAAAACCCAAGAAATTAAAGATTATGTCTAAATTTGATATTGAATCAAAGATAGGAAATTGGATAGATGAAGTGGCTAATCCAAATATGGAAAAATAAGTTGCAAATCCTTCCATGAATGACTTCACAATAGAGAAATTTGACCTTGGAACTGCTAATAGAGAAACATACAACCATCACTTTAAATTTTTTGCTAAGAAGATGTTGACTAGGTCCTAGAAGGACAGTAAAGAAAAGAAAGAAATGAAGTAGACAATTAGAGACTTGGTGAACTACATTTATTCTATCAACATCTCAAGCCCTCATCCAATCTCCCAAGTGCTAGAGTCCTTTGACCTGACTTCCCTTGATAATCAAAAGATACTCAACTAGATAAAGATAGGAAAAGTGTTAGTTGATGTCTTTGATGAATGGATTGATGATATAATCAAAGATGGTGAGAAATAAATTCTTGATTCTAGGGATGTCTACAATGAACTCATTGAAATAATCAATGAAATCCAAACATAGATGTCAACTTGGGAAAATGAAGAATAAAAATGGATTGAAGTTTCTCTATGGATTCAGGAAATGCAAAGATATGGGGCGAACAAATTCTTATTAGAAAAACCCTTGAAGGATGTAGATGAAGGTCAGTTAGCCATTTGAAAAAAAGACATAGACTGGAGTAAATCTATAGCAAAAGCTAGGTGCCATGACTTTATAAAGATGGAGGACAAGATTTGGCTAATGTCTAGATAATAATATGAAGTGTATCAATGTTACCTATTTATGGCATGATGGCAAGGTGAAGCATGACATGGACGTAGTGGTTAGAGTCTTCAAGAAAGAAACTAGTGAGGTGAAGAAGGTTAAAACCCCTATGATAAAGCACTTCTCAGAGCTGGTGTAGATCGAGTCTATGCTTTTGCTACTCAATGAACTGTTACTAGCCCATGCGCATAGGCTTGGAGAGATGAAATGGGAGAAAGATGCCTAGAAATAGAGGATGTTTTCTATCAAGAACCCCAACCCCTCCTTCACTCTAAAATTTGCAAATGCTTATAAGGAATGGAAAACATAACAAGATGCAACAGTTGAAATCGGAGGAGCGGCTAACAAGAAGTCACCATGTGCTTCTTAGTTATAGTTTTTTCTACTTTTAAAAGACTTTTTCTAAAAAACTGGGGATGTTTATCTAGTAGTTACCTATTTTAGTTATTTAAACTAGTTATTTGACCCGTGGTTCTTCTGTAACCATAGGTAGTTTTAAAATTAGTTATGGTTAAAAATATGGTATAAATTTTGGAATAAACAAATGTTAAAGGTTCAAATTTTGGGCTTTTAAAAACTCTGTTAGTGATACAATATATATACTTTCAATATATTTTGAAGATGAACTAGGGAATCTTTTACCTTTGAATGAAACTATTTTGAATTGGCTTAAAATAATATAAATCTATGTGTTTTTATTTTGGTTCTATCTTTTTTGTGTGATGGATAAAGCCTGTCAGTGAATTTAATTATTTCCTAGTTTATGTGGATGGATATAAGTTTTTGTGTAGTTGGCTAAGAATCAATTGGTTTATATATTTATGGAATGAATGTTCATAGAAAAATTGTAATTTTTTGAGTGATTTTGATAAGTGATTTCATAATTCATGTATTCAAAGCATATTTATGGTTGAATGCATTGTACCTTATGTAATTTCTGGTGAAAAGCATGCCTGAATACTAGTTTAGTTTGATTCATTGGAAATCTAATTAGGGTGCTATACCTTTTAAAATTTAGAGAGAAACAAATAAATTTTTTTACCCAACTGTTGTTTATAGATTTTTTTCTTAAAGGGCATGAGTCATTGATTTAGTAGTGTAAATTTGGTAAAAACAATTCTAATTGCAAATAAATTTTTGGTGACTCTGCTGGAGATCGATCTAGAAAATTATATAAGTCTCTAATTAATGAAGAACAATGGTGTTGCCCCATGAGGACATTTTTCCTATCCTTCAACCCAATCTTGGTTTCCAAGAAGACTAAGAGGATATCCTTAGATCCCTAAACACTTTAGCTTTGTACCTTAGGAGGAGTTTAGAGGATTATATAAGGACCAAAGAATTATTAGAGAAAGAAGAAGAAATTGTTGAAAACTTGAATCGATAAGCACTTAGATAGTTAAGGAGAAAAAAATAAATTTTTTAAAATATCTTTTCATAGTGACAAGCTAGAGTTTAGGATATTTAAAAGATACCAAGCAAGACAAGGCTTGATAGACCTTGACCTAGAAGCTCTACAATGGTTGAGTGCCTCACCTAACCCTACACAGTTTAAAAGGTTGAGAAGTTGACCCCCACCACCTCCCAAAACTATGGCCTTGCCATCCTACCAAGCTTTGGTGTTTTCTAGAAATCATATACCTTTAAGAGTCAATCATGTCCCACTTAACATAAATTTACCTCCTTTGAACCCAATTGCACAAAATCAACCATGGGGAGCAATTGTAGGACCCTTGAATTTGGGGGCTAACTTGAATAGCTTACCTAAAGGAGGTAGGGAGATTTTACCCAAGTTTGATGGAGATTGTAAGATATCACTTGAAGATCATCTTAATGCATTTAATGTGGCATGTGGAGTACTAGAAGTACAACATGAAGATATTGTCATTAGAATTTTTATTCAAACCCTTACAAATGGGGAAACAGGTTGGTTTTATCATCTTCCCAACACCTCTATAACGAACTAGAATGACATGAAGAAAAACTTTGATTCTAGTTTCAAGAGTGCAGAAGATGAACACACTCTCTTGGTGTAGTTGACATAGTTAAAGAAGGAAATTCATGAACCCATGAGATATTTTCTAGCTAAATTTAACAAGATTGTTCATAAAATCCCAATAATAGTTAGGCATAGAGAAGAAAATCAAAAGGGGTTTTTCCTAAACACCATGCATCCTAACATCAGTTTCCATATAAGGAGAGCCAGAGTAGCCAACTTAAAATTTGCACAAAGAAAAAATATTGAGCTTCAAGATGATTTGATATCAATTGGAAAATGGTGGAAGGACATGCAATCTCTGAATACACAACCTTCTACATCATCCTCAGATCCATTTGTTCAATGATTGGTAAATGATGTGATTACTCTCAAGATGCAGATCCATAAAGCAAGTAGTCCATACCAACAACCCTATTAGGACATTGGAAGAAGGCAATTATAACTAGCCTAATTATGGAAAGACACCTCAACCTCCTTCTACCTAACCAATATTACCCTTTGAAGCACCTTGGGGGAAGGGGACTATGTGTACTTTCCACCTTACAACAGACTGTGATGGTGAAACTTGTCCTGATATGATGAGACATATTTAGATGGAGGTCACAAAGGACACACTTGGAGAGATGAAAGAAGAACAAAGGGATATGGAGAGATCTGGTGACTCTATTACATTTTTCCTTGAGTACAAGTTTGATTAAGAAAGAGGTGGTGGAATTCACTCTTGAAGACCCTTCATGTGCAGTTCTCACTAGAAATAAAAAAGCCCCAAATTCTCACTCAGTGCAACCTCCTCTAGTACCCTAGCAAAAGGAAAAGACCCTGTGGTAAGGACTCCTTGTTCTAATTCTAAAACACCATAATTTAAAATCTTGCAAAATAATAGTTCTTTATCTTCTTCCTTTGACATTGTATAGTTCTGTAAATCTTAAACTATTTAGATTTCACTTGGTGAATATTTAAGGCTTAACCCTAAAGAACTAGATTAGTTAATTAAGTATGTGAGGGGTGATAAAACTCAAGAATCATCAAGTAAGAAATACCTAGTTGAAGATGAACCCATACCTTCTAGCTTTCCCATATTCTCTTTTGATTCATCTCATGATGTAAATGAAATCACAAAAAATACCATAGGGGAAGAATCAAAACATGCTAAGAAAAAGCCTAATCCCTTCTATGTATCATTACTCCTTAATTTTCATAAATTAAGTAATTATATAATTGATTTTGGAGCCTTAGAAAACATCATCCCCTCCTCTGTTGAAAAAGATTTAGGTTTGACCTTAACTAAGACCTTTTGGAGATGCTATTCAATGGATGGAAAATAGGTTCCTTTTATGGGATAGGTAAAGGATGCTCAAGTAGTTTTAGCAGAATATCTAGATACAAGGCTCAAATTGACAATATTGGTGGAAAACATACTAGCCAGTTACACGATTATTCTTAGCATGACTCTTTGCAAGGAATTGTGAGGTGAAATAAAAATGGATTGGTCAAAAGAAGTGATCCCTATCGGTGAGAAGAAGGTTAAGCTAGAATTGGAGGATTAAAAAAAGTATATGGTTTTTCCCTCAGATAATCCCAAAGCTCAAATTCTATATGAAGAATGTCACTTCAGGAACTAGCTAATTCTACCGCATTGGGAGAAGATTGAACCTATTGAACCACCAAGAACTAAGCATGGCTTGTGGGTTATGGAGTTTTATAGAAGTTGCTCAAACTTTGGGTCTAGAGAGGGAGTAGTTCTCACGTCAACGAAGGGTGGACATACTCCTTATTCCTATAAGATTGATTTCAAAAATACCAATAATACCACCGAGTATGAAGCTCTACTTCTAGGATTATAGGAAGCTAGAACAAGAGGTATTAAGACACTTGTTGTAAAAGGAGATGAAAAATTAAATGTATAGTAGGTCAGAGGCTTGTTTACAATAAAAAATGAATGACTGAAGCACTACCACAATAGAGTGTGGGATGAATTGGAGCATTTTGATGCATTCTCAATAGAAGCTATTCCAAGAAGTTTGAATTCTAGAGATGATTCTCTAGATGTCTCAACCTCATTGTTGTTTCCTCACTTATATTTCAAAGAAGCTACCTATCAGGCAAAAATTATCCATAGACCCAATGTAGCCAATAATGTTGAGAATTGGAAAGTATTTTATGGGGATTCATAGATTAAGGATTTTTAGCCAATACTCAAGCATTCACAACTTCATATTTTGAAGGGTTGGAGAATACCTACAAAGATTTCTACCCAAATCTAGGAATCAAAGGTGATAGTGGTTTAATTTAGTTAAAGGGAAACATAATCCAAAAGGGTTTGGTTACCCTAGAGCGCTTATTCTCTTAGAGAGATGAAAACCTTAAGAGTGAAGAAATGGCTAGTTTAGGAGAGCAGGAAGACTGTTATAAAATAAACATTGGTGATAAATCATTTCTGAAATGTATTTTAGTTGGTAAGAAATGCACTCCTGAAGAAAAATGTAGACTCACTAAACTATTGAAAGAATATAAAGATTTCTTCACCTGGAATTATGATAATCTCAAACATTTAAGGGGTGACCAGTTTCAACATTAGATGCCATTAAAACTAGGTGCTACTCCATTCTGAAAAAAATTAAGAAATTATAATCCTAAGGTGTATAAAGCCATTTTTAAAGAAGTTGAGAGCTAGGATCATCTAACCTATTCATCATTCCATGTGGATAGAGAATATCATGCCCATGTAGAAGAAGAATGGAGAGATTAGAATATGTGTAGATTTTCACAATTTAAATAAGGCCAGTTTAAAAGATAATTATGCCCTCCCTATTATGGATCATGTGCTCCAGACCATGGGAGGGTCAGAAATGATGTCTATGCCTAATGAATTTTCTAGTTATAACTAGATAAGAATTTCTAGATTAGAATATCAAAAAATAATGTTTATCACACTTGGGAAACATTCACTTACAACAGAATGCCTTTCAGCTTGATTAATGTAGGAGTGATCTTCCAAAGGGTGATGAACTCATCCTTTAAGGATTTGAGAAATAGAATCATTGTGGTGTATCTAGATGATTTGATGGTTTTCTTGAAAAGGAGAAACAACCACTTGAGAGATCTAAAGATAGTGTTGTAGAGGTGCAAGGATCATGACATATCCTTGAATCCAAAAAAATCAATCTTTTGTGTAAAAAAGGGCAAGTTACTCAACCATATAGTTTCTAAAGATGACATTAAGATAGACTCCTACTCGGTGAAAGCAATATAGCAGTTGAGCCTTCCCTCATGCTGAAGTGGAGTCAAATCATTCTTTGGTCAAATTAATTTCTTGAGGAGCTTTATACCAGTCTTTTTCAAAGATGACCAAGCATATTGTGGAGATGATGAATGAGAAATAGGTGTTCAAATGGAATGAAGAAGGTAAGAAATCTTTTGGTGACATAAAGGATGCTATAGCTAATGTACCTACTTTAGTTAACCGTGATTTCAAAAGAGATTTTATTATCTGTTGTTATGTATCTAAACAAACTCTATCTAGCATATTGGTGCAAAATAATGAAGTGGGATCTGAAGCCCCTATTGCATTTATGAGAATCCCACTCAAGAGACATGAATTGAAATATTCACTGATTGAGAAGTACGCCTTTGCAGTTGTCAAAGAAGTTAAGTATTTTACATAGTACATTCTACATTCTCATTCAGTGGTGAAAAGTATACTAACACGACAAGAGGTTAGAATTAACAAATGGGTGGCCTGGGTGGTAAAAATTTAGGAATATGATTTGAATATCAAGCCCACTATATTGGTGAGAGACCAAGGCTTATGCATACTAATGGCTGAAAATAACTCTAGCAAGGAAGAAGTGGAAGGGGAGTTTCCTATAGTACTATTGGTCAGTCTCCAAGATCTGTGGTTTTCTAATATAGCTTACTATTTGACCTATTGTGACTTCCCTAAACACCTCACACCAAAGGAGAAAAGGAATATGAGACTCAAAGCATCAATTATGTAATATCTCAAGATTCCTTATACAAAAGAGGCTTATACGAAATATTTTTGAGGTACATAGATAAGGATCAACAACAAAAATTAATGAAAAATTTTCATGAAGAAGTATGTGGTGGACATTTCTCTTCTACGATCACTACTTTGAAGATCCTCCAAAATTATTTTTATTGGCTAGGTATCTTCAAAGATGCATACTCCTATGTCAGAGATAATGAAAAATGTAAATTGTTTTTTGGTAAGCCTAAGCTAGCAGATCTTCCATTAAGGCCACTAGTAATTTATGAACCCTTTAAGAAGTGGGGTCTAGATTTCATAGGACCACTTAATCCCTTGTCGAACATCGGGAACATATATAAATTGAATACAATAGATTGTTTTACCAAGTGGATGGAAGCTATAGCCATGAAGAAGGATAATTCTTAGGTGATCTATGATTTTCTTAAAAGCTATATTTTAGTGTGGTTAGAAGTCACACAAAATACTACTACAAACAATTCCACGTACTTCTCTAAAGAAATAATGATGTTTTATTATGAGCATAGTACTACTCTGGTGCACTCTTCATATTATTTTCCATAGGGCAATGGAAAAGCATAGTCAAGAAATAAAAATTTAATCACCATTATGAAGAAATTAGTGGATGATAATGCCAGGGATTGGCATAAGAGGTTATATGAAGATTTTTGGGAAGACCAAAACACTCCAAAAAAGGTGATTGGTATGGCTCCTTTTGAACTGATTTATGGTATTGGTGCCCAAGTCTCTCTACCTCTTGAATTAGCCACAACCAAACTACAAACTGTGATTGAAGATCAATTCTTCAAAGACTCTCTTGAAAAAAGGGTGATGTACCTAACTAAGCTTGAAGAAGAGAGAGATAAAATGGTAGAAAAGATTACAAAATGCTAGGCAAGGGTCCCAAAATCTTTCCCTATTGATGAATTATAGTTTGAATTTACATTCCTCATCTATTAATTGACGCACAACAAGTAAAATGAGGTCAGCATTTTAGATTTTTGATAACACCAAAAATTTAGTTTGTCAATCCATGATATACAAAGATACTTCCCTAGCCAATTTTGGTATTTAGGAATTCAACAGGAGACTTAGGGATTCACCAAATGAACATTTTACCAGAGAAATTATTCAAAGAGGCCTTGTAGAGGCTTCTACATTCACTTTAACATTTGCATGCCCAAAATTGATAAGGGATTGCGTCAACAAATATGATGCAAGGCATCAATGTATCCATAAAGATGACAGAGAAATATTGTTTTTTATTAACAAGGAAGCAATCATCTCCATTTTGAAAATCCTAGACAAATATATGTATTCAGATTTTAACCCCATCCTATCTATTAATAAATACGAAAAAAGAGAAATCTTCCTATAAAAACACCATAGCATATAGTTGGTTGCTTGAATTCCAAAAGGGAGGTTCTTGACTGCCAAGACCGCTCATTGATGACCATAGGAAACCTTATATACAAGACTTGGTAGTATTGTTGCATAGGGTTAAAGGGTTAGATTGTGCCAAATTTTTATTTGGGTGGATGTATTTCTTTATATAGATAATCCTAGAAGGAAGGAAAATGATTGATTGAAGAGAAGTGATAGTTGAGTCCATGGTGCAACAACTAAATTTGGCTTGTCTCTGTTCAAGAAACTTTTACATGTCATCCTACTTTATTTGTTTTCTTTCTAATACCAGGGAATGGATAGGTCTGCCTCATGAACTATGGTTTGAGAAAATTAATATATATGAATATTACCCATTAATGCAAAGAGATGGAGCTATGGAAAATTATAGAAGATTGAATGAAGTCTTCATAGGGATATTATTGTTTGAGATCATAGGAATGATGATCAAGAGGATTTCATATGAAGAAAAGAAGTTCACTAGTGTTTATGAAAGTTATTACATTCAATTCCCACATTTAACTTATGTCTATGTAGGAGGATATGAAGGAAAACCTACCAAGTTGTCAAGGTATGCTATGGATTATTTTATATTAGGAGAATTTTGCAGGCAACTAACAATGGTGGTCAAGAAGTACCTACCTAAATAATAAAATGATACCCCTTTTTCTTTGGAGCTAAGACTCTATTCCTACAAAAATTTCTCATATGTTGTGAGTATTGGATATGATTTGAAAAGGTTTAATTTCAACTATTACAAAGCTAGGCAAGGCTTTGGTAACAAAGGTTATGCTTGCTAGCACTTGAACCTGGGTGATCAATTTTAGCCTATGAGACACCTAGAAGACTATTGGGAGGATTGTATTGATGAATTTGATGTCAAAAGGAGACATTGGAGTAGGTTCATCCTGCAGAAGACAAGAACTATAGGGTTAGAGTTGGATGTTTCCCATATAGATAGTGACATTGAAGAACTAATTGATCCCAAGTTTGAATAAATAAAGAACCATCCCCTCCTTGAAGTTAATTGGAATGAAGATGAAAAATATGATATTAAGACAAGGACATCTGGTGTCATGTGGAGAAATGTGGCTTAAACAAAATAAAGTGAAAGGAAGCAAAAGTTCTAGAAGATCAATTCCCACTAAGAAAGCCAAATCTCCTCAGTTGACTATATCTTTTGATGCTAATGTTAAGTTTTGTGATGCAGGTAAGACCAAGAAGAAGTTAAAGGGGTCCTCAAGAAACAAAGAACCAACAAGTCATGTAACTATGAAACCCCTTGCTCAGGTAACTAGATAAAAAATGAAAGCATACAAAAAGAAAGGATTGAGAGTTGAAGTAGTAATACACCTAGTTTTATAGGAAGAAAACAAAGAGGAACATGAATAACACCCTAATCAGCCCATGGATCCCATGAACACCCCTTTGAACTCATATGCAATGGCCATGGTCAATACTACCCCTACTAATTTTGATACTACCAAGGAATCAGTTGAAGGTTCTCCCACTTGGTTAACTACTAGTATTAATACGAAAAGCAATTTATTATTTATGTTAATTCAAGCTGGTGATATGGTGAGAAAGTATGCTAGTAAGGAACCAAAACCCAAGAAATTAAAGATTATGTCTAGATTTTATATTGACTCGAAGACATGAAATTGGATGAGTGGCTAAATGAAATATGGAAAAATAAGTTGTAGATCCTTCAAGTGATGACTTCACAGTAGAGAAAGTTGACCTTGACACTACTAATAGAGCAGTAGACAACCATCACTTTGAAATTTTTGATAAGAAGATGTTGACTAGGTCCTGGAAGGACAATAAAGTAAAGAAATAAATGAATCAGATGATCAAGGCCTTGGACACTGACATTT
This sequence comes from Chamaecyparis obtusa, assembly GCA_027943335.1. Classification (NCBI taxonomy): domain Eukaryota; kingdom Viridiplantae; phylum Streptophyta; class Pinopsida; order Cupressales; family Cupressaceae; genus Chamaecyparis; species Chamaecyparis obtusa. Next base: position 583,611 of record BSBK01008785.1, on the reverse strand, counting down.
ATGTTATCAATAGCTCAATCCCTCATCTAATCTCCTAAGTGCCACTATTCTTTGACCTGACTTCCCCTGATAATCAGAAGATACTCAACTAGATACATAGATTCAAAGTGTTAGTTGATGTATTCGATGAATGGATTGAATATATAATCAAAGATGGTGAGAAATGCATTCTTGATTCTAGGGTTGTCTACAAAAAACTCACATAAATACTCAATGAAATCCAAACATAGATGCTAGCTTAGGAAAACAAAGAATAAAAATGGATTGAAGTTTCTTTGCGGATTCACGAAGTGCAAAGATATGGGCTAAACAAATTCTTATTAGAAAAACCCTTGAAGGATGTAGATGAAGGTTGATTATCCATTTGCAAAAAAGACATAGACTGGAGGAACTCTATAACAAAAGCTGGGTGCCAAGACTTTATGAAGATGGATAAGGAGTTAAAGGATTTGGCTAAATGTTTGGATAATGATACGTAGTATATCAATTTTACCTATATTTGGCACGATGGCACAGTGGAGTATAACATGGACTTGGTGGTCAAAGTCTTCAAGAAAGAAATTAGTGAGGTGAAGAAGGAAAAAACCACTAGAGTGGAGCACTTCTCAAAAATGACGTGGATCGAGTCTATGCTTTTCTTGTTCGATGAATAGTTATCGGCACATGCACATAGGCTTGGAGAGATGAAATGGGAGAAAGATAGCTCGAAACAAAGGATGTGGCTTACTTTGGAGGTGTCAGAGTTTGGAAGTGGCTACTTGGGTATCCTTTGAACATTACTTAATAAAGTGATAAATTAAATACATTGAGTTTTAAAATGAATTAATAACATGTTTGTGTTCCTCGCCCATGCCTTGAGTGCTATTACAAGCTAGGATGGAGAGTGAGATGATGCTTTCCGCTTGCGTTGACTTGGATATTGTTAGAAAGTAAAGTCCACCAAGATAACTAAGAGGGGGGGTGAATCAGTTATTAGATAAATACAAATTTTATCACCTTTTAATAGATTTTAACCATGTAAGAAATGTAAGAAACAACCATAGAAAGATATACATACACAATAACACAATAACACAAGATATGTTGACTAGGGAACCTCTTGATCAAAGAGTAAACTCCGGTGGGAATGATGCCAACAAAAGATGCACTAATATGAAAATTCCTTGTGAGAGGATGGACTCTGTTAGGTGCCTTATGAAATAAATTCAGTACATATGAATCTCTTTTAGGAGATTTTGAATCCCTGTTAGAAGATTCTAACCCTGTTAGGAGTTATGGAAGACAAAAGGACCCACTATCCAAATAGCTTCAAGGGAAAGATCACTGAACATGCTGTCCAAATAATCTCTATATTACTCAATAGAATAATAAAAAAATATTACTAACCTCAATAACTTATCACTTCTCTAACTATGCCAAACCGCACCAACTGCTTCATCAGATCTCAATACCAGATCTCTACAATTCACATATCCTCTTTTCAACAAATATTGCACAATTTTGCAATTCACTTTCATAATATCTCTCATGTACATCATACAATAAGGAAAATAAATCCTTCATTTATACCACACTCAAATAATTACAAATGATTTAGCATACAATATACAAAATATAATCTTCCACATGTTACACAATATTCCACAATTACATAAAACTGTCAGCTTCCAAACAAGATAATTCTTCACTCTTGCAACCTCTAACCTTGCTATCACATCCATGTCATGATCATCATGTCTTTATCATCTGTACAACCTCACATGCTCAAATTCTATCCCGATTAAGAGATATCATCCAATTTTCACAAACCGCTTCTCAGGAACACTACCTGAATACTGCTTCCACTAAATTACACATAAATTTTATGAATAGTTAAATTTATGTATGTGATCTTGACCAAAATATCAAGACACAACATAAATTAAGTCCTCAACTCTACATAGCTTGATCTTCAATATCCCACGTGTGCTAATACAAACATTTTCTGCTTCTCTGCTAATCTTTAGTAGATCACTGTGTTGACATCAATGAAAATCATAGTCATGAATGCAACAACAACTGCTATATAATGGCTGCAAATACTCCCCCATATGATATATTCATCATTCATTCCCAACAATCTCCCCCATTGGCATTGATGGAAACATAGATGAAAAAACATCTAAGTTCCATGAATACCAACACTGTAACACTACTGCTCTGAAATCAATCAAATCTTGCTTCATTTTCTTGCTCAATATTTTTAGTTTTCCATTTTATATTGATTGTATCCTTCTTCCTCAAATTATCTTTAATAGATGATTTTACATGTATCCTTCTCCCCCATTGACATCAATGACAGATAATGCATCACTATGTCAACAACAACTTCAATGTCAAAAGACAGTTTTCAGAAAAAAAACATTCACTAGAGTCCTCATGACTCAGCTCAGAAACACATACTCCCCCATAGAGGAAGTACTAACATCCAGTCCAGAAAAAGATAAAGCTCATATACCACTGGACTAATACAATAATCTGCATCACTTCTTGAAAGTAGGCTAGGGCATAACCCCAAACATACCTCTCAGATACTCAAATGTATCCTTAGGCAAAGGCTTTGTATATATATTTGCAATCTACTCTTTTGTACTTATATACTCAAGTCTGACTTCTTTCTCTACAACTTTCTCTCTTACTACATGATACTTTATTTCTATATGTTTTGTCTTAGTATGTAGTATAGGATTCTTAGATATACTAACTATACTGGTGTTATCACAGTGTATAACAATAGGCTCATTAAATTTTATTCCAATATCCTTCAACATTTGTTTCATCCATATTATCTGGTTACAATTGTTTGTTGCTACTACATATTCTAATTCTGCTGTGCTCTGTGAAATACAGTTTTGTTTCTTGCTTAGCCAAGAAACCAATCTTCCTCCAAGGAAAAATGATCCACCACTTGTACTCTTTTTGTCATCAACACTGCCTCCCCAATCTACATTTGTATATGCACATAGGGTAAAGTCATCAGATTTTTCATACCACAATCCATATTCAATTGTGCCTTTCAAGTACCTCAGTATCCTTTTTACTACTGCATAATGTGATTCTTTAGGATCAGCTTGAAATCTTGCAACAATTCCAACCGCATGTGATATGTCTAATCTTGTACAACTTAAATATTGCAATCCTCCAATTATAGATCTGTACCTCTTCCATTCAACTACATGAGTCTCATCTATGCTAGATAACTTGTGTCCACTCACCATAGGTGTGCCAACTGGCTTACAATTATCCATTCCAAATTTCTTCAATAAGCCATTCAAGTAATTTGTTTGACATAAGAAGATACCATCATTCTTTTGTGTTATCTACAATCCTAAAAAATATTTCATCTCACCAATCATACTCATTTCAAATTTAGTTCTTCATTTCATTTGAAAATTTATCACTGGCTTCATCTTCTCCTCCAAAGATAATATCATCAACAAAAATAACTACAACCAACAAACCATTTTCAATTTCTTTCATTGACAAGTTACTGTCTATTGTTCCTCTAGTAAATCATAATTTTATCAAATACTTATCCAATCTTGCATACCAAGTTCTAGGTGCTTGTTTAAGTCCATATAAAGCTTTGTTTAGTTTACATACCATGTCTCCTTTATGAGTTAAGGGAAAAGCTTCAGGCTGCTCAATGTAAACTTCTTCTAATTCTTGATTCAAAAATGCTGACTTCACATCCATCTGGTATACTTTAAATTTCTTATAGGCTGCATAAGCCAAAAATATTCTTATTGCTTCAATTCTTGCTACATGTGTGAAAGTTTCTTCATATTCAATTCCTTCTTACTATGAGTATCCTTTACATACCAATCTTGCTTTATTCCTTACAACTTCTCCTTGTTCATTCATCTTGTTCCTGAATACCCATTTAGTTCCTATATCATTCTTATCTTTAGCTCTAGGGACGAACTCCCAAGTTTTTTTCTTTTCAATTTGATCTAGTTCTTCCTTCATTCCTTTAATCCAATATTCATCTTCACAAGTTTCAATAGTAGATTTAGGTTCAACTTGAGAAATTAAACATAGTTGTTCTTGTACCTTATTCCATGTCAGAACTCATTTTTCTATGCTCCCAATAATCTGCTCAATAGGATGATTTGTTGCTAGATTCCTGTTAGGTGTTACTGTCTCAGTTCTTACTTCACCTGTAGGTTCTTCTATGATTTACTCAATGTAGATTTCATTGTGTAAATCACTATCAGTTTCATAGAATAATTCAATATTTTCTTGATCAATTCTAGGATGAGTTCCTTCATCTGATTCATAGTCAAGCATTCTTTCCTAAATTTTGAACTTTTCATCAACTTTAACATTTGCACTCTCAACAATAGTTTTAGTTCTTTTATTGAGACATCTATAAGATTTTATTTTCAATGAATAACCAAGAAATATAACTTCATCACTTCTAGGGTCAAACTTTCCAATGTCATCATCTCTCTTAATACAACATTTACTTTCAAAAATTTTGAAATACTTAACTGATGGTGCATGTCCAAACCATAGTTCATAAGGTGTATTGTCTGTGTCTTCTCTTATTTGTACTCTATTCATTATATATACTGCTTTATTCACTACTTCTCTCCAGAATATCTTCACCAAGTCATTTTCAAATAGCATGGTTCTTGGTGCTTCAGTCACTTACATGTTTCTTCTTTCTGCAATACCATTTTGTTCAGGTATTCTAGGGGCTGAAAATTTTCTCTTAATGCCATTCACTTCACAAAAAGTGTTAAATTATTTTGAAGTAAATTCCCCACCTCTATCTGATCTTAAACATTTAATCTTCTTTCTGGATTCATTCTCAACATTGTTCTTAATTACTCTAAACTTATCAAATGCCTCAGACTTTTCTTTATGAAATGCAATCCATGTCATTCTTGTAAAATCATTAACAAGAATCATAAAATACCTTTCACCATAGAATCCTCTAGTCCTTGTGGGACCACTCAAATCTGTAAGAATAATTTCCATCTTCTCTATTGTTGTAAACTTCTTGCTAGGAAATGAGCTTCTCTTCTGTTTAGCCATAACACATTCCTTGCAAATCATGTTAGTAGGTTTCATAATTTTAGGCAAATCTCTTAATGCAAGTGTAGTACTTACTTTCACAATGTTATCAAAGTTTATATGACAAAATATTTTGTGCCATAACCAACTGTCATCAATCTTAGTAATCAAGCATGTCATCTTAGTAGGATTCAACTGAAATAAATTACCTCTGGTTCTTGATCCAGTTCCAATCAAATTACCATCCTTATCTTTGATTACACAAGTTTTCTTAGTAAACCAAACTTGATATCCCTTATTAACTAGTTGTCCAACACTCAAAAGATTATGTTTCAATCCATCCACAAAGTAAACATCATCAGTGTTAGTCTTTCCATCAAGAGTAATAGATCCTATTCCTTTTATCAAACAAGGTGCATTGTTTCCAACTCTAACAATTCCTCCATCATAATTGTTAAACTTTATGAATTTCTTCATGTCTCCAGTCATATGATGTGAACAACCACTATCTATAATCCAATCAAATCTCTTTTCTAGTTGAGAAACTAAATCTTTTTCTTCTTTAACTTATGTTTCAAATTTTTCTTCTTTTATTGCTACAAATCCTATATCATCATTCTCATCATCACTTTCACTTAGGAATTTCTCTACACTAGCCTCAAGTTCTTCATCATTAGCATAGTAACATTCTTTTGATCTTATAGGCTTAAATTTATTTCTATACTTCTTTACTCTCTTAGGACATTTAGATGCAAAATGACCATATTCTTGACAAGTCCAACATTTAAAAAATTTCTTACCTTCTGGTTCTCTTTTCACAAGAAAGACAATTCCTTCCTCAATCTTCCTATCTTCTTCATTCTTAGATCTATTGCCACTAGCATAATATCTTCTTACACTAATTCTTCTTGTAAAAGTAGGATGAATACTAAGTGTGCTAAATGCTATCTCCATTCTAGGTAAATCTCCTGACTATCTCAAGCTTATCTCTGCTGCTTCTAGTCTTCCAAGAAGGGTTTCTCTAGTGAAGTTCTCCATACAAGGTATAACTTGCTCAATCATTTGCACTGTCTGCTTAAATACAAGAGTTAATATCTATAGAATTTTCCATATCACTTCATTCTCTATCTTGATTCCTTCATAGGATTTTATACCTGCAACAGTTTCTGACATTCTACCAATATAGCTTCTAACAAATTCATCTTCCATCATTCTTATATCTTCAAATGCACATATCCAATTATGTAATCTGACTTTCTTTGCATGTTCATCACCTTCAAAAGTAGATTGTAAAGCTAACCAAATTTCTTGAGATGTTTTGGATATTTTACCTGACTGTACTCATTTTTTGGAAGGGCTGACAAGATTGCTTCTCTAGAAAGTATGTTACACATGAATAGATCACTCTCCTCATTAGTAAATTCTTCAATTTTGTCTTCTTCAATGATATTATTTTTGTTCTTTATGATTAAACAGTATCCTGGTCCTAAAAAAAGAAAATGTGTCTTCATCTTTTCTTTCCAGCTGTCAAATTTCACTCCATCAAACTTAGGGATTTCTTTCCTAAAATGACTCACCATGGATCTCCTTAAGTTGTTAAACTTTTCCTTCAAGGACCTGCTGCTTTGATACCAATTGTTAGAAAGTAAAGTCCACCAAGATAACTAAGAGGGGGGGTGAATTAGTTATTAGATAAATAAATTTTTTATCACCTTTAACAAATTTTAACCATGTAAGCAATGTAAGCAACAACCATAGAAAGATATACATACATAATAACACAATAACACAAGATATGTTGACTAGGGAACCTCTTGATCAAAGAGTAAACCCCGGTGGGAATGATGCCCACAAAAGATGCACTAATATGAAAATTCCTTGTAAGAGGATGGACTCTTTTAGGAGCCTTATGGAATAAATTTAGTACATATGAATCTCTATTAGGAGATTTTGAATCCCTGTTAGAAGATTCTAACCCTGCTAGAAGTTATGGAAGACAGAAGGACCCACTATCCAAACAGCTTCAAGGGAAAGATCACTTAACATAATGCCCAATTGATCTCTATATTACTCAATAGAACAATACCAAAAGATTACTGATCTCAACAACTTATCACTTCTCCTATGACTGTGCCAAACTGCACCAACTGCTTCATCAGATCTCAATACCAGATCTCTGTAATTCGCATATCCTCTTTACAACAAATATTGTACAATTCTGCAATTCACTTTCATACTATCTCTCATGTACATAATTCAATAAGGAAAATCAATCCTTCATTTATACCACACTCAAATAATTACAAATGAGTCGGCATACAATATACAAAATATAATCTTCCACATGTTACACAATATTCCTCAATTACATAAAATGGTTGGCTTCCAAACAAGATAATTCTTCACTCGTGCAACCTCTGACCTTGCTATCATGTCCACATCATGATCATCATGTTTTAATCATCTGTGCAACCTCACATGCTTAGATTCTATCCCAATTAGGATATATCATCCAATTTCCACAAACCGCTTCTCAGGAACACTGCCTGAATACTGCTTCCACTCAATTACACATAACTGTCATGAATAGTTGAGTTTCCATATGCGCTCTTGACCATGATCTTAGGACAAAACATAGATTAAGTACTCAACTCCACATAGATTGATCTTCAATATCCCACATGCACTAATACAAACATTTTCTGCTTCTCTGCTAATGTTCAGTACATCACTGTGTTGACATCAATGACAATCACAGTCATGAATGTAACAACCGTAGTCATGGATATATTCAACATTCATTCCTAATAGATATAACATAGTTGGTACCTTTTTTGTATGAAAGGATTACTGATACTGCATAGAGTCACTAGGGCACTAGGGTCTAGAGAGACTACTGGGATAACTCTAGAGTTGAGTTATGTGATGACACTTCCCTTTATGCATCTTAGGTTTCCTATATGTGTTGGTTTCCTCTGGAATTAGTATGTTTACCTTTTCATTTTGATTTTAATTTGTTGAGATAGAGATATTTCAGGATCCCTTGCTTAGTTCTACCAACTGATTGGTTTTGGTATTTTTATCCAAGTGGGGTCTATTGTTATCTCCTCAACATGGTGGGAGTAGACTTTTTGGTTCCACATGGTCGGGTGGTAGTAATTCTATTACCATTGATATTTTTACATTTATGATGGTGTTAGATGATCCTTGTTGTTGTTACCTTCTTCTTGTTCTTGTTGGAGACTTTCTCTTATCTTTCATTTATTGTCCTTGTACTTTGTATCTTAGTTTATTATTACATACCCTATGACTTATGTAGTGGATGTTGGTTATTATGTTTACCTTGTGGTATCAGTTGTATCTATGTTTTCATTTATGAGATGATGTAAATATACATCATGGAACTCTTGGGTTTTGTAATATGTAAATGAGTTACATTTGTAAGTATATATTGTCTTATGTTATATTGTTTTCATATTGTTATTAATTATTATTTGTAAACTTTTAAAGGAAAAAATTATTTTGTAAATATAGTAACATGTTTTAGGTTAATTTCTCCTAGGTTCCTTGGCGGGGCATTACACTTGGTATTAGAGCATGAGTTTCTATACTGGGAACTTTGGGAATTTTTACGCTTGTTAGATGTTTAGTAGTTAAAAATTGAAACAAAACTTAGACATATAACTCTTTTGTATTTCAAACTATTGTTTATGACCCTAGAGGTATGATATTAGAATTGTATGTTCATATTGGATTTTATATGAGTGTTGTATTAACTAGGTTTCAATGAACTTCTCAACTTATTATTTGATGTAGATACAAATGTGTACTTTATACAATTAATTGATAGATTTTTTTCTATATTGATAAATGAATAAAGATCTAGATCTATTTAAATTGTTAAATAATGAATGATTGATCAATGTGATTTTCAATTTATGCTTTATTGAGAATTATATTGCTCTTGCTAACTATATATCATGTCCTTATTTTTTAACTTATCTTTAGACATCATTTTGTCTTTTGTCTTAGTAAGACACTTCATGATTGAGGGATGCATATTCTTATTTGTTTGTAGGCTTCCAGGAGTAAGCCTCATTCTAGGGGAGGTGGATGTAATACCCCTCCCATAGTTTTCTTTTTAGTTTAATTGGCCAGACTCTTTTAGGCTACTTTTCATGTGTATTAGATGCTCAAATAGATTTGATGTTATTTATGTTTATGGTTTTTTTTGTCACTAAGGATTGCACCCAATTTGCTAAGTGTTAAAACCCAGCAATCCTGTGAAACATGGGACTATTCTCAGGTTGTGGGTAACCTATTAAAGAATAGACCTCTAGATTAAGGGTCAACTTCCCTTTGGATCACTTTAAAACTAACTAACTTTTAGGAGGAAAGAGAGAGAGTGCATAAAGAAAATAACTAAAATTGATTTTAAAAAACAAGGTGATCCATTGAATTTGAAAGAAGATTCACAACTAAATTAAGTTTACTGCAACAACAAAACAAAACTACATTTCACAACTTGATTCTACTACCTTAAAATCCTTAGGAAATAAGGTACTTGAAACACAGAGAAGGGAAAATGATTCCATTCTCCTTGTATCTTCAAAGGCACTGTGTACCCGTATTTACTTTTGTTAAAAGACTAGGGCATCAATGTTTGTGAACTCACTGCTTGCTGTCGATTCCATGGTATGCAGGCATCATGACTTTCCATGCATGGCCTGGAGTATTGTGTATTTCATTTAAAATGTGTATTTCGATCCTCTGCATTTGATTAGTGTAATGGTATACATTTTGCACTTGTATTTTTGATGCTATCTGATGCCCACTGTCGAATCCATGTCACTACAAATTATGTTTATGTTTTTAGATTGATTGTTGGCATTGCTCATATGCTAAGCTAGAAACCCTCATTCTAGATTTTTAGCATCATATTGTCACTGTCTCACTCACTGGCTTTCCTTCACCTATATAAAATATTATTGACAATGCCATGCCCGACACCTTTGATGACTCTCGTGAGCTAGGGCATGTGCATTTCTTGTTGTTAATGCTTGGTGAATACTTGTTAATGAGGAACAACATTCACCTTAGCCCTGCATAAAGCACCATGTTGTTTACATTTCTTCATCCATGGTCATCCTGCAAACCTACTACAGGGCATAGCATCTTGGTCAATGGTGCCTATGCCCTATAGTAGGCTTGATGTATGACCCATGGGTTGCAAGGGCATCACTACCTTATTGAGCTCTGTCAGTGCTCGACTACTTGGTATTCATGTGACCTTGGGCCTGCTATGCTCTTGTCTCAGCTGTATGTCGTGCCTCCCTATCGTTCATTGTTTTCTTTATACATAGCTCATGGGCTTTGCTAGGGCATCGACCATTGTTTAATGAATTCACTATTATGTTGTTTGTATGCTCATTATCGCTTTGATTTCTTTGTGTACTCTAGCTCTATCACATTGATGTCGGTCATGCCTTGGGCTTTGATCCCTATTACTATTGCTTGGATCCTTTGAATTAGATGGTGTCATGAAGTTTTGTTGATGTTCACCATTTGTGACCCACGGGCTATCCTCCCTATTGTTTATTTTTGTATGTCAAGTTATGTTTGCTCACTGTTTTGATCTCTTGGTGATTGTTGTAGCCCGTGAGTTCATTGACCTGGTATTGCTATTCAATTTGATGATATTGCTTAAGAATAACTGATATCCTGTGAACAAGATCAGATGCCATTTGTTATGTTTATCATCACTGTCCCCCTTTTATACTCCCGTATGGCCCATGAAGGGTTCAGGGCATCACGGTTGAATTTCTTTTATTGTTGTATTCATCTGGCATTCCTTGAGACTGTGAGTTACAAAGCTACATTATTCAATGCCTTGATGCCACTACATATTGAAAGTATGACATTATTTTATTATGACCAGTCATAGCTTGGAACATTGGTATCCATCCTACATGCTCATGACTCAAATGTATTTATTATTCTTCATGTTGGTGCACTGTTTCTATATGCACATGTACTTGACTATTATTCACTAGCATGTGAGGCCAAAAATTGATTATGTAGTGTTTTCTGATTATTACTTGGTGCTATCATGTCATGCCATATTGATCTCGAGGCATCATGTTTGAGATACATCTGATGACATATTGTTGGTGTTTATTTCCTTACACATGTACCATCTGCTCACTTTCCCACATGATGTTATGCCATATTGTGTCAGCGGTCTACCATCTATAGCACCCTTGTATTTGGTTCACCATGAAAATTTGAATATGTTCATGCCATAGCATCAATGTACTAACTACAGATTTGAAGTACATCTTATTTATCTATTTTGATAATGCCTTAGTGTACCCTACAAGCCCTCCTTTTTCTTTTGTTTAACCATGCTTATCATCCTTGTGATCCCCAAGTGTCCTACTCATACTACCTCATATGGTTTCTTCTCTGTTCATCATGGGTGTTCTTGGCCCATGATGTAGCCACTGACAAGGAAATTTGAGGTTTTCTAGTCATGATCTGCATCACAGGTCAAGGTCATTCATCTAGGTACCAGCACCCTTGGATTGTTGTTGATCATTTTCTCCTGTATCTACACATGGAACAAATAGGTTAGTGAAAACATGGTGCTTCTTTTATTTTTGGAGCCTTTTATGCATATGCCCTGAGCATAGACCTTCCTAGAGGTGTATGGATGAGTTCATATATGCATCTTGTGAATACTATGATACCATGCATTGTTTAGATCCATTGGATCTAACCCATATCTCCTCCTCTCTTCTTGTAGGCTCTAGACCATAGGAGCTCTCTAGATAGGACTTGATCCAGACACCATTAATACTAGGCAATGTCTGGTACCCCTGTATTTGATTTGATTAATTCATGTATATCTTCACTTAATCATTCAGTTTTGGCAATGACTATGCTCATGACCTGTGTGAGCTTGGATAAATGTTCTACTTTGTTTATTTTCCTTTTGTACAGGATACTTATCATTGATACATGCACATGTAATTCTTAGATGCAGTTCATTTCCTTTTTCTTTCATGTACCTTGAAATGAACAGAAATATTAAGAAAGACCACTAATGATTTCAAACTAGGGTGCCGTAGTCTAACTTAGTAACTAGGCCCCCTCAAATGAGTAAAATACTGATAACATTCTAGCGACCTCTTTGGAGTGCTTTCCTACTAAGCATCCTGACTAGCTACCTTAGAGATCCATTGGGCACAGAGTCTTAGAAACCCCAAAACTAAACTTATCCTTAAATCAAACAACCCTTCTTGCCAACAAAAACACTAACTGTCGGAGACAACTTCTTTGGCTTATTGCTACTCATACCAAACTAAAAATTGAACTGAAAGAAAACTGAAAACAAAACTAGAAACAAACTTGTGCCAAGCACTTAGGAAACACAGAAAGCTGAAACCTCTAACTTACTAATGTACAGGGAAAAACCTGACCTCAAAAACAAGCCTTGAGGTGAATCCCATTCACTAGAATGGGCAACTCCTCTCCATCCATATTAGCGAGATGAAAAGCAATATGGGCCTTGCATTTAACCACCATGAAGGGTCCACTCCATATGGCATCAAACTTAGTATGCCTTCCTATTTTATGTTTGATTCATCCTACTTAAGGACAAGGTCTCCCTCCTTGAAAACTCTTGGTGTGGCTCTTTTATCAAAGCTTTTCTTCATTTGAGAATGATGGGTTTCCAAATTCTCTAGTGCTAGTTTCCTTACTTCTTCAAGGTCAACTAACTCAGCAAGCCTAACTTGCATAGTATCTTCTTCCATTAGATCAATCTCCTTGATTAAACTCAAAGTAGGCAACTCAGTAGACAAAGGAATCCTAGCTTCTTTCCCATAAACAAGTGTATAAGGAGAGTTACTTGTAGACCTCTTAGGTGTTATTCTATCTACCCATAAGGCCAACTTCAACTTGCTATCCCAATCCCTCTAGTTTTCTTCTATAGTCCTTTTGACGATCCTCAGCAAGTTCTTGTTTGTTGATTCCACTTGACCATTACCTTGAGGGTAATAGTTAGATGAGGTATTTAGGAAGATATTGTGCCTTAAAGCCTATTCTAAGATTCTCATTCCTAGAAATTCCATAGCATTGTCTAAAATGATAGAGTCTAGAGTGCCAAATCTAGACACCATGTCTTGGTAGAAATTTAGAATAGGGTTCTCATTTTCTTCCTTCAATGCCACAACCTCTGTCCATTTAGTAAAATAATCTATAGTAGTAAGTATCCATTTATGACCAGCACTGGATGGAGGGTTAATAGGTCCAATGAAGTCCAAACCCCATTTGGAGAAGGGCTACTCCACTTTAATGGGATGTAGAGGGAGGGCTACCAAATTATTTTTTCCAGCAAATAGAGCACAGTTCTTGCACTTCCTTACCCAATCAAAAGCATCCTTGTATAGGCTAGGCCAATAGTAACCTGCCCTCATCACTTTCAGAGCAGTGGTTTTGGTTGCAAAGTGTCCTCCAGAACTTCCATCATGAAACTCTTCTAATATTCTGTCTACTTGGCTAGTTTCAACACATCTCAACAAGACACCACTATGATCTCTTCTATATGGAAAATCATCAATAATGATAAATGAGATAGCTTGAAGTCTAAAGTACTTCCTTTTGCTCTTGTCAAGGCCTTGAGGGCATTGACTAGTTGAGAGATAATGTTTCATCTCTACTATCTAGTTTGCACTCTTTTCTTGCATTCTAGTTCATCATGACAACTTCTTCTTCTTGCTTGTATTTTCATGTTCTTCCCTCATTTAGTTGTTCACATAGCCCTTTTCCCCTAATCAACTTAGTCACTTTGATTTGAATGTCATATTCCATGACTTTGGTGATCCAACCAACCCTTTTGTGGCTCAGGTCCTTATTTAGAAGGAAGTCTATTATGCAAGGGTGAGCAACCATTAAGTGCACTGTGTTATTGGACAACACGTGCCTTAATTTTTTCAAGCTCCTTACTATTTCTAAGACATGTTTCTCTACAAGAGTATAATTCAGCTCATAACCATCTAGACCTTGGCTGTAAAAAGCCATTGGCTACTCTTGTTTCTTAGTATTCTACTGGACTAACATGAGAGAGATACTATTAGTGTCCCCAAAAGCATATAGGATAAAATATTTAGAAAAATCAGGGTTAACTAGAGTAGGAGCAGAAGCAATTTCTTCTTTGATCTCTTCAAAACATTTCTTTCCTTCATTTTTCCAATGAAAAGTTGAGTTCTTCTTCAACATCTAGGTCATAGGCTTTAGTAGTGCTGCAACATTTGGAATGAACCTTCTTAAGAAGTTGATTCCTCCAAGGAAACTTTGTAGCCCCTTCTTGTGAGCTAGCAAGGGTAGTGCCATGATGGCCTTTATCCTCTCAGGATCAATTGTTGTCCCTTGCTTAGAGACAGTATGCCCTATAAATCTGCCTTCACGGACAACAAAGATACATTTTTTAGGATTCAACAAAAATCCAAATTCTTTGCACCTTTCAAAAATTTGCCTCAGATGAACCAGGTGATCATTAGTATCTTTTGAAAAAATAGTTATATCATCCAAATAAACTAGAACAAACTTGTTCATCAAACCAAAAAATGCTATCTCCATGGCTTTCTAAAATGTAGCACCAACGTTAGACTGCCCAAAAGGCATCTTCCTATATGCCATGGTGCCCCATTTGGTGGTGAAGACTATCTTGTATTGGTCTTCCTCTCTGACTAGGACTCGGTTATAGCCAGAAAAGCCATCTAACAAAGAAAATTTGTCAGACCCTGAGACATACTGTAATATCTGTTCCATGGAGGGTAATGGGTGGTGGTCCTTGAGTGAGGCTCTATTTAGGTCTCTAAAATCCACACATAACTAGAGTTCACCATTCTTCTTCCTGATAGGTACTAGATTGGAAACCCAAGAGGTGTGTTTAATGGGAAAGATAATATTGACTTCAATCATTTTCCTCAACTTTGTTTTCATCAACACTTCTAGTTTAGGATTGATAGGTCTCTATTTCTATCTTACTGGTTTGGCATGGGGTTCTAGCTCAATGGTGTGTTGGGCTAAGTGGGGATCAAATCCTTTCAAATCATAGTATTCCCATGCAAAAACATCATTAAACTCTTGACATAATGAGATAAAGGCCTGCTTTTTTGGTTGAGGGCATACCTTTCCCAACTTGAGGGACTTGTCTTTGAGAATCTCTATAGGCTGGTAGTGCTCTTCCTTGACTGTCATGTTGGCCTTGTCTCCTTTGAGCTGATCATTAGAGTTAAAAATGGACTCAAGGGTGACTAGTCCCTTGGGCAGCTTGTTAGTTTTCAATTGTAACATCTGATTGTCTGGTATTGATCGTCTTACCAGGACTTTCACATGCTGCATTTTAGTGCTTGTGACCTCCTTTGGAATATCATATTATGCTCCCATGGTAGATAGTTGTTTGCCTATTTGTTCTAATTTCTTGGGAAAACAACTAGATTAAAAGCACAAAAATCTTCCATTAAATCCCAAACCCTGTGCTTATACATTTTGAGTGTATCATTTTTTGTGAGATTAGTGCCACAGATTTGATTAACCACTAACTCACTATCACCTATAACTTTTAGACACTTGATTCCTCTTTGTCTAGCCCATTCTAAACCATGAATCAAGGCCTCATACTCTACTATATTGTTAGTACAGCTAAAAGAAAAATGGACAGTGGAGTAATACCTTTGTCCTTCTGGAGAAATTAGGACAACTCCTCCTCCTGAACCAACTTTGCTTCTGGCACCATCAAAGAACAACTGCCACAAATCACCATTTTGATTTTTAGAACACTTATCTTCCTTCTTCATCAAATTTGGAATCACAACACCCTCCTCATGGATGATATACATCCCAATACCAGAAATCTCCATGTTTCTAAAAGGATTATCTTCTAAATCTCTTTCATCTCATTCATCTAGGACAATATCAGGAATATTTTTGATAGTGGTCTCAGGTTCAGAATTGATAAGATCTTACTCATGAAACATCAGATTGGCATTTATAGGGCTTGGGGTATAAGGTTCAGCATGGTTATTTGCAAAAGCTTCAGACTTGATTCTAACCTTAGTCCCATATCTGGTTCTGAAGTATAGATGAGACCAATCAACTGAGAGGTATTCCCCCAACCTAGCAGTGAAATCTCTACTTAGATAGATAGAAAAGTGGAGAGGCAGATCTATAACATAGACATCCTGGGGAATAGAGAAGTTGGGACATTCATGTAAAGTGAGACTCAGGTCTTTAATGAATCCAATGGTGCTAACTGATGACCCATCCAATTGAACAATAGGCCTGTCTATTGGCTCATAAGACAATCCTAGAAGGTATGCTAGCTATTTAGAAATTACAAAACTACTTGCCCCTAAGTCTATCATGCAATTATGAACCAGAAAATTCCCAACAACAAGAGTAACATAGAAAGGAGGAGGTTTAACCTATGGAGCAATGATGGGATGTAAGCTGGCTTCTTCAGTTTGCTGCTCTTTTTGAGGTGTTTCAGCCACTAGGATTCTAGGTTGTTCTGAAATAACTTCTTGATTTGATGAAATCTTAGCCAATTCACTAAGTATTATAAGCTCCTTTTGTCTAGGGATTGCCAAAGTGTCCATCAAAGGCACATTTATGGAGATCTTCTTCATTTGTTCCACAATGTTAAAAGATCCCAAGCTTACTTTAGACTGTCCCTTTGTTGCAACAGTCTCTGGTTGTGTGGCTACCAATTGTGTCACTACCTTGGCCGGTTCCTTAACTTCTTTTGACTGGTTTTGGACTAGAGTTTGAACTACCTTGGGTTGTGGAGTCACAAAAGAAGCTTTCTGACTGGTAGAGGCCACTTGTTCAGCCTCTAAAGCTTTCTTTTTAGACCTTGTGTTGGCTGCAACCGGAACATAGTTCAAGTTTTCATTTGGGGAAAAATTCACCCCGCAAAAATCCTCCTTTTGAAAGTTAACCAGTGCCACCTCAGGTGTCTGTAGCTTGTTTGGGTAGCAACCAG
Organism: Chamaecyparis obtusa; assembly: GCA_027943335.1. Classification (NCBI taxonomy): domain Eukaryota; kingdom Viridiplantae; phylum Streptophyta; class Pinopsida; order Cupressales; family Cupressaceae; genus Chamaecyparis; species Chamaecyparis obtusa. Next base: position 566,498 of record BSBK01008785.1, on the reverse strand, counting down.
ACCTTGCCGAATCTCTGGTTCTTGAATCATCTCTTGTGACATCATGACATTGTTCTACACCATGAGGGTTTGGGCATAGCCATTAGGACACATCCCTTGGATATGTTGCTGATTACATGGGAAACCCCATTGATATTCTTGTGCCATGTTGTTCTGAGCTACAGGAACCCACTCTCTAGAAGCACTAGGAATTTTAGGATTATAGGGCTAACTAGCTTTCTGATTGTAGTTTCTTCCTTGACCTTGCTGGACTGATTGGTATTGGGGCCTATTTTGCCGGTATTGGGCTTGATATGGAGCTTGGTAAGGTTGTTGGTAGGGCTGTTGATGAGGCTAGTACTGCTACTTTTTGAGACTAACCAACTCATTAATAACACTTTATAAGGCCTTTTTGATCTCATTCAGCTCTTGGGATTGGTTCACAACTGGATTAACAACTTGTTGAGAAGGAGCTAGGAGAGGTGGAATAGATGCCAAGGCTAGAATTACTTGAGGAATAGGATGAAGCTCAGGGAAAATAGGTAGTGGAGGCCTTGGGGCTATTTTTCCCACTTGGATTAGGCTATTTTCAGCTCTTATGGCAAGATCATATGTTGTTGGTAAATTATTACCTCCCATAGATTTAACCATAACAAAGATATCACTATTGAGGGCTCTTAGATAATATAGGAAAGCATGCTGGCTTGAAGGTCTAACTGTGGTTGGTATTCTATTCCATGTCCTCTAAAATCTGAAATTAAAATCCATCATATACTCCCGGGGTGCCCTTTTAATGGTAGTCAAATGCTCAACTAAAGAGAGGCGGTCAGACTTATCTTCAAATTGATTGGTCAAGGCTTGACCCAACCCATCCCAGTCATTTATAGAATTGACTGCTAAACGTCTAAACCATTGTAAAGCCTTTCCTTTGAGGGATGCCACCAATAATCTCACAACCACATTGTCTTGGGTTATATTATGGAGGGCATAGAGGGATGCTACATCTCTTAAATGCTTAATAGTTGAGGTTTGATCCTCTCCTGTAAAAATAGGCAAGCTCTTAAGGGCCGAGATAGGTATGCTACTACAAATTCAAGGGGCTACCTTGATTGAAGGCTATGAAAGGATGATTTCTATCCATTGGAGGATTACGGGGAGCTTGAACTGTTTGTGTTGCTTGCACTAGATGAATTGGGGGAGTGGTTGAAGGAATGTGAGCGGGATTGGGTGTGAGATTTTCAAATTCGGATGCACTAGTTCGGGCTGCTTTAGGCCTTTTCTTGACAGATGGTAGCTCTACGTAAACAAAAGGATTCTTACTCTGCCTAGTTGGGATCCCACTCATAATCTTAAGTGTTGATCTACATGAAATGAGATTAGAGTCACCAGGTATGATATCAAAACACAGTCACTGCTCATACCAAACAATAAATTTCATGTAAAACTCCTAGAAATATGACTCACTGAGTCTTTAGTCCCATCGTGCGTGCCAAAAAATATTGTCACTAAGGATTGCACCCAATTTTTTAAGTGTTAAAACCCAACAATCCTGTGAAATATGTGACTATTCTCAAGTTGTGGGTAACCTATTCGAGAATAGACCTCTGGATTAAGGGCTGACTTCCCTTTGGATCACTTTAAAGCTGACTAACTTTTAGGAGGAAAGGAAGAGAGTGGATAAAGAAAATAACTGAAACTAATTTTTTTAAAAAAGGTGATCCATCAAATTTGAAAGAAGATTCACAGCTGAATTAAGTTTATTGCAACAACAAAACAAAAGTACATTTCACAAATTAATTCTACTGCCTTAAACTCCTTAGGAAATAAGGTACCTGACACACAAAGAAGGGAAAATGATTCCACAATTTTGATCTTTTTGGTTTGCACACAAATTAACACTATAGAGCTAAGATGAATTCTTGAACATTCAATTGGATCAACATGCAAATTAAGGATACAAGAACATCACAATAATCTTGCATGAGATTCAAAAGGAAGAACTCTAAAATTGTAGGGAAATAAGAAGGATCAATTTTATTGCTGAAAAGAAACTAAGTACAAGATGTCTCTCTCAGAGTTACAACACTCATATCAGAGAGAATAGAATGAAGAGCTAACCTCTATCATGAAAAGTGAGAGGTATATAACTAAAACCTAGGAATCTGCATAAAACCCTCAACCTCCTAAAAATGGCAAATCCCACAAATAGGCCCATGAATGCCTCATAAACTTAGATGCCAGATTCTTGAGTTTTTAGGGGTAGCGGAGAAAGTGGGAGCCTAAAAAAAGATGGTCAAAAGAAGACCACTCTACCCCCCTAAGTTATGCACTAAAATATTCTGACGATGATTTATAAAAAGACCATCGCCAGAATTTACATTAATAATCTGCAATGACTTCATATTTAAAACCCAATCCCACTAAGACAAAAAATGGATTTAATTACATTTTAAAATGGTCTCAACCCAAAAATGGGGAAACACATTTTAAAACAATAACATTTCAAACCTATACCCAAAATATGATTAAGAGAAAATAGTTCTCAACCCAATATAGAAAAGGGGAAAACATATTTTTACAAGCATTTGCATCTCAATAAACCCAAAAATTACAAAGTCATCAAAAATAAAACTCAACCCTAAAAGAACGGGATAAATGAATAATGTATCATTAACAAAACCCTCTTTTCAAAAATGGAAGCTGCTGGCATCCGAAACCCCTCTTCTCGGCACCTGGCATGTTGCTATTTCCATTGGCACCTTCTACACTGGATCCTCAGGTTCAAAATTGGAAACAACTGGCACTTTCCCCTCACGACATCATATTGTCAAGGTGAGCATTGATTTTTCATTTCATTTCATTTCACTATGTCTTTTATCCCTACATTTTTTATTTTTCGTGTGTTTGGCTCCTTCGAGGGCACTGTGGTGGCATCTCTCTGTAAAGATAGCATAATGTACTTGAGAGCATGTATACTTGGTTATTTGCTAGCATTTCCTTTCCATTCTCCATGTATCTTCAAAGGCACTGTGTACCCGTAGTTACTTTTGTTAAAAGACTAAGGCATCAATGTTTGTGAACTCACTGCTTGCTGCCGATTCCATGGTATGAAGGTGTCATGAATTTCCATGCATGGCTTGGGGTATTGTGTATTTCATTTAAAATGTGTATTCAGCTCTTCTGCATTCAATTAGTGTAATGGTATACTTTTTTCACTTATATTTTTTATGCTATCTGATGCCCACTGTGGAATCCATGTCACTGCAAATTATGTTTATGTTTTTGGATTGATTGTTGGCATTGCTCATATGCTAAGCTAGAAACCCTCGTTCTAGATTCTCAGCATCATATTATCACTGTCTCGCTCACTGGCTTTCCTTCACCTATATAAAATGTTATTGACAATACCATGCCCGACTCCTTTGATGACTCTCGAGAGCTAGGGCATGCAAATTTCTTACTGTTAATGCTTGGTGAATACTTGTTGATGAGACACGACATTCACCTTAACCCTGCATAAAGCACCATGTTGTTTATGTTTCTTCATCCATGGTCTTCCTATGAACCTACCACAGGGCATAAAATCTTGGTCAATGGTGCCTATGCCCTATAGTAGGCTTGATGTATGACCCGCAGGTTGCAAGGGCATCACTGCCTTATTGAGCTTTGTTGGTGCTCAGCTACTCGGCATTCATGTGATCTTGGGCCTTCTATGCTCTTGTCTCGGTTGTATGTCATACCTCCCTATCATTCATTATTTTCTTTATACATAGCTCATGGGATTTGCTAGGGCATCAACCATTGTTTAATGAATTCACTGTTATGTTGTTTGTATGCTCATTGTCACTTTGAATGCTTTGTGTACTCCAGCTCTATCACGTTGATGTCAGTCATGCCTTGGGCTTTGATCCTGGTTACTATTGCTTGGATCCTTTGAATTAGATGGCATCATGAAGGTTTGTTGATGTTCACCATTTGTGACTCACAGGCTGTGCTCCCTGTTGTTTATTGTTGTATGTCAAGTTATGCTTGCTCCCTGTTTTGATCTCTTGGTGATTGTTGTAGCCCATGAGTTCATTGAACTGGTATTGCTATTCAATTTGATGATATTTCTTAAGAATAAATAATATCATGTGAACAAAATTGGGCACCATCTATTATGTTTATTGTCACTGTACTCCTTTTATACTCCCGTATGGGCTGTGAAGAGTTTGGGGCATCACAGTTGAATTTCTTTTGTTGTTGTATTCATCTGGCATTCCTTGAGACTATGAGTTATAGAGCTACATCATTCAATGCCTTGATACCATTGCATATTGAAAGTATGACATTATTTTATTATGACCGGTCATAGCTTGGAACATTGGTATCCATCCTACATGCTCATGACTCAAATGTATTTTTTATTCTTCATGTTGGTGTATTGTTTATGTATGCACATGTACTTGACTATTATTCACTGGCATGTGAGGCCGAAAATTGATTATGTATTGTTTTCTGATTGTTACTTGGTGCCATCATATCATGCCATATTGATCTCGGGGCATCATGTTTGAGATACATCTGATGACATATTGTTGGTGATTATTTCCTTACACATGCACCATCTGCTCACTTTCCCACATGATTTTATGCCATATTGCATCAGCGGTCTACCATCTATAGCACCCTTGTATTTGGTTCACCATCCATATTTGAATATGCTCATGCCATAGCATCAATGTACTAACTACAGATTTGAAGTACATCTTATTTATCTATTTTGATAATGCCTCAATGTACCTTGCAAGCCCTCCTTTTTCTTTTGTTTGACCATGCTTATCATCCTTGTCATCCTTGAGTGTCCTACTATTACTACCTCATCTGGTTGCTTCTCCATTCATCATGGGTGTTCTTGGCCTATGATGCAGCCACTGACAAGGAAATTTGAGGTTTTCCTATCATGATCTACATCATGGGTCAAGGTCATTCATCTGGGTACCAACACCCTTGGATTGTTGTTGGATTAGCTTCTCTTGTATCTGCACATGGAACAAACACGTTAGTGAAAACATGGTGCTTCTTTTATTTTTGGAGCCTTTTATGCACATGCCTTGAGCACAGCCCTTCCTAGAGGTGTATGGCTAAGTGCATATATGCATCTTGTGAATAATGTGATACCAGACATTGTTTAGATCCATTGGATCTAACCCATATCTCCCCCTCTCTTCTTGCAGGTTCTAGACCACAGGAGCCCTCTGGATAGGACTGGATCCAGACACCATTAATACCAGGCAATGTCTGGCACCCTTGTATTTGATTTGATTACTTCATGTATATCTACACTTAATCATTCAATTTTGGCAATGGCTATGCTCACGACTTGTGTGAGCTTGGATAAATGTTCTACTTAGTTTCTTTTCCTTTTGTATAGCATACTTATCATTGATACAAGCACATGCAATTCTTAGATGTAGTTCATTTCCTTTTTCTTTCATGTACCTTTAAATGAACACAAATATTAAGAAAGACCACTAATAATTTCAAACTAGGGTGCAATAGTCTAACTTAGTAACTAGGCCCCCTCAAATGAGTAAAATACTGTTAACAATTTTATTGACCCCATACTTTCATGTGTATGGTTGGTGTGTATGTTTTATATTTTTTTTTGGTGTGTCTGATATGGTTGAGGGAAGTAGTCGTAGTTACTTGCTTGCAAGATCCACATGATCAATCGATCCCTAACATTGTCTGTTATATATTTATACATGTATGTACATGCTGATCTTTTATGCATGATTTTAGGTATTGGACCTCGACTTCCCTGAATTGTCAAGATGAGCGTGCCCTATTGCAATATCTCAATGGTAAAAGAGGGGAGATAACATATAGGTCCAATCCCAATGTGTGTCATTAATTGTGCTAAAATGGTGGATGAATATCTGATTTTCTACCTATCTAGATTCCTCAATGTGATGTAAATTCGTGAGCCCTTCCTTTAGGCTGGATTATTGCATTTTGGTTTAGTCATTTTTGCTTCATGGTTTCATGTCATGTAGTTTGAGATGGTTTTGGTGTTAAAATATATCGAGGAATTAATTAAGATTAATTAAATGAGATTAAATAATTACACCATGTGATATATTAAAATATTAAATATAAGGTTATTTAATTAATGAGAATTAATTAATTACCTATGTTTAATAAATAATTTAATTACAAAGTCAAAATTAATGAATCGAGAAATTTAATAATTATTAAATAAAAATTAAATTTATATGTGCAATTTGAGTTAGGTGGTTATTAGTTGAGTTGCATATTTTAAATTTATTAAAATTAAATAATGCAACTTAAAAAGTACTTTATTATAAAATTAGAACTTTACGTCTTAAAATCAAAGTTGAGTTAAAGTGACTTAAAGTTGAAGAAATTAAATAAATACTTTTTTTAATAAATTAAAGTTGATAAAAATGAGGTCATAGTTGAGTTCTTATTTTTGTGATTTGGAGTTACCAATTTTATTATTTTTAGCAGTTGAGTTCTATTTTGTTATTTTGGAGTTGCATTCTTTCAACTTTGGTATCTAGGTTTTCTATATAAGAGAGCTAGGAGACCATTTGGAGAGATAATTCAATCAGGTTTTGAAGAATTCTCTCTTGGAATTTTTTTAGAGGATTAAAGCTTTGGGTTTTCAAGATTTGGAATTGAATTTTGATTTAACTTTATGCATTAAGATAGGGTTTTAAAATCCTTAAAATTTATCCATTGAAATCATTGTCTTCTTCATGTTTGATTAGATCTTGTGAGGAAATGATGAGTGTTTTTTAAAAAGATGTGTTTCTTTGATAATAAAAAATGTTATAGAATCTTTTGGAAGGAAAATTCGATTAGAGTTTTCTTTAAAAGTTTTTCTTTGATTTGTTTTCAATTATGGCCTTCCATGGTTTTGAGGGTTTTGAAAGAGTTCATTTTTAGAGAAAATGCATGTTTTTGAAATAGAAATATAGATATGTGCATGTAAATAATATAGATATGCATGTGTGAAAGGAAGATATATTAAGTTGCATGTTATTTAAGGAAGATGTATTTAGTTGCATCTTATTTAGGAAGATATATTCAGTTGCATGTTATTTAGGATAGATATATTTAGTTGCAGGTTATTTAGGAAAGATATATTCAGTTGCATGTTACTTAGGAATGATATATTCAATTACATGTTATTTAGGAATGATATATTCAATTTCATGTTATTTAAGGAAGATATATTTAGTTGCATATCATTTAAGGAAGATATATTCAGTTGCATTTATTTAAGGAAGATATATTGAGCTTCTATTAACTGATGGTGATGATGATGAAGACCGACCAAGATTTGAGGTATAAAAGATTGTAGAAGGATTAGATCAATTAGTATTTTGTTATTGGTGTCAAGAAATTGATTTTTGATTTATATTGAGTTTCCATATCATTCAGAGTATGATATAAGTTGAGTAAGTTAAAGAAAGAGAGGAAGTGGAAAGTTGTGAAGTTGAAGAACTTAATTGGGTAGCTAATACAAATAAGACATTGATAAGGTTATATTGATTTAGTTGTTTCTATTTAACATATGATTATATCAAGTCGGTAAAGAGATTGGACAAGTAAGTAAATAAGATTGGTCAAGTCGGTAAACAAAATAGTTTGGTTACCGAGTAGGAAAAAGTTATTTGGTAAAAAGAAAGTAAGTTTTGGTAAAGAGGAAGTAAGTCAAGACATTAAGTATACAAATTTAGTGACCGAGTGAAGAAAATAAAATTTTGGTTGAAGGATACGAAGTTAGCCACTGACCAAGGAACAAAAATTAAATACAAGGATGAGAATGACATTTAATGATGAACTACAATGATTTTGAAGATTCTAAGGATGAGGAAAAGTTAGTTAAATAGATCTACGATCAGGAAAATTCAATGTGATGATCTATGGTAAGATCTAAGTGGAAAAAAGTGAAGGTACAAGTTTCAAGAAAGGTTTAAGTTCTGAGGTGATGATAAAATGTTTTACCAAGTTCCAAATTCATTGAATCAGTTTGTGAGGATGATCTGACAGTTGAGGATAATCAGAGGAAAACATAATAAAGGATATTAAGAGGCAAAATAGAGTATACATAAAGGATGAAATTTACTAGAAAGCAAGATGCCAAAGTTGAAAGGTGGATGTATAACCAAGTGATGCAGTGAAGAAGAAAAAGGTTCAATTTTGAGTTTGCAAGTGGAATTGATGAAGTGTTGAGGCCAGTGGAAAGTGAAGGAAAGAAGTGAAGACAAAGAGTGCATAATGGATCTAACTAAGCAAGAGGTATTTGTAGATTTACAGATCAATTTTTATACTATTGCTTATTAACATTTGTAGCAGAAAAATCTCTTAACCGAGAGGACTTAACAATCTTATTGTAAAACCTTTAGCAAGGTGACATTCTAGAAGAGTGTTTGAAAACCTTTAACTAGGTCACTCCTAATAGGGTGAAGATCCTAATAGATATGAGGTAAATCCCATAATAGGTTCACATTTAACAATGTGCATTGTAATATTTAACCAGATTGGTTTTTAACTGAGCATACTTCAGAAGAGTAGTTTTTTAGTGGGTGACAATTCCCATAGTGGTTTTTCCCAAATTGGGTTTCCACATTAATTATTGGTGTTAAATGTGTTGAATGTTTATTGTGAATGTTATTGTTGATTGTTAAAGTTATTTCATTGTTATTGGTTAATGTTGATGTTTGTCTAACCGAGTTGCTACCGATTTGAAGCATAGAAAGTTTTAAGGTTTAAAGAATCACTAATTATTGATTCACCCCCTCTTAATAATTCAACAATTGATATAAGAACTAAGTACTCTAAAGAGATAAGTTCGAAAGACTTGATTAAAAGATCTAAAGATGTATAAGAGGGAGGCACTAAAGTTGAATGAGGACAACTTCTCTACATGGAAAAGAAGGATGAGGCTAAATATATCTGGAATTGAAGAATATGCTATATATTATCCTGATAATGAGTATTCACCACTACCATTTGGGCCTATTCTAGTTGAACAAGTAAGAGAAATACAAGATCACACACAAGTTATGATTGAAATATCTTCTTCTCTCACTGACCTAGAATTCAATGATCTAAAAGGATGTGACACAACAACAAAAAATGTGGTACAAGCTTGCATTAGTATATGGTGGAGATCTAAATATTTAGAAGGAAAAAGATGAAAGTTTGAAAGGAAAATCTGACTCTATGAGAATGAAAGAAGGTGAAGATGTTACACAATACAATACAAGATTGAAGGAGGTTATGAGTGTTATCCAAGGTGTTGGAGGAAATATAAAAGAAGAATATTTAATAAGTAAACTATTGAGAACATTTTCCCCTATATATTCCATCTAAGTGTCTGTAATACAAGAACTAAAATCCATTCCTCAGATGCTTGTTTCACTGGATTCTACAATCGATAAATTGATTTCTTTTGAGTTGAATGATTTTGACAATAGTTTATTTTCCACTTCTAAGATTGAGTTTGCATTCAAGTCATCTTTGAATATTGGAAATTCTAGAGAGTCTAGATCTAGTGATGGTTATGCTAGTAGTGCAAGTGAAATATTTCAGAGTTGTAAGAGTGATCTAGAGAGTCTATTTGAAGAGGAAAGACAATAAGAAGAGTTTGAAGCTCTACTAGCTAGGAGGCTTCTAAGAGGTAAAGGAAAATACCAAGGTAAATTACCCTTGAAATGTTTCAATTGCAATAAGATTGGTAACATTGCATCTATATGTTAGACAACAATAGTGATGAGAAAAGAGACAATTGAGATAACAACAAAAGACAAAATAGATTCAAGAGATACTGAGATTTCAAGAACAAAGGTAAGAGGTCATGCTACATTGCTGAAGAAGGACTAACCAATGATGATATTGATGATGATGAAGGTGTAGAGGTTGTGTATGTTTCTATCAAAGATGATTCTGATGAAGAAATGTATGCAGAAGAAAAAGATTCAATTTATCAACATTAGTAAGAATGATACATGGATAATTGATAGTGAATGTTCACATCATATGACTGGTGACACACATAAGTTCATTACAATGGAAGATCATGATGAAGGTTATGTTAGATTCAGTAATGACACTCCATATATTGTGAGAGGTAAAGGTTCTATAATTCTAATGGATAATACACAATGTGATGATGTTTATTGGGTTGAAGGACTAAAGTATAATTTGTTGAGTGTGGCACAACTGAATAACACAGGTCACCAACTGGAATTTCAAAATGGAAAGGTAAAAGTATTTGATCAAAATGGAGATTTGATTGCCATTGATGAAAAATCAAAAGATAACTTATTCTATCTTGACGCTACTACAAAAAGTTTCTTATTTGATAAAGTTGAGGATGTATGGTTATGGCAGAAGAGATTATGTCATGTGAACTTTGACAACTTAATTAAGGTGAGAAAAAATAATAGACTAAGCGGTCTACCGAGATTGGATAAACTTGAAAATGTCATATGCAAAGGATGTCAAGTTGATAAGATTAAAAAGTCAAGTTTTACAAAAAAATCTTACACTAAACAAGGTATTTTGGAGTTAGTGCACAATGACCTATTTGGACCTATGAGAACACAAAGCTACTATGGTGATATATATTTCATTTTATTTGTTGATGGTTATTCAAGAATGATGTATGTCATGTTTTTGAAAGAAAAATATGATATTTTTCAAATGATTAAGTGGTACAAGGAAAGAGTTGAAAAGGAGAGTAGAATATAGTTGAAGTGTTTGAGATCTGATAGAGGAGATGAGTTTATATCAAATATTTTTATATGTTCAACTTGATGTTCCTGACAGTTTACCAATAGTACAAACTGGGGAGAAAGCTAAATAGAGAGAGCCACTATCGAATGCTGAAAATGAAGAACTACCACAGTCTACTAAGCCTATTTTAGAAAAGTATGTGAGAAGACACCACTCACCAAGAAAAATTATTGGAGACAAGAATGCTAGAGTTATGACAAGAAGTAAGTTGAGAGATAACATATGTTTGATTTTTGAATTTGAGCCAAGAAAAGTAAATGATGCATTGGATAATGAAGATTAGGTTAAAGCTATGAAAGAAGAGATAGACCAAATTGAAAAGAACAATACATGGACTTTGGTACTGAGACCTAAAGTTAAAAATGTTATTGGTACTAAGTGGATTTTAAGAAACAAAATGAATGAACATGGAGATGTTGAAGATTTGCCAGCAAGCCAGTGTTGATTGTATGTTTGTCATTGATGACAACATATGGTAAGAAGCGTGTGTTGAAGTCTTATGTATGGAGCCTTGAGCATATATTTCCTAGATATGTTATCAGCATTATATCATAAGCATAAAGGTTGATTCTAAGTACAGATAGTTGTGTAGTATTTTGTATCAGTAGTGTTCCTGACAGTGTTACAGACAAAGTTTTGTATGTGATATTAGTATGGTTATAATAGAGACTTGCATGTTTATATTTGTGTTGTAGACATGTTTATGAAGCTATGTTCATGGATGCAGAGTTAGTTGTGCAGTACAAGTTGAGTTATGATGTTTATATTTGACAATCATAGTTTCCCGAGTCTATCTTATGGAGCTGACAATGTTTATATTGTTTTAGCAGTTGCGCTTATCATTTTGATATGCATGTTTGGTTTCATGTTTGATGATGAGTTAAGAATGTTTGGTTAAGAGTGCATAATGTATTTCAAAATGAGAAGAAAGTTTCAGTTAATTTGGTGGAGCCGACAGTGTGATGCATCACATCTACTCATATTGAGTTATGTGGTCCTATTTGTGTTGCGTGCTTGGTTTAGCCATTGGAGATGTTATTGGAGAGTTGTCTTGTTTCTCTATTATAATTTCAAGAAGGTTCTAACAGGATAACTTGATTATATCATTTGGAGAAAGATACTTATAGCCAATCATTTGTGATCACTAAGTATAATAGAGAGTTGAAAGAAAAGAGTAGAGTAGAAGGTGTGAAGTATTGAGCCATCATTAGAAGGTCTATGTGACAAAGAAGAGAGTGTATGCTATTCATTAGAACTAATCAAGACATTAGGTCTAATTCATAGTTCATCAAATCCAGATATAGTGTGTATCTGTTATGCAGAAGGTTGCAACCTTCACCATTGGAGCAGTGAGCTCTTGGACAGTGAGTCCTCACCCCTAACAGGGTTATTTGTAAAAGACTCCTAACAGGGTCTGACCTTTGACTAGGTCACTATACTTCATGCATTGTAAAGATCAACTCCTAACAGGGTTGCAAGATCTTCTAACATGGATCATTATACTCTAGTGTAGTTTATAGTGGGTGCTAATTCCCACCAACGTTTTTACCTATTTGGGTTTCCCCGTAACTAAAATTGTGGTCTTGGTGTTAAGTGTTATCTTATTGTGTATGTGATTAATGTTCTTTTGTACTTAATTGGATAAATAATTGAATCTTGTAGATAACTGATTCACACCCCCCCCCTCTTAGTTATCTCTTGGGACTATTCCTAACAATTGGTATCAGAGCCAAGTGCCTTGGAGAGAAAGTTTAATAGCTTGAGGTTGATCAGATGACATTCTTTAGAAAAGAAAGTCCTAAGATGGAGATAATTATCTAGACTGGAAGAACAAAATGATGATACATTTACAGTGCATTAGTTTTGAGATTTTTGAAGTAGCTACTTGAGATGTTACTCCCTCCTTATCAGATCTTGCAAAAGATGATGAAAATTTGAAGAAAAAGGAATTGTTCACTCAAAATGCATTTTCTAAAGAAGCCCTTATCAGCACCTTATTTGGCAGTGAGTTCTCTAAGATCAAGAAAGTAAATAAAGCTTACAGAATATGGAAGTATCTAGAAGACATGTTTAAAGGAGATATCCAAGCCAAGAATGCATGTAGAAAGACATGGAAGAAAAGATACAATACATTGGAGATGCTACCTAAAGAGAACATTAGAGCCTACAATCAAAGAACCAATGAAGCAATTACAGGAATCAGAAACAATGGTGGAGAAATTTTAGAAGAAGACATAATGGATAAATTGATGACTACCTTGACACTAGAATATGAGAGCAAGATAAACATCCTAGATGAGACTATGCAGTCCACAAAAGACTTCAAAAGAGAGACCTTAATCAACAAGATTACAACATTTGAGATATCAAGATTGAAGACAGAGCCTAAAAGTGAAACATCATTCAAAGCCTCAGTCCGTGGTAAGAAATCTTTGAACACTTATGGTAATTTTGATGATGGAGATGATGATAAAGAACTAAATGAATTCATTGCTATGATTGCTAAGAAAGAAAGAAAAGGAAAAGGAAAATATGAAGGCTAGTTACCATTCAATTTTTTTTCATGTAACAAGATTGGTCATTTTGCATCTAAGTGTCCTACAAGAGTTAAGAAGTTCAAAACTAATTAAAAGCCTAAGTATAAAGAATGTTACTATGTTGGAGATGGAGTATGAGATGAAGATTTAGGAGAAGATGAAATAGGATTCATTGCTATTGAAGAGATGGAAATAATGTTTGATGAAATGGATAAGGGAGATGAGAGGGAAGCACAAGAGCTAGCATTGATTTCTCAAGAAGACATCAGGACAGACTGGATCATTGATAGCGGTTGTTCACATCACATGATAGGAGACAAAGATAGATTTGTTCATTTGGATAAGTACAAAGGTAGAATGGTTAGATTTGGAGACAACAGTCCTAAACCTATCATAGGTAGAGGAGCTATCACTTTGGATGGAAAGAATAACACTAATGATGTTCTATATGTTGATGGTTTTCAACATAGCTTACTTAGTGTTGGACAGTTGCTTGACAAAGGATATCAGTTGGAATTCAAAAACAACAAGTGCATCATTAATAACAAAGAAGGAGTAATGATTGCATCAAGTTCAAAGACAAAAGGTAATGTTTTTCATCTTAATTCAGAAGCAAGTTGTTTTGTTGCTAAAGTAGATGGCAATTGGTTATGGCACAAAAGACTATGCCACATCAGTTTTGAAAATATAGTAAAGATAAGCAATGTAAAGGTAGTAAGAGACCTCCCTAGTATTGCAAAACTAGTTGATATAATATGCAGTGAATGTGTGATGGGAAAGCATGTGAGGAATTCATTTAGAAGCAAGCATAATTTGGCAGAAAACAAATTGGATCTAGTGCATACAGACCTATGTGGACCAACTCAAACAAGATCATACTATGGTGAAAGGTACTTTATTTTTTTTGTTGATGGTTATTCTAGAATGATGTGGGTTTCATTCTTAAGAGATAAATCTGAAGCATTTAAGAAATTCAAAATATTCAAAGCTAAAGTTGAAAATGAGTGTGGATTAAAGATAAAATGTCTGAGATCAGATAGAGGAGGATAATTCACCTCTAATAGATTTTATGAGTATTGTGAAGATCATGGGATAAAGAGATAGCTAAGTGTACCTAGAACCCCTCAGTAGAATGGAATTGCAGAAAGAAGAAATAGGATCATACTTGACACAATGTGCACCATCATGATAGAAGGAAAAGTTACACACACCTATTGGAGAGATGCAGTCAATACAACAATCTATAGTATTAATAGAATTCAATTAAGGCCAGGTGTAGACAAGACACCTTATGAGCTATAGTTTGCTAATGTACCTATAGTAAAATACTTTAGAATATTTGGAAGCAAGTGCTACATCAAGAGATATGGAATCATGAAGCTATTGGAAAGTTTGATGCAAGAAGTGATGAAGGTATTTTTATTGGTTACTCTACTAAAAGAAAAGCTTATAGATGTTTTAACTTAAGACTGAAAAATATTATTGAAAGTGCTCATGTAAAGATTGATGAAAAGTTTATGATTCAAGAGAGATATCATGATTATGCACCTATGATTGAAGAAGAACCTAGACCTACCACTAGAGAAGCCGTTGTTGAAGAAATGTTTGACAACATTGATGTTTTATTCAATGATCTTGAAATAAGTGAAGAAGAATCATAGAAGGCAAATGAGAGAGTTACACCTAATGTTCCAAAGTTCACATCTAGATACCATTCAAAAGAAGATATCATTGGAGATAAGAATAGAAAAGTCATGACAAGATCAAAAGCAAAAAGTTCAACAGTTTATGAAGCGGTATGTTTACTTTCACAAATTGAACCCTTAAGTGTTGAAGATGCATGTAATGATTTAGATTGGCATGAAGCAATGAAAGAAGAGCTAGATTAGATAGTTAATAATGATACATGGGAATTGGTCCCTAGACCCAGAGACAAGAATGTGATTGGAACCAAGTGGATATTCAGAAACAAGATGAATGAAGATGATATAGTGGTGAGAAACAAAGCAAGACTAGTATGTAAAGAATATGTGCAAAGAGAAGGAATTGATTATTTAGATACATTTTCCCCTGTAAGCATATTGGAAGCCATAAAGTTATTTCTAGCCTATGCAACATTCAAAGACTTTAAGGTATATCAGATGGATGTAGTCAAGTCAACATTCCTGAATGGAGAGTTGAAGGAAGAAGTATACATAGAACAACCTGAAGGATTTAGTTAATCAGACAAACTTGATATGGTATGCAGACTGAAGAAATCCCTCTATGGACTTAAGCAAGCCCCTAGAGCATGGTATGAAAGAATAGATGGTTACTTGACAAAGATTGGATTCAAGAAAGGAGAAGCAAATTGTAACTTATTCATAAGAGAGACAACTGAAGGACTACTACTAGTTGCTATCTTTGTTGATGACATTATTTTTGGTGGTAATGACAAGCTTAGTGCAGAATTTGCTAAAGAGATGCAGAGAGAATTTAAAATGAGCATGATTGGACCTATCAAGTACTTTTTGGGATTGAATGTGCATCAGACAGACAAAGGTATTTTCATTAATCAATCTAAGTATGTGAAAGAGATATTGAAGAAATTCAAGATGGATGATTGCAAGCCAGTAAGTACCCCTATGATAATAGGAAGCAAGCCTTCAAAAGAAGATGATTCTAAAGTAGTTGACAAGACTCTATATAAGTCTATGGTTGATGCAGATTGGGTAGGTTGCGTTGGTGATAGAAAGAGCACATTAGGAGGAGCAGTATTTCTTGGAGTTAGACTTGTTACTTGGACAAGCAAGAAGAAGAATTGTATTTCTCAATCCATAGCAGAAGTAGAGTACATGGCAGCAACAGTAAATTGTTCTACAATTGTATGGATCAAGAAAATGATAAAAGATTTTGGAATTCAAATTGATTACCCTATTGTTATTCATTATGACAACACTAGCACTATCAATATGTCAAAGAACCCTGTGATGCATGCAAAGACAAAACACATTGAGATACAATCACTAGTAAATCTTAGCTTGCTTTTCAACAAGGATTAGTCAAATTTTTGATACCCATTGGTCAGACAGACGACCAAAAATGTTGTCAAAATTTTTTTGTCGATTATACAATAGGAAAAAGCATCGTCAAAATTATGACCTCCTTAGTGGTTGAATTATCGACTGAATCTTTGTCAATGTAATCACTTCAACCTGGAAGAATTGTAGATCAAACCTTTTATCTATGTGACCAATGTTCATCAAAATTGTGACCAATCAGGGTTAGAATCGACATCAAACACATAGCATTCTCATCAAAACAACAAACACAGTTCATCTCTTTGTCGATGAACTTTGGTTGGAATAGACATCAAACACATAGCATTCTCATCGAACCAACTATTATTAAAATGTTGAAAAATTGACCAATAATAATTTTTGGTTAATATATATATATATATATATATTATTGATGGGTTTCTAACCGATTTCTCTATAACAACAACATATACTAAAGTTGCATTGTCATTGGTTCCCAAGTATTTGTCTCTTTGACATTTGTTTCTCCATCTTTATACATTATATTACCATGTATCTCTATTCTTCATTCAATAGTCATTTGATTATTAACTTAATGTATGGCTACATCTAATATATTAACCTAGCAGGGTGCTTGTATCTACCTTCCTTATCCATACTTCATTCCTTAAGACTTAGTAACCATACATGAGAGAAGAAACACAATAGGTCTGCCTGAAGCTATCTCACACTAAGCCCAAGAGAAAAAATTTGGGGTCCTTACCTAGTGGGGTGCTCGTGTCTGCATTCCCTATCCAAGCTTCATTTCATAAGTCTCAGTAACCATTATTATGGAATTGGCGAGATGGAATTAGCAAAAGATATTCAATCCAATTATGGAATTAGCAAAAGATATCCGATCCAATTCAAGTTCAAGAAAGAAAAATCATGTCAACATCATAATGGCTAGAAGCAACAAATTCACACACCAATGCATTTATCTGTATCCTTTCCAACATGGAGTGTCAATCTTATCCTCCTTAAGGCTCAAGGAAGCAAGGGAGCACATCAAATGAAAAGAAAAGTTGTTGCACCTCAACTTCCTCATCTGCGCCCTCAACAACATAATATTATTATTGATCTTTGAAGCAAACTCACTAATTTAACAATCAAGAATAACTATGTATACACTAGAATTGAAAGATATAATAGTATGTTTAAATTCTTTAGTTTGTAGTCAAGGTGAAGAGAGCTTGAACCAAGATAAAAGGTCTTAGAATACACTTCAATGCATAAAATTTTAATTGAAGTTTGCACCCATATAGAAGACTGTTGGTAGCAATGACAAACCTATTGTGAAAATCCAAGGCTGATTCACCATCCTCTATTCTCAAATGTTCTAGATTTTCCTAGTCACAAACATCTAACACACTGAACTCATCAATAAAGTCAGGTCATCATTGAACATTTTTGTTGTATCATGTTGGACACTTGTAGATGCAAAATGATTGCTTAAACAACTCACTATCAAGGTCAAGCATATGGTACAAGATAATTATAATTACAAGAAAGTGACCCCTGCAATGTATGATATAGGCAATGTTGTTAATAGTTATAATTCACTTGTGATATGTATGGTTGCAGGCCAAGCCTTTGAATTTCTCCATAAACTACAAGGAACTATCCACCTATAATCTACATTGGCTACACCAACTCCTGGTATCAACAGATCTAAAGGTCACTTCAGGCAAAGAGCATTTGCAGATAGATGCCACTCTCTTCATTGATCCTAATTAACACTAATAAAATGGTGTCAACAATGCTGTACTATGCATATCATTCAATAAGGAAAAAAAAATTAAAAAATAGTTATCCAGTATGTCAATACCTTGGAGACATTTGATATAGAATTCATTGCAGGATCAGAATCGCCTTCAGAAGATGCTTCTAAAATTCTAGCTTCTGATTTTTCATTAGAGTACCTGTTAATCATGAATTCATTTAGCAGTGTTTTCAACTCATATAATTAATAGGAGTGATCAAAACAAAAAATTTCCATTACTTCAACAAATGACAATAGAAGCTTACATAGATAGAATGGTTGCCCAGATAAGTTCAACACAATCCACCCATAGCAGCCTCTGCTCCATAGGTACAACACCATATGTTATCAAGTGTGTGAAAGGCCACAGCTTCCACCCTACCTATCAAAGAAACATGATATTCTCAGCTAAAATTTGATCAACAACAAAAAAAATGTTTATCATTGCATCATTAGTCATCAAACATAAGATGAAAGAGTGATCTACCATAATCATGATATCTTTCTAGTGTAGAAAATGGCATGCCAAAAAATGAAATAAACTTCACAAGCAAGAATGCTCAGTGAAATTAATGAAAGGATTGTGTGACAAAGATTATGACTCACTGTCAAAAGAGGCCAAAATGTTGTCCTTAATTCATTGAAAATATTGACTGGCGATTCAAACCACAGCAAACCCAAGACTGCGAAATAAGTACTATTCCAAATTGCTGCCCAAATAGTTTGATCAAAGGCCACTTTTGCAGGCACCACCCACCAATCCTGGAAAGGAAATAGAGCCTGTATACCCATATTTGTTTGTCATACCCTTTTTGCAAGGAACTAAAAAATGATTCAAATTAAACAAGTATTAACTGTAAGAGACTAAGAAAGAGGGCAAGGTGTTACCTCACTAAGATGATAGTAATAATGAGACAAAGAACCATGAAGACTAAATCCAATGAGACTAGATCTAAACATCCGGGTTCGATCAAATTCAAAAATTGGTTTTCCTTCATAGCACTGTCAAGTCAACAGCATGAGCATTATTTTGTGTCTAGAGTGTCATTAATGTTTTTAAATGTAGAATGAAATGGTTGTAAGTATGCATTTCTGCAACATGAAAATGATTTTGAGATATAGACCTGTGTAATCCAATCTCCCAAGGAATAGATAGCACCACTTATCACCATCTTTTCCAAAATAGGATTGGTCTATTAGGAATGAATGCAAAGTATTTTGGCAATCATTCTATAGCATTTGTTGTTGCATTCATGACTTGGATTGTCATTGATGTCAACACAGTGATATTCTGGATATTAGCGGGAAAGTAGGTATAGTTTTGTTTTGCACACATGTTGTATTGTAGATTGGCTTTTGCATAGTTGATGGTATGTTCTTTGGTGTGTTATTAACCTATGGTTAATAGCACAAAAATAAATTCATTCATTTGTGAGAGTTATGAGCATTTTGGTGAAAGCATTGTTTAGACAGTGTTTCTGTGAAGCGATGTTCAGAAATCAGAGGATATCTCTTAGATGGGATGGAATATAATTTTGCATAGTTAAAGGGATATTGGTGACTCATTAATGATGATGTGGTTCACAGTGCAAACTTTGAGGATATGTTTGGAGAAAGTTACAGTATCTAGAAGCTGACAGTCTTATGTGAATTTTGTGTGTAGCGTGTAGAATTTATTATTTTGTAATTGAGGACTGACTCATTTGTAATTATTTGAGTTTGGTATATAAGAAGGAATTTTTTCCTTGTTGTAATGTGTACTATGAAGATTGAGATGCGAATATATGCATGAAGTGAAGAAAAGAGCTAATTCAGTGATGAAGGAAGACTTGTGAGTACAGAGATCTGGAATTGTGATCTTGTGTAGCAGAGAGTGTGGTTTTGGCACAGTGTGAAGGAGGTAATATATTTCATATTATTCTATTGAATAATTCTAAGATCTTTTGGACAGTGGGTTCAGAGATCTTGCCTTGAAGCTATTTGGGCAGCGGGTCCTTTTGTCTTCCATAAACTCTTAACCGGGTTAGAATCTTTTAACAGGGATTCAAAATCTCCTAAAAGAGATTTATATGTACTAAATGTATTTCATAAGACCTCTAATTGGGTCCATCCTCTAACAAGGAACTTTCATATTAGTGCATCATTTTGTGGGCATCATTCCCACTGGGGTTTACTCTTTTTAAGAGGTTCCCTAGTCAACATATCTTGTGTTATTGTGCAATTGTGTATGATTATTTTTCTATGGTTGATCAGTACATTGATTACATTATTTAAAGTAGTTGAATGGATAAATTATCTGATAAATTATTCACCCCACGCTCTCAGTTATCTTGGGGATCTTTACTTTCTAACAATTGGTATCAGAGCAACAGGTCCTTGAAAGAAAAGTTTAACAACTTAAGGAGATCCATGGTGAATTTCAGAAAAGAAAGCCCTAAGTTTGATGGAGTAAATTTTGATAGCTGGAAAGAAAAGATGAAGACACATCTATTGTGTTTAGGACCAAGTTATTGGTTGATTACAAAGAATGAGAAGACTATCATTGAGGAAGAGAATCTAGAGGCAGGAACTAAAGATGAACTAGATCTATTCATGTGTAACATACTTGCAAGAGAAGCACTATCGGAGAATGAATATAGTCCGGTAAGATGTTTGAAAACATCTCATGCAATTTGGAAAGCTTTACATTCTAATTTTGAAGGTGATGAACATGCAAAGAAGGCTAGATTACATAGTTGGATTTGTGCATTTGAAGATATCAGAATGATGGAAGATGAATCTATTAGAAGCTATATTGTTAGGATGTCTGAGATTGTAATAGGAATAAAGTCTTGTGGAGGTGATAAGATAGAGAATGAAGTGATATGGAAAATTTTGAGAACTTTGACACCAGTATTCAAGAAGACAACGCAGATGATTGAACAAGTGATACCTTGTACATCAAAATTTTCAAGAGAGACTCTTCTTGGAAGATTAGAAACAATAGAGATGAACTTGAGATTATCAAGAGAGCTACCTAGAATGGAAACAACATTCAGTGCTCTTAACATTAGACCTACAAGAAATACTAGTGTGAATGGAGATTATGCCAGCAGTAGCAGATCTGAGGAAGATAAGAAGATTGAAGAAGGTATTGCATTACTTGTAAAAAGAGAACCAGATGGTAAGAAAATCTTTAAATGTTGGACTTGTCAAGAATATGGTCATTTTGCATCTAAATGTTCTAAAAGAGTTAAGAAGTATAGAAGCAACTTTAAACCTAGGAGATCTAAAGAATGTTATTATGCAAATGATGAAGATCTTGAAGCAGGAATTGAAAAACATTTAAGTGACAGTGATAATGATAACTTTGAGGAAATAGGATTTGTAGCAATTAAAGAAGAAAGTTCTGAATCTGATAGAAGGGAAGAAAAAGCATTAGTTTCACAAGTTGAAAAGAAATCTGATTGGATTATAGACAGTGGTTGTTCACATCATATGACTGGAGATAAAAGAAAGTTTGTTAAGTTAGATAATTATGATGGAGGAATTGTTAGGGTTGGTAACAATGCACCTTGTTTGATTAAGGGTATAGGATCTATTACTCTTGATGGAAAGACTAACACTGATGATGTTTACATTGTTGATGGACTGAGACATAATCTACTAAGTGTTGGACAATTGGCTAATAAGGGTTATCAAGTTTGGTTTTTTGAGAAAACTTGTGTGATACAAGATAAAGATGGAAATCTGTTTGGAAAAGGATCCAGAACTAGAGGTAATGTATTTCAGTTGAATCCTACTAAGATGACATGTTTGTTAACAAAGATTGATGATAGTTGGTTATGGCATAAAAGGTTTTGTCATATAAACTTTGATAATATTTTCAAGGTGAGCACTACACTTGTGGTAAGAGATTTACCTAGAATTATGAAACCTACTAACATAATTTGCAAAGAATGTGTGATGGCAGAGAAGAAAAGGAGTTCATTTCCCAACAAGAAGTTCACATCAATAGAGAAGCTAGAGATTGTTCATACAGACTTGAGTTGTCCTACTAGGACTAGAGGATTCTATGCAGAAAGGTATTTTATGATTTTTTTTGATGATTTTACAAGAATGATGTGGATTGCATTTTTGAAAGAAAAATCTGAAGCATTTGATAAATTTAAGATCATGAAAAGCAAAATTGAGAATGAATCTGGAATGAAGATTAAGTGTCTAAGATCTGATAGAGGTGGTGAATTTCAATCTAGAGAGTTTAACACATTTTGTGAAATGAATGGTATTAAGAGACAACTTTCAGCCCCTAGAACACCAGAACAAAATGGTATTGCAGAAAGAAGGAATAGGTCAATAACTGAAGTAGCAAGAGCTATGTTGTTTGAAAATGATTTGGCTAAGAATTTTTGGAGAGAAGCAGTGAACACAACAGTATACACTATGAACAAAGTACAAATTAGAGCAGATACAAACAAGACACCTTATGAATTATGGTTTGGACATACACCCTCAGTTAAGTATTTTAAAATTTTTGGAAGTAAATGTTATATAAAGAGAGATGATGATATAGGAAAGTTTGATACTAGAAGTGATGAAGGAATATTTCTTGGATATTCTTTAAAAAGAAAAGCATATAGATGTTATAACAAGAGAACTAAGACTATTGTTGAAAGTGCAAATGTAAAAGTTGATGAGAAGTTTAAAATTCAGGAAAGAATGCTTGATTATGAATCTGATGGAGAAGCACAACCTCAGCCTAACATTGAAAATGCAGAATTATTTTTTGAAACTAACAGTGATTTGCTGAATGAAAGTCATACTGAAGAAAATAGAGAAGAAAACAAAGAAGAAAGCAGAGAAGAATCTATAGTCGGAACAAGATCAGTAACTATGACACCTAACAGGTATACTTCAAGACATCACCTTGTTGAGCAAGTTATTGGAAGTTTAGATAGAGGAGTTTTGACTCGAAATAAGGTACATTTATGTTTGATTTCTCAAATTGAACCTAAGACTACTAATGAAGCTTTTGAAGATGAACATTGGATTAATGCTATGAAAGAAGAACTAGAGCAGATTGAAAAAAACAAGACATGGGAATTGGTCCCTAGACCTAAAGACAAGAATGTGATTGGAACAAAGTGGGTATTCAAAAACAAGATGAATGAACAAGGAGAAGTGATAACAAACAAAGCAAGATTGGTATGTAAAGGATATTCACAACAAGAAGGAATTGACTATGAAGAAACTTTTGCACCTATGGCCAGACTTGAAGTAGTAAGAATGTTTCTAGCATATGCAACTTACAAGAAATTCAAAGTGTATCAGATGGATGTGAAGTCAGCATTTTTGAATGGTGAATTGGAAGAAGAAGTCTACATTGAGCAGCCTGAAGGTTTTCCTTTGACACAAGAAGGAGATATGGTATGTAAGTTAAAGAAAGCTTTATATGGATTAAAACAAGCACCTAGAACCTGGTATGCAAGATTGGATAAGTATTTATTGAAATTGGGATTTATAAAAGGAACAACAGATAGTAACTTATACACAAAAGAAATTGAGAATGGTTTGTTGATTATAGTTATATTTGTTGATGATATTATCTTTAGAGGACAAGATGAAGCTAGTGACAAATTTGCAGATGAAATGAAGACTGAATTTGAGATGAGCATGATTGGAGAAATGAAATATTTTTTGGGATTACAGATAACATAAAGCAAGGAACGTATATTTGTAAGTCAGAATAAGTATTTGAATGACTTATTGAAAAGGTTTGGAATGGAAGATTCTAAACCTGTTGGAACACCTATGGTAACCGGACATAAGTTATCTAGCAAAGATGAGACACCAGCAACTAAGTAGAAAAAGTACAGATCTATGATTGGAGGATTACAGTACTTGACACATACAAGACCTGATATAGCACATTTAGTAGGGATTGTAGCAAGATTTCAAGTAGAACCTAGAGAATCACATTATGCAGCAGTAAAGAGGATACTGAGATATCTGAAAGGAACAATGGATTATGGATTATGGTATGAGAATTATGATGATTTTACTTTATGTGCCTATACTGATGCAGATTGGGGAGGAAACATTGATGACAAGAAAAGAACCAGTGGTGGAGCCTTTTTTCTTGGAGGAAAATTGGTCTCTTGGCTAAGTAAGAAGCAGAATTGTACTTCACAAAGCACAGCAGAAGTAGAATATGTTGCAGCAGCAAATAATTATAATCAGATTATTTGGATGAAGTAGATGTTGAAGGATATTGGAATAAAGTTTGATGAGCTTGTTGTTATACATTGTGATAACACCAGTATAGTGAGTATGTCAAAAAATCCTATTTTACATTCTAAGACTAAACATATTGAGATCAAGTATCATGTTGTAAGAGAGAAAGTTGTAGAAAAAGAACTAAGATTGGAGTACATAAGTACAAAGGAGCAAATAGTAGATATATTTACAAAGCCTTTACCTAAGGATACATTTTTGTATCTAAGAGGTATGCTTGGGGTTATGCCCCAACCTATTTTTGAGAATTGATGTAGATGATTGCATCCATCCAGTGGTATATGAGCCCTATCTTTCTTCTGGATTGGATGTTGGAACTTCCTCTATGGGGGAGTTTATGAGCTGAGTCATGAGGACTCTTGTTATTGTATTTTTCTGAAAAGTGTCTTTTGACATTAAGTTGTTGTTGACTTGGTGATGAAATTTCTATCATTGATGTCAATGGGGGAGAGATATACATGAAAAACATTGTGGATTGTATGAGAGAGCTGAATAGGAAAATGAAGCAAGATTTCATTTGATATTTTGTAGTGATGTTGCAGTATTGGATTTTTGGAACATTGGATGTTTTTCATCTATGTTGCCATCAATTCCAATGGGGGAGATTGTTAGGAATGAATGCAAAGTATTTTGGCAGTCATTCTATAGCAATTGTTGTTGCATTCATGACTTGGATTGTCATTGATGTCAACACAGTGATATTCTGGATATTAGTAGGAAAGTAGGTACAATTTTGTTTTGCACACATGTTGTATTGTAGATTGGATTTTGTGTAGTTGATGGTATGTTCTTTGGTGTGTTATTAACCTATGGTTAACAACACAAAAATAAATTCATTCATTTGTGAGAGTTATGAGCATTTTGGTGAAAGCAGTGTTTAGACAATGTTTTTGTGAAGCGATGTTCAGAAATTAGAGGATATCTCTTAGATGGGATGGAATCTAATTTTGTGAAGTTAAAGGGATGTTGGAGACTCATTAATGATGATGTGGTTCATAGCACAAACTTCGAGGATATGTTTGGAGAAAGTTACGATATCTGAAAGCCGACAGTTTTATGTGAATTCTGTGTGTAGCATGTAGAATTTATTATTTTGTAATTAAGGACCGACTCATTTGTAATTATTTGAGTTTGGTATATAAGAAGGAATTTTTTCCTTTTTGTAATGTGTACTATGAAGATTGAGATGCGAATATATGCATGAAGTGAAGAAAAGAGCTAATTCAGTGATGAAGGAAGACTTGTGAGTACAGAGATCTAGAATTGTGATCTTGTGTAGCAGAGAGTGTGGTTTTGGCACAGTGTGAAGGAGGTAATATATTTCATATTATTCTATTGAATAATTCTAAGATCTTTTGGACAGTGGGTTCAGAGATCTTGCCTTGAAGCTGTTTGGGCAGTGGGTCCTTCTATCTTCCATAAACTCTTAACTGGGTTAGAATCTTTTAACAGGGATTCAAAATCTCCTAATAGAGATTTATATGTACTAAATGTATTTCATAAGACTCCTAACAAGGTCCATCCTCTAACAAGGAACTTTCATATTAGTGCATCATTTTGTGGGCATCATTCCCACCGGGGTTTACTCTTTTTAAGAGGTTCCCTAGTCAACATATCTTGTGTTATTGTGCAATTGTGTATGATTATTTTTCTATGGTTGATCAGTACATTGATTACATTGTTTAAAGTAGTTGAATGGATAAATTATCTGATAACTGATTCAACCCCCCCCTCTCAGTTATCTTGGGGATCTTTACTTTCTAACATGGTCTTCAAGGCCTCTTCATATGCAGTCCAGTTATACACAAGAGCATATTTGACATACGCAGTCCAAATGTTGCTGGAATTTCAACTCACTAATGCAAATCAACACTATTCAATTGTCATCTATTTCACACAACACTCTATTAAGGCTAAGTTTCTTGTAATCAAATTTCTATACTAGTGTTCATCCTATTCTTCCATAGGTCATTCTTACAACTAGATAGTAAAGAGGTATGAAATACTGCTCCACATCTCAAATTGCTTCTCCACCTTCTCCATCACCAATTGAGGTAGGTTACCTTTTGACATACTTCTTCATAGAGCTAGCTATGAGAGCTCATTGCCATGCAAGAAGAAGATTTCCTTCATTTATGCTATTAGCTTAGTTATTTATTGGCTTATTGCTTTAGATTACAAATTACAAGCAAGGTTAATTGGTATATTACACGTCATATGTTATTTCCATCTTTCTTTACTCTAGATTTTATTGTGCTTAGTCTAAGTTTTGATAAGATTACATTATAAGAAACTGAGTGTTGATATTAAAAGGGCATACATACCAATAACAACAATTGCCCTCACATCATTTCTTCTCATTGCCTCATCATACTTTTCCCCAAGTGCACCAAGGACTGCAAAGAAACAAGATAAACAAATCAAAAGCATATAGCGATGTTAGAATAGTTACTAAAATGGTCATAAATTATGTTCTTATAGTAAAAGAATACATGGGGATAAGTCTATTTAAGGTCTCTTGATTCATGGTAACTCATATACGAAGACATAACGCTTACTTATAGTTATTTTCTTTACAGGCAGAATGAAATTTTGATTCTCATATTCAAAAATTCAAACTATTAAGGATTACATATGGCACATCCAAACACAACCGAGAGAAAGGTGCCAACACTTACCACCAAAACCAGGAATAACTCCAAGAGAAAGCTCTGGAAACCGAAGTTGTGCTTTTGGCATTGAAATACGAGCATGACAAGACTTCACAAACACAATGAATTGGAAACTTAAGATAGATCATGTAATGCAATGAACCTTTGGAAATATAAAATAAGAAACTGAGTGTGGATATTAAAAGGGCATACATACCAGTAACATCAATTTCCCTCACATCATTTCTTCTCATTGCCTCATCATACTTTTCCCCATGAAGTGCACCAAGGACTGCAAAGAAACAAGATAAACAAATCACAAGCATATAGCGATGTTAGAATAGTTACTAAAATGGTCATAAATTATGTTCTTATAGTAAAAGAATACTTTGACATAAGAAAAAGACTACACAATATTAAAACATGACATTGTGCTTTAAAAACTAAAAAGGTAATAATATATACGAGACCATTCATTAATTAGCTATTTAAATTTTCATTAGTTGAGAATTGATAGTCACTATCAAAAGGACAAGAAACTCATCCCCTAAGTCAAAGGGATACATTTATGAAATAATTAAGACAATGATTCAAAGACAAAAACACTATTATTGACAAAGCAATAAAGATCAAAATAGTAGTTTTGCTGCTATAGTGCATGATTGGGCCAAACATTGTTCAATGCAAACAATAAATGAATTAAGGGAAGTGAAGAGGGTCACAAAGTAGTAAAAATAAATCATTTTTATTAAGTAACAAGAAAGAGCAGCCAAACTGACAAAATTAGTGCCATGAAGACAATTGTCATTGTATAGAAGTAGTGGTGTTCAATGTCTAAAGGACAATGACATATACAAACAAATCAGTGTTTATAGATGGATTGACAAGGAACAAAGAGGTTTCAAAAAATAGTGATGTGTACACTGTCAAAGAACATTGTGGTATTCACAATCAAAGAACAAAGATGTGCTCAAGGTTATAAAATAGTGATTTGTTTTTATAGAATGTGAAGAGTGCAGTAAGAACAGTAGTAAGTAATGTTGCAATAACAATGAATGCGGGAAAAAGATGTAATGGAAGTGAAAAAACAATGATTATTCAAGGGTTTTTCTATACAAAGTCAATGGTGAACAAACATTGATACAAAACAATGAAATGATAGGATCCATGAGGAAGATGAGTTGTTCACCATTCTTGATGTAGCAAAGTCAACAAGATTGGTCGAAGGCCATAAAAAAAATCAATCACAATTATCTAAGAACTATGTTAAAGCACTGTCCCAAGAAATGATAAAGGCGTGTTTTCAAGAACATAGATGTAGTCTTTGTTTTGACAGAGGGGTCACATTTTAGAGAGGGATGACAAGAACCATAATATAGAGGTATCATTTTATTATTTTGTCATCATGAATAGCATGGTTATCATAAAGAGCAAAAAAAGATACCTAATAGGAACATAGTAAAAGTATCATATGGGGCAAATTAGAGGCCAAAAGGAAATCAAGTGACAATCACAAGAACCTTATTGCAAAAATAATGGTCAAGTGGGCTTAAAGACAATGTTGCTATAATGCATTAGCAATACATAATAGTGATTAGTAAAGTGTGCAAAAAACTAGTGATAGAGTGTCGATATGCATAGAGGTCATAACAGTAATAAATGTTTATAACTATGCTTTTAATAATGCTCCAAACATTGAGAATGCAAGATACCTGTAACGATGAACTTCATTTCGACTTGCTAATTGGCTATCACTATTAACTCTAAGCTTATCTTTAAAGTTTGAGCTTCACTTGGTTTCGAGAATAGCTTAATATTCTCTACTTAACAAGGCCAACCACATGAAGGTGGAAGCTCATTTGGCCCCTCCCCCCCCCCCCCCCCCCTAACATCACTCTAAATTCCCCATTAACATCTAATAACATTCATTCATTCATCCATTTTTGAAATATAACATTCAATCATTATAATCACATGATAACATTCATTAACACATAAAATTCATTAACACACAACATTCATTAATAATTCATTAACACATCATTCATCAACATTACTTGTACAAAATTACATCCATTAAGACAACATTCTTTCATTAGAAAAAAATGTTAATTATAATCATTTCTTTTTGGGTTTCTTGCTTTTTTTTTAATGTAATTTCTAAGAGGAAGATCAATGTCCTTGTCATTCCCCTCCTCTATTGATTCTAATTCCAACGCATGTCTCCTCCTTATCTGTTCAGGCACAAGAGGTCGCTGCACCAAAGGGGGGTCCGCTGCAATAACAACAACATCATGAGTTAAATCCACACCATTTTATATTAGTGAATTACAAGTATTTAATTAAGTAAAAGAACTATAATTCAAAAAATTAATTTAAAAGAACAAAACATAGATTTTCTTAACCTGAATGTGCCACATGATCTACATGGTGATATGTCTGAACATCCTCCGGCACTCGTTCAGCATGACATTTTGTATCCTCTAAAATATACACAAAAAAGGTTACACCAAGTTCAATTTAAGATGTTAAATTGTATTAATAATTACACAATTAATTTTAAATAGCAAATGAACACCTCCATCAACACTATGATGCACATTAGGGGCTTCATCATGTGGTGTAGGATCTGTGTTATGATTAAGAGGCTGCATTGCAATGTCATGCACATTATTATCAAATAGATTGTTGCTCAAGTATTCAATTTCTAATATATTTTTTGGCATATTTACCTATTCACATGATGCAAGAGACTCTTGGGTTGGGTCGGTGGAAGCTTGGCATAGGCGTTCATCCACAGCTTGATAGCCTTCCTTGAAGGCAATTTTTTTGTGTTATGGCATGGCCTCTAAATTAAATTCAGAGCCCTGCATTTTTTGATTAAACAAAATTATTTGCATTTTATAAATAATTTTTCTCTGCAATTCATTTACTGCTACTTACAATTCATGCTTTAATTTTGGAATATCCACCAGAGCCAAATCTGTGCTGCCCAATCTTTTGTAGCCTCACCTTTGTTGCCTTTGATGTGTCTTGCAACCTATGAAAAGTTTGAAATATGTTAGATGATATAGATATAAAGATCACTAATTAGTGCATTATTACATTGTACTAGTAGTTAATACTATTGCATACCTTCTTCTCTCATTTGCTGGTGTAATTCCTCTTTGAGCATCCCCTTTCTCCTTTGCATCAAAAATGAACTCATTCCAATCCCTCACTGGAATAAAGGGATGACACTCGTACTTTGGGTTCTGGATGAGACTCCTTCTATATGAGTCCCTCACAGTCTTTAGATGTTTGGTAGCTTTTTCTAAAGTTTTCTTCTCCTCAAAAATATTACTACCAAACTCATGCTCTAAATCCTTAATGAGCTAATCTTTTAATTTTTTGTCTTGCAAGTTCCACCTTTTAAGAAAAAATAGAAAATTGTTAGATAGAAAAATTAACTAAAGTTATGTACCTTGAATATAGTAAAAGAAAAGACCTGAATGAAAGGAAAAATATTGTACCAATTAATGATATGAAAAAAAAACACTAGGATAGGGTTAGTTCACTTATGATGTTCTACCTTGTACATATGGTGGGCCCGAATATCCTCAGTGTGAGGTCATAAAGCATCTTATAAAATGAATTGTTTCCTACAAAAAATGTCATGGGGTAATCAATCCAAAACTTGTTATGAATAGGTAAATGCATATTACAATATAAAAAAATAATTTTAAAGTACCTATAAGCTTAGGATATTTTAAAGGCATCAATTCATTATCGTCAATCAACAATGACTTCTGCATAACTCTCATGCTAGAAACACAGGTAGATGTAGGAAATGATGGTGAATTATCACCAATGCATGTACTCTGATTTGTATCTGGCATAGCAGACGGCGCCGGTGTATCTCCTACTCTACAAAATTAATCCACTATGAGATGCACCCAAGATTAAAGTACAAATTATCAAATCATAATTAACACAAAACCAAATATAGAAAAACAAGGATTTACTAGGCATAGACCGTGAAGGCATCGATGTTTGCATGCTCCTTGTTGCTGACATTGCACTCGACAATCTTGGATGGACATCCATCGACCTCCTAAGAGGAGTCGCCTGCACTTGATGAATTGAACAATACATTGTTACCAAAGACATTCTGAAATAATAAAAGTAAGAGTTAACTTAAGAAGTTTTTGAATGTTCCAAAGAAAAAATTCCTTGTAACTTGTCAACTAAATGATTATTTTACCTGAGGTAGCTGGAGCTCTGCTAGTACTGGCCTCACCGTGTTGTCCTTGACCAGGTACTTGAGTTTCCAAACAATCCTATAACAAGAACATATTTTACATAGTTTACTTCACAACATAAAATAATATAAAATATAAACCTTTATTGAACTTTTGTTATAACTAAAGATTCATTACTGCTTACTTCATAACGACGTGCTTGTGCTATCAATTCAGATAGCCTCTTCAGCATCTCCTCAATTGGATTTTCTTCATCCAAAATGCTCATAATTTCTAAATTGATTTTTTTTATTTTTTACCTCAACATAATTGTTATATTTCGCATTTCTATGATATCATCATCAGAAGGGGTAGCTATTGCCTCCGTTGCTATAGGTGCTTTTCCCCTATCTCGAACATCAAATTGTGACAAGAATAACACTAAAACTATCATAAAAATTCTAAAACCTTAAATAAAATAACGTAATAAGATAAAAATTTTCAACTATCTAATTTGTACAATTTCAATAAGGTTTACCATTGTTGAAGAATGGGTGGGAGGAGCATCCTCATGGCCTCTATCATGTGGGGGATCCATATCATCCTGTGACAAAGATTAAATATAAGAACTTTAGTGAACTGAAAGCAATAGACTTAGCAAAAAAAACTTATTAATAAAATGATATATAGTACTTACCACCCTCATGATAGTAACTTTGTTTGTATCTATGTGATTTAAATGGTAATCTATTAGCAGTTCTTCCCCTGCACTTATTGATTTTATCGCACATGCAAAAACTTTATTCCCCTCACATGCCTCAAATATGCAATTGGGTTGCTTATTAGTTGAGGAAGGTTGTGTACTATTTATAAAATCTGCAATATTACCTGTTGCTTTTGGTCTCCCATCAATGTACATTGCAAATCTTTTACTTTGATCATTTTGTTTCCATTGTATATAATTTGTTGATAGTGCATACCTACGCATACTTTTTTTATATTGAACAATCCGCATTCAATCATTGTAATTGTAATATAGACCGACATACTTGAACAATTCAACAACTTTGTTGTAACATACCTTTATCCCATCCATGGAAAATAGGCCCAAACCATGTAATGATGAAGGAGCTATGTGATATATCCTCTCATTAACACAAAAATTAGTGTTAATTGGAGGTAGCTCATTGGGTACCCATTCTTTCTCAATATGTGTGTATCGAAAGGGAACCTTGATGTCACCTTTGGTCTCATCATCATAAGAACATGACCCCCCTTTAACAAGGAAAAATTGCATGCATCCTCTAGTTGATCTCCCCATTTTAACCGTACTATATGTAGAACTTTCATCTACCATTCCCTCATTTCCCTCATTTGATGTAGATAGATCTGACAAGTACCTATTTGGTGGGTCTTGTAATCTATCAAATGAGATATTGTCATGTCCCTGCTTCAAATAGAATTTTGATAATATTTAAATAATATATATAGAATAATCAAGTCGTGATCCATACGTACGGTTCTTCTTTGTCTATGCATGAGAAATATAAAATGTACTAAGTTGAAAGTGATTATATAATTATATGTCTATACGGTTCTTCTTTGTCTATATATACATTATATGATTATATAATATGTCTATTTAAAACATACGTGCTCAGTGATAAACAAGAAGAATATAATAAAATTATGTCTATTTATTGGCTTATACCTGCTGATCCATGTCACTGTGCACAATCCATGCCAAAGGGGTTAAATTTCCTGCATATGTTAATCATTTATCTTAAGTTAGCTAAAAATTACATGATACGTATGCTACAAATAACTTAGAAGACAACATGAACAAATTTAACATATATATGGAATGCAAGATCGTCAACAGAAGGGGTGGCAATGTTTGTAGTCAATTGCCTATTTCCAAAAAAGGGTGATAATCAAACACATTATATACATGTATCAACAATAATTAATTGAGCATCGTAAGCAAAATATTGGTAATTATAAATCACATATGTTGTAATCATTATAATTGAACACAATAAATATGTAATCATCATCATCATCATCATCATCATCATCATCATCATCATCATCATCATCATCACCATCATCATCATCACCATCACCATCATCTTGATCTTCATCATCTTCAATATCTTCCTCTTCCACAACATTATACTTTATCGGCCTTCCTCTTGGATCATGTCTAACAACAAATGACCAACCCTATTTATGTGGAACCTCTGAGTAAAACACTTTCTCAAATTGGCTTGGAAGAACATAGGGCTCATCTCCAACTGTCTCAAATAACCTTGTATTAATCATTGTAAATCTATTATCATGTTGAATAACAGTTCTATCTGGATCATTTTGATTCAGTCGTAGCCTCTACCATTTGAGGATGAATAGAACTACTTTGAAGGAGTTAAAGTCACACTCAATTATATCATCCAAGATGCCATAGTATCAATTTTGAGATTGTTGAGGATGTATGTCATTTCTAGATGATATATTAGTGACCTCGAAAATTGCAGTTATCCGAGAATCACAAGTTTTCTTCGTGTCATCCAACTTTTTTATGCAAAATTTATGGCCATGATAGTACATAGCTTTGTGGTGCTTGACCTTCAATTTTTCAAGTGTGTGTAAATTATTTGCATCGTGAGTTGATATGAAACATATGAGTCATGATCATTAATAAATTTGTACATACCTCTCTACCTCTTAAACCATATGCTAGATCAATTACCATTGGCATAAAATTGGAATCTCCATTACGATGAACTTCTCTAACCAATGAAGAAACACCTTCCCATGTTAATGAGAAACCATTTTGTTGACATCGTTCAATCCATACCATCATCCAATCAAGATTTTTCACAATATACAAATGTATTGCATCCCACTCTCGACCAACTGTATAAAAAAAGTACACCAATTATAAATAACTTATATTGAAGATTTATAAGAATTAATTAACTACAATAACATCTTATATTTACCTCTTAGTTTCCTCAATCTACCTATGCCCATCAAGTACTCCCCTTCAAATTTGTTAATGGTGTTGGGATCCCAAATACGATCTACATGGATCTTTGCTGCAAACTTAGGAAGATATTCACTAATGTACACCATGGTCTGGTATACCATATATCCCTCCACCATAGAACCCTCAGGATGTGCTCTTTATCAAACCAAGCCTTTCAAAAATTTCAAGTGCCTCTCAACCATCCACATTGACCTAGTTGGTACAGGTCCACACAATTCAATCTCCTCAACTTGATGTATGAGGTAGTGCTTTTGTGCATTGAAAAAAGTTGAAGGTAGACACTTTTGCATTTCACACATAAGAAGAGAAATTTTTCTCTTCCAATATTTTATATCTTCTTTATTGATTTTTTTTATGACAACCACCTCATGTATTTTCTAAGATCATATATAACTTGTTTGACACTGTTGGTGAAGTGGTGTGGGAGAGATAGAGGTAGAACGTACTGCAATATTTGTAAAATGATCTTATCAATATTTTATAAAAGAATGCAATGAAAACTACATGCAGTATACAAATATATAGTGAATACAAAATAACATGAATTACCTTAATAAATGTATGTCAATCATGTGTTTTCATCCCTGGCCCAAATTCACTTTTCTTTGATACGAGATCATTTATATTTGCAGCAAATCTTGTGGGAAATCATATTTTTTTTATGACTTCTTTTATAGCATTGCTCTACTGCTCCGATAATAACCAACTAAGGGCACTTGTATCAATCTGGTCTCCATTGTTATTTGATCAAATGACATTTTTCATTGCATGGTTGGATTCTTCAATATCACTACAAATTTTGACAATTTTGTCTTTGTCATGCCTTCCATCCAAGATTTTCCATAATGTCTTTGTTACATTGTTTCCAATATGCATAGGATCAAACAAATGCATGATTGGGAGTTTCTCGTAGTATGACAACCTACTAAATTGTGTAGGATAACATTTTAGTCCTTTTGGAAGTTGGTCATTAATGCCTTGATGACCTTCACGAGAATCAATTACATCATCAGTAAACAAAAAATAATATCAAAATATAAATTTCAAACAAAAACCATCAGCTAGAATGACATTACCTCGATAATTTATTTTATTGTATGCCGACTTCCATAGGTGAGGTGTCATTCTCTGTGGCTTTGATGTAGTCTCTTCTTTCCCATTAAAAAGATGTTTTTCAGTAATTCAGTACTTATGATTTCTGTGGAAAAAGTGTCTATTCTCATCGAACACTTGCTTTCCTAAACTTTTTGAATGACGAGATTTCATCTTTGGACCACAAATTGGACATGAAAATTTTCCCTTTGTCTGAAGACCTACAAGATCATGAATAATTGGATTAAATATGTTAACTTTGTGTTAGCACTATAACATACCAAAAAATAGGTGTTAAGAAGAGAACATACCACAAAAATGTGTTAGCCCAGGGGCATCATGTATTATCCATAAAAGCATTGCATGGAATTGAAATTGTCTTTGTCCTATTAGTCTAGAGATGTCATACATAGTGACCCCATTCCATAACACCATCAACTCGTCGATAAGGGGCTCAATATATGTTAGCAATGGGAACACTAAGAGGGGGGGGGGGTGAATCAGTGTTCACTGTATTTTAACTTTTCACTTAAATCTAAATACTGAATTATAAATGCTTAAGTACTGAATTAAACATTCACATAAACATGAAACATGAAATCAACACATGACACCAATATGGTTATGGGGAAACCCAAATAGGTAAAAACCTTGATGGGACTTGATACCCACTAATATTCTGCACTAGTATTTTGTGATCCTTGTTAGAAGATCCTTTACCCTGTTAGGAGTAGCTTTACAATGCTTTAAGTACAGTAGACCTTGTTAAGGGTCAAACCCTATTAGGAGTCTTTTACAATGATCCCTATTAGGGGATTGAAATCACTGTCCTAGAGCTCACTTCTCAAATGATGAAGGCTACAACCTTCTGAGATTAGATACACACTATATCTGTAGGTAAACTATTACTGTGACACTGCTTGTCAGATCAGTTCCTTTGGTGTGTTGATGCTTTAACCTCTAGCAAAGCTCTAATACATCATATGATCTCTTTGCATACCTCTAATCTACTCATCACAAATCTATTACAACTTTCTTAACTTCCATCCTGATTACAGTGGGCGCATCTCATATTTATATGCTCATACAAAACAAACAATTATGTCAGCCCTATAACTAATTACAAACAATGCTTCCAAGTGAATTTACTTAAGCGTGCTTACAATTATACATGTAAATATGTCAGCAACCTAAATAAAATGGGTGCATAGTCTCTAAAACATTAATTTATAATTGCAAACCAAAATAGTCATTGTCAGCTCCATACTCTGTTCTCTGCTAGCACACACTGGCTGTGCAACTTCATCTGACCGTAACTTTCACATCTTTACATATCTGCTTATGCGCTCTTATACTAAGCATAAGTATAGTCTAACAAACTTAAATTCTAGAGTGCATACCATAATTCATCTGTACACATGTGCGCTGATGCTCTAAGTCTTTGGTGCTCTGTATGTTGTCCATTCTTCAACACTTAATTGAATTATGATCTTTACACTCGGTGCGCTGACTCCAAACTGCTATATGACTTTGTTTCCATAATGAAAACACTATATCTAGTCATATATCTTAGTATAGACAACTTTCCAACAATCTCCCCCTTTTTGATTAATGGCAACAAAGGAATATGGCCAGGTCTCTAACTGTTCCTTCACACAAAACTTTTTGTCTTCTATACATTTTTTATACATAAACTTATATCTCCCTATACATATATGTACTCCATATTCTATACAACTCCCCCTTTGAAATTAATGACAAAGGTGCATCAAACATTTTATTTACATACACTTACTGAGGGAAAACATCTAGATATGCAATCTTGAGTTTTTTGATCTCCTTCTTCCAAAAGGTTATCAGAGAATTGACTATCTATTGATGGGATCATAATGCATATTGAAGCTTCTCCATCTTCTCCAATTCTATGCTCAAACCTTGATCATAGGTTATCATGGTCACATCAATCTCCTTTATGTTCTGACTGAGAATATCTAGTGAGGGTGCAAGAGCATTCCTCAATTGAGTCTATCTAGACCTTATCTTCTCCATTTTTTTCTCTACCTTCTCGATTATGTCTAACTGACCTTGATAGACATTGTTACACATGTTCACATTAGTGGAAGTATCTAACACTAAATTCTTCACCTTCTCAATCATTTCCTCTGCATCTTTGATCTTCTTAAGATGGGCATTTGTGAACTTATCCTGATCCATGGATTCTACAATGAATTTCATTCCTTGATCTGCAAACTCCTTCAATGATGCTTGACCATACTTAAGAGAGTTCAATTTTAGTGCAAAATTACTCATCAGTTCATTTAGTCTCTTCTTTAAGTACTTCTCCTCTGCCACTATGGCCGCAGATTCTTCCAGGCTTGAAAAGTTGACTTTGAATTGTGAGATGACTATGCTCACATCATCAACCGAATGTACCTTTACCATCTTCTTATCCTCTGGTAGAAAACTATTCAAAATAT
Organism: Chamaecyparis obtusa; assembly: GCA_027943335.1. NCBI lineage: Eukaryota > Viridiplantae > Streptophyta > Pinopsida > Cupressales > Cupressaceae > Chamaecyparis > Chamaecyparis obtusa. The sequence continues at coordinate 528,584 of BSBK01008785.1, read as the reverse complement.
TTACTGATTCCACAAGGAGAGGATTTCTCATTACTTTCTTCTCCTTAGCCTTCTCCATAGCCAAGACGCTGAACTTAATCAAGTTTTCTTCCTTCCAGGAGTCCAAACTGCTAGTGTCAAGTGTTAAACTTGACAACAATGCTAAGGAGGGAGTGATGGGAGTGTTGTCCATCACCTCTTGCTTAACCTTGACCAAATCATCAGAAGATTCATCTTTCTTTTCTACCTCTACTTCTTCTTTCTTTTCTTCTTCTTTCTCATCAGAAATGTCTTCTATGATTACTTCTTCTTTCTAAGTGGGAGGGGTATTGCTGCATAGAATTTATGCTTCCTCAGTGCTGACAAATGCTTCCTTAAACTTGTCCAAGTCCTTATCAGTAGCCACCATGGCTATTTCCACATTATCTATGATAATTGTGTTGTCTTTCAGTGATTCCATCATGGGTCCAGACTGATCTGCCACTATTTGAGTTTCTGCTATAGGCGTTGAGTCCTGCGGACCTATCATTGGTACATTAGTGGGCTCTACCACTTTATCTTCCTTAATAGGTGCATGAGTGATGGGTGCAGGAGGTGGTTTGATCTATTTTTCCAACAACACCTTCTCAAATGCTTTTTCTATTTCCTTTGTTATCAGTGCATAGTCCTTGTTCATGATATGCAGAGTTCCCATCTTAGTCCTTAGGTGCGGCTTCACAAAATTCAATATTTGTGCTTCTTCATATTTAGAAAATACAGGTAGAGTATCTTCTAATACTTTTTCTCTTATTCTTTGATCTTCCTCATTAGCTTGTCTCTTTAGGTGTTCTAAAATGTCCCATATATTATCTAGAATTTCTATTTTCAATTCAAGAACTATCTTTTTGAACTTTATCATATGCTTGATAATCATACCATGAATTTCTGACTTATCAATCTCACTATATGATTCATAATGTTTCCCTACTTGATCAATTCTTCCCTCATCAGTAATTCTAGAGCTCAAAACTTTAAGGCTAGGCCTGAATTCTACCTTAGGAGGTGCTTGAATATTTCTTCTCCTCCTTATAGCTCACGAGGATGGATGATTAGTGCAAGCTTCTTTCTTCCTCTTGACCATTGGTTTATACTCCGAAGGAGTATCTTTGGGTGCTGAAGGAGTATTGTCTTCTTTATCCTTGTGACTGTCATCTTTTTCAATTTTTATATTTTTCATCTTAGAATCTTCTTGTTCTTCTACTGCACTCTTCAATTATAGGGCTATCTTCTCATCCCTTGCTTTATCAAGGTCTTCTTGTGATACACCATGTATTCTTAGGATCTCTAATGTGACCTTTGCAACCTTTCTTTTTGTTGTAACACTGTTCAGCTTAGCATCAACTTCTCTAGTCTTCTCATCATAGGTTCCCCACCTAGGTTCATTATCATCCTTAGGGGCTGATAGTAGTACCTATGCATAAGCTTCAAGAACTTGTTCTTCAACCTCATACACAAGTGGATGAATCCACTTAGTTCTAGGTTCCATAGCTTCCATACATATAGTATCAATCTCCACCATGAAGCATATTTTATCCTTATACTTCTCTACAATACTCTCAGGAATTCGGTACCTCATCTGCATCCTTTCTCTAAAGGTCTTCAATTCAAAAGTAATGTAATCTCTAAGTGTACTTTCTATGGATGGCTTGATTGATATTGGAGGCATGGTAGGAATGGACTTGTCTAGATACAAGTCTGACACTTTACAAACTATATGAAGGTACATATAGATGATTAGGGACCCAAACCTAAATACCTTAGTCTTGTCATGTTTGATAGCTTCGATGTTGTCTATTAACTTTGTGTGCAAGATCTCATGAAGTTGAACTCTCCATCTTCTTGCACAAGACGGATGGCTGCTAGAATAGTGCCCGCAGACACACTATTTACCCTGCTGGTGTGATGAAATTTGTAGCCCAATATCATTGATATCAATTTGATGTCTAGTTTCTCTATAGGCTCAATGGTCATGCCGCACTTATCACTTCTAGATTTACACACTTGCTCCACCATTTTCCTGACATCCTTACCCATAGGAAGGATGTCACCTATCTTAGAAAGGCCTATCATCTCATGAATTAAGTCTCTTATTATTCTTACTGGTACATCTCCAATCCAAAACAAATCATCATGGATTCTGCTCAATAATATCTTTATCCATTTAGTTTCATTTAATTCATATGTCATAGCATATTCAACAATGGGGTGATCATTCCATTTGGTGTATTCATTCATGAACATTTTATCTGGTTTCAACATTGTGTCCATGTGCGCCCTTTACCTATCATGTCCAATAGGTTCCTTCTTACAATGGATGTAAGCCCTTATGTCTTCTACATGCATGATGCTCATCAGCGTGTGGGAAAATGCTCCCTCTAAATCATGTAGGTTTGATTTAAATGGGTGCCTCTTGAAAACATACCGCTTCTTTTCAGCAACATAAAAAACAATAGGAGTGGACATGACTTACTTGATATTCACTTTCCAAATGATCTCTGAGATGTTCTGATGGCTTCCGAATCGGCACAACGAGCTAGGGTTTCTGCAACCAATCAAATGCACTGTAATTACTGATAACTCAATCTCCAAATCTTGACAAGAACTTCCAAGGCTCAATTTGCTCTCTAATCGCTCTGAGTATGAATGCAATGAGTGAAGAAATAAATTTCTATGTACTTAAAGTAAGAAATTCACCATTAATGCAACTCACGTAAACCAAGCTGTCACTTCAAAATTTCAAGCTCAAGTTCTGCTAACAATCAGCATGTGCGCTCTTACACAAAGGTTCCAATACACTCCAATAGCTTAAGTCCAAAGGTGCATACTCTGAGGATGAGTATACTAGCCACGTAGGGGTCTAGAGAAAAATTAGATCCCCTTATGACCCTGAGGGCCATTCATGTAGATGTAGAGGGTGCATCCACTGGGGATGCATCCAATACATTCTCATTAACATTATCCTTCTTTCAATCTAACCAAATCAAGCTCGCATCTTCTAAGGCCTTCACAAACTTGACTTCTACTTCAGGATCCAAAACTAGTTCTTCGGCCTTTTTAGCACTTTCCTAACCTTGCGTCCTTGATCTACAAAACTTTGAGATATGTCCAGCCTTGTTATAGGTGTGAAAAATCACTGGAGCTCTATTATTCCTTAGCGCATTGACATGAGTCACCATTCTACATTGTTTCATTGTATGACCATTATAGTTACATATTTGACATGTAACATTCTAAGAACTTCTTGTATTGGTCTGATTTTGATTTCTTTGATCATGCTAAATCCTGTTCTTCTTACTAGTCTTGCAATTTATTGCTCTATGACCAAATCTATTACATGTATAACAGTAACCATTAAAAGGTTTTACCTCTGTATAGTTCCTTGCAATGTGTCCATGATTGTTACATGCAAAATAGGTGCATTCTATAGGCTTGCACGCATTCTTAGGAGGACCACTATTGTCTTTGGTTTGATCTTTAGTCTTCTCAATATCACTAGATTATTTTTGTGTCTCCTCTCTTGCTCGCATCTTATCAATTTTCTTTTGTGCTTCATTGTATCCAATACATCTAGTGTCTCCTTTGAATCTTCTTGCATACAATTGAGATTCTTTCTAATTAGAATTGGTGTGTAATTTGTCAATGTGGTCCTTAGCATCTTTCAATTCAGACTCGAATCTTGCTTTTCAATTCTTTAGATCCAAGATTTCCAAATTTGCTTCCCTTAACTCTTCATTGAGTTGAAGGTTTTCCTTTACTTGTTCATTGTAGACATCTTGATTGTTCATCAGTTTGTCATCAAATTCTTCCAGCAGACTCAATAAGGATACATTTTCTTCATTCAACTTCTTGACTTTTTCTTCAAGATCACTATTAGAGCATCCTTTCAAATATTTTCTTAGTCTCTTGATAACTAATTGAGCATCAATGACTTTTTCTTTTAGTTCTTCAATTTCTCTTTCTGAATTGTCCAAGTCTTCAAGAGCTACTTCAAGATTCTTCTTAAAATGTTTCATTTCTTCTTTGTCCATGATCTCCTCAAGTGGTTAAACTTATGTGTTAAGGACCAGAGCTCTAATACCAATTTTTAGGAATGGCAACACTAAGAGGGGGGGGGGGGGGGGGGGGGTGAATCAATGTTCACTGTATTTTAACTTTTCACTTAAATCTAAATACTGAATTATAAATGCTTAAGTACTAAATTAAACATTCACATAAACATGAAACATGAAATCAACACATGACACCAATATGGTTATAGGGAAACCAAAATAGGTCAAAACCCCAGTGGGACTTGATACCCACTAATATTTTGCACTAGTGTTTTGTGAACCTTGTTAGAAGATACTTTACCCTGTTAGGAGTAGCTTTACAATGCTTTAAGTACAGTAGACCTTGTTAAGGGTCAGACCCTATTAGGAGTATTTTACAATGATCCTTGTTAGGGGAGTGGACTCACTATCCTAGATCTCACTACTCAAATGATGAAGGCTACAACCATCTGAGATTAGATACACACTATATCTGCAGGTGAACTGTTGCTGTGACACTACTTGTTAGATCAGTTCCTTTGGTGCGCTGATGCTTTAACCTCTAGAAAAGCTCTAATACATCATATGCTCTCTTCACATACCTCTGCTCTACTTATCACAACTCTATTACAACTTTCTTAACTTCCATGCTGATTACAGTAGGCACATCTCATATTTAAACGCTCATACAAACAAAACAATTAGGTCATCCATATAACTAATTACAAACAACACTTCCAAGTGAATTGGCTTAAGAGTGCTTACAATTATACATGTACATATGGTGGAAACCTAAATACAATGGGCACATAGCCTCTACAAAATTAATTTATAATCACAAACCAAAATATTCACTGTCGGCTCCATGTTCTGTTCTCTGCTGGTACACACTAGCTGCGCAACTTCATATGACTGTAACTTTCACATCTTTGCATATCTACTTATGCGCTCTTAGACTAAGCATAATTATAGTCTAACAACCTTAACTTTCAGGTCGCATACCATAATTCATCTGTACACACATGCGTTGATGCTCTAAGTCTCTGGTGCTCTGTACGTTGTCCAGTCTTCAACACTTAACTAAATTCTGATCTTTACACTTGGTGCGCTAACTCCAAACTGCTATATGACTATTGTCATAATGAAAACACTATATCTAGTCATATATATTTGTATAGAAAACTTTCCAATAATCTCCCCCTTTGTCATTGATGGCAACAAAGGAATATGGCCAAGTCTCTAACTGTTCTTTTACACAAAACTTTTTGTCTTCTATACATTTTTTATACATAAACTTATATCTCCCTATACATATATGCACTCCATATTCTATACAACTCCCACTTTGACATTAATGACAAAAGTGCATCAAAATGTTTATCTACATACACTTACTAAGGGAAAACATCTAGATATGCAATGTTGAGTTTCTGGATCTCCTTCTTCCAAAAGCTTATCAGAGAATTGACTATCTGTAGATGGGTGCATAATGTATATTGAAGCTTCTCCATCTTCTCCAATTCTATGCTCAGACCTTGATCATAGGTTATCATGGTCACATCAATCTCCTTTATGTTCTGACTAAGAATGTCTAGTGCGGGTGCAAGAGCGTTCCTCAATTGAGTCTGTCTAGACCTTATCTTCTCCATTTCTTTCTCTGCCTTCTCAACTATGTCTAACTGACCTTCATAGGAATTTTTACACATGTTCAAATTAGTGGAAGTATCTAACACTGAATTCTTCACCTTCTCAATCATTGCCTCTGCATCTTTGATCTTCTTAAGATGGGCATTTGTGAACTTATCTTGATCCATGGATTCTGCAATGACTTTCCTTCCTTGATCTACAAACTCCTTCAATGATGCCTAACCAGACTTAAGAGAGTTCAAGTCTAGTGCAAAATTACTCATCAGTTCATTTAGTCTCTTCTTTAAGTACTTCTCCTCTACCACTATGGCCGCAAATTCTTCCAAGCTTGAAAATTTGACTTTGAATTGTGAGATGACTGTGCTCACATCATCAACTGAATGTACCTTTACCATCTTCTTATCCTCTGGTAGAAAACTATTCAAAATATTTACTGATTCCACCAGGAGAGGATTTCTCATTACTTGCTTCTCCTTAGCCTTCTCCATAGCCAGGACACTGAACTTGATCAGGTCTTCTTCCTTCCAAGAGTCCAAAATGCTAGTGTCAGGTGTGAAACTTGACAACAATGCTGAGGAGGGAGTGATGGGAGTGTTTTCCATCACCTCTTGCTTCACCTTGACCAAATCAATAGAAGATTCATCTTTCTTTTCTTCTTCTTTCTCATAAAAAATGTCTTCTATGATTAGTTCTTCTTGTTGAGTGGGAGGGGTATTGCTGCATAGAATTTATGCTTCCTCAGTGCTGACAAATGCTTCCTTAAACTTGTCCAAGTCCTTATAAGTAGCTGCAATGGCTATTTCCACATTATCTATAATAATTGTGCTCTCTTTGGGTGATTCTATCATGGGCACAGACTGATCTGCCATTGTATAAGTTTCTACTATAGGCACTATGTCATGCAAACCTCTCATTGATTCATTAGTGGGCTCTACCACTTTATCTTCCTTAATAGGTGCATGAGTGATGGGCGCAAGAGGTGGTTTGGTCTGTTGTTCCAAAAACACCATCTCAAATGTTTTTTCTATTTCCTTTGTTATCAACTCATAGTCCTAGTTCATGATATGCAGAGTTCTCATCTTAGTCCTTAGGTGTGGCTTCACCATATTCAATATTAGTGCTTCTTCATCTTTAGAACATACAAGCAGAGTATCTTCTAATACTTTTTCTCTTATTCTTTGATCTTCCTCATTAGCTTGTCTCTTTAGGTGTTCTAAAATGTCCCATACATTATCTAGAATTTCTATTTTAAATTCAAGAACTATCTTTTTGAACTTTATCATATGCTTGATAATCATACCATGAATTTCTGACTTATCAATCTCACTATATGATTCATAATGTTTCCCTACTTGATCAATTCTTCCCTCATCAGTAATTCTAGAGCTCAAAACTTTAAGGCTAGGCCTGAATCCTACCTTAGGAGGTGCTTGAATATTTCTTCTGCTCCTTGTATCTCAGGAGGATGGATGATTAGTGCTAGCTTCTTTCTTCCTCTTGACCATTGGTTTATACTTCGAAGGATTATCTTTGGGCACTGAAGGAGTATTGTCTTCTTTATCCTTGTGGCTATCATCTTTTTCAATTTTTATCTTTTTCATCTTAGGATCTTCTTGTTCTTCTGCTGCGCTCATCAATTCTAGGGCTATCTTCTCATCCCTTTCTTTATCAAGGTTTTCCTATGATACACCATGTATTCTTAGGATCTCTGATGTGACCTTTGCATCCTTTGTTTTTTTTGCAGCACTGTTTAGCTTAGCATCAACTTCTCTAGTCTTCTCATCATAGGTTCCCCACCTAGGTTCATTATCATCCTTAGGGGCTGATAATCGTACCTATGCATAAGCTTCAAGAACTTTTACTTCAACCTCATACCCAAGTGGATGAATACACTTAGTTCTAGGTTCCACAACTTCCATACATGTAGTATCAATCTCCACTATGAAGCATATTGTATCCTTATACTTCTCTACAATACTCTCAGGAATTCTATACCTCATCTGCATCCTTTCTCAGAAGGTCTTCAATTCCAAAGTAATGTAATCTCTAAGTGTGCTTTCTATGGATGCCTTGATTGATATTGGAGGCATGGTAGGAATGGAATTGTCTAGATACAAGTCTGACACTTTACCAACTATATGAAGGTACATATAGATGATTAGGGACCCAAACCTAAATACCTTAGTCTTGTCATGTTTGATAGCTTTGATGTTTTCTATTAACTATGTGTGCAAGATCTCACACAAATTGAACTCTCCATCTTCTTACACAAGATGGATGGCTACTAGAATAGTGCCCACAGACACACTATTTACCCTGCTGGTGTGATGAAATCTGTAACGCAATATCATTGATATCAATTTCATGTCTGGTTGCTTTATAGGCTCAATGCTCATGCTTCGCTCATCACTTCTGGATTTACACAGTTGCTCCACCATTTTCCTGACATCCTTACCCATAGGAAGGATGGCACCTATCTTAGAAAGGCTTGTCATGTCATGAATTAAGTCTCCTATTATTCTTATTGGTACATCTCCAATCCAAAACAAATCATCATGGATTCTGCTCAATAATATCTTTATCCATTTATTTTTATAGAATTCATATGTCATGGCATATTCAACAATGGGGTGATCATTCCATTTGGTGTATTCATTCATGAACATTTTATCTGGTTTCAACATTGTGTCCATGTGTGCCCTTAACCTATCTAGTCCAACAGGTTCCTTCTTACAATGCATGTAAGCCCTTATGTCTTCTACATGCATGACACCCATCGATGTGTGGGAAAATGCTCCCTCTAAATCATCTAGGGTTGATTTAAATGGGTGCCTCTTGAAAACATATCACTTCTTTTCAACAACATAAAAAACAATAGGAGTGGCCATGACTTACTTGATATTCTCTTTGTAAATGATCTCTGAGATGTTCTGACGGCTTCTGAATCGGCACAAAGAGCTAGGGTTTCTACAACTAATCAAATGCACAATAAGTACTGATAACTTGATCTCCAAATCTTCACAAGAACTTCCAAGGCTCAATTTTCTCTCCAATCACTCTGAGTATGAATGCAATGAGTGAACAAACAACTTTCTATGTACTTAAAGTAAGAAATTCACCATTAATGCAACTCACCTAAACCAGGCTGTCACTTCAAAATTTCAAAATTGAGTTCCACTACCAATCAGCATGTGCACTCTTGCACTCTTGCACAAAGGGTAATGTTTGTGTATATTCTAAACACTCAGAACTAAGTGGGTTGTTAAAATTGCTTCAAAGGTCAATGCCCTAGTTAGGCGTATGTTATGAGTTTAACCAGTGAAGCAAAGAAATGTTTGAAATAGTGTAATAACTAGAGATTTGAGGTTCACGGGCATAGGCAATATTGAAGTTTAACCAAAGAAGTGCCCACAAGATTTTAGTTCTTGTTAGAAGTTAGTCAAGAAGGATATCTTGCTGATATTTGACAGAGAGAAAAAGCAGTGTTATCTAAAGATTGTGTAAATACCATTCAAGGGAATTCACAGTTAGAAATACTACTTTGTTGCTGAAGATATTCAAAGTTAAGAAATGTTGATAATGTTGTTAGAAACCATTGTTCATTGTTGAAAGTAATGTTACTAATCAAGTATGTAATAGATTGGGCTTATTCATTGCAGTCACATTCAAGTGTGTAATATGCATCAAACTACATTGCAGTCACAATCTCAATCAGATAGCATTCAAACCCTAGTGCAGACAATCTCAATCAAAAGGAGGGGTTACCTCAAGAGTCAGGAAAACAAAATCACATTACCTCAGTGCCAAATCCACCCTCAAAAGTGAAGGTTACCTCAATGAGCTTCCAATACATAGTGTCAATGAGGTTTTGTGCACTGCAACCTTAAAAAATTTGTCATGGTAATAATGAAATGAAATTTTTAAAAAAAAGTTATGCCTGTGGTCATCGAAAGTTTGACCTACATAGTATTGGTCAAAATTTCAACGAACATGGGCATAGATTAAAAAAAATAAAAAATTTTCCTTCCATAATCCAACCAACCAAAACTTTTTTATTTCATGGTCAAAAATTTTGGTAGAAAAACCAGGTCAAATGTACTAGTGAATATCACTTCCTAAGAGAGAAAGTTGCAGAGAAAGAAGTAAAATTGGATTATGTGAGTACCAAAGAATAGTTAGCAGATATATTCACAAAGCCTTTGCTAAAGGATACATTTGAGTTTCTCAGGGAGAAGCTAGGAGTAATTCCCTTCCCTAGATTTGATTAGAGTTTGTAGTAATGGATTAGTCCTTAGTGACTGATGAATGGTTGACTAATCTACCTCAGGAGTAGTACCTATGCTTATTTGTTTTTGGCACCCTTATTCATTGATGTCAAAGGGGGGGTAATATATAGTCATGAAAAAAAAGAAAGAGGAGTATGAAGAAAGGGGGAGTATATAGTAAGAAGATGCAGTAGTTGGAGATTTCATCCTTAGGGTTGTTAGGAATGGGAACACTGAGAGGGGGGGGGGGTGAATTAGTGTTCACTGTATTTTATCTTTTTACTTAATCTTAAATTGAACTTGAATACTTAAATACTGAAATGAACATCCATATAAACATGAAACATGAAATCAACACATAACACCAATATGGTTATGGGGAAACCTAAATAGGTAAAAACCCCAGTGGGAATTGACACCCACTAATAATTTGTACTAGTGTTTTATGATCCTTGTTAGAAGATCCTTAACCCTATTAGGAGTTTCTTTACAATAAGTTTAGTACAGTGACCTTGTCAAGGGTTGGACCCTATTAGGAGTCTTTTACAATAAACCCTGTTAGGGGTGTGGACACACTATCCTAGAGCTCACTGCTCAAGTGGTGAAGGATACAACCTTATGATCTCAGATACACACTATATCTATTGGATGAACTGTCACTATGACACTACTTGTTTGATCATTTCCTTTGATGCGCTAATGCTTTGACCTATTGGAAAGCTCTAATACATCTTATCAACTCTTTGCATACTTCTTCTCTACTTTTTTTAACTCTATATCCACTCTCATACCAATTACAATGGGCACATCTCATATTTATATGCACATACAAAACAAATAACTAGGTTGGCCCTTTAACCGATTACATACAATGATTCCAATTGAATTGGATCAAGTGTGTTTACAAAAAAACATAATTACATGTCAAAAAACTAATTACAATAGGTGCCTAGCCTTTACAACATAATAATATAACTGCTAATCAAAATACCAACAATCGGTTGCTTGCTCTATTCTTCTCTGGCATTCACTGTCTGTGCAACTTTAACTCTCTGTATCTTCCTCATACTGAATCTTTTGATCATGTGCTCTTGGACTTAGCATGAATATGATGTTACCAACTTAACTTCTAGGGCACATACAATAATTCTATTGTATGCACATGCGTTGACGCTCTGATCTTTAGGTACTCTGCACACTGTCCAGTCTTCAACACTTAGCCAATTTCTAATCTTCTCATCAAGTGAGTTGACTCCAAAATACTATATGACTTTGTTACCATAATGAAAACACTATATTAAGTCATATACACTAGTGCAGTCAACTTGCCAAAAATCTCCCCCTTTGTCATTGATGGCAACAAAGGAATATGGCACAATTACTAATTGTTCTCTTATACAAAAAACTTTTGTTGTACTCTAACTTATATCTCCCTTATATTCTTTACTGTACATTTTCTTTATATATATATAACTCCATATTCTATATATACTCCCCCTTTGACATTAATGACAAAGGTGCTTCAAAACTATATCTACAAATACTTACAGTGTGAGAACATCCGGATATCCTATCTGTAAGTTTTGGATCTCTTTCTTAAAAAATGTGATCAATGAATTAACAATCTAGAGATGAGCGCATAGTGCATACTGTAGCTTCTCCATCTTCTCCAAATATGTGCTAGGACCTTGATCATATGTCACCATGGTGGCAACAATCTCCTTGATATTTTGATTAAGTATATCTAGTGAGGGCGCAAGAGCATTTCTAAGCTGAGTCTGCCTAGCCCTTATTTTTGACATCTCCTTTTCTACCTTCTCAATCTTGTCAATTTGTCCTTGATATACATTATTGCACATATGTACATCATTTGATGGGTCTTTCACTGATTTATTTACTTTCTCTATCATAGCTTCTACCTCCTGTATCTTCTTGAAATGATCATCAGTTAACTTGTTCTGATCCATACAGTCAGCAATGATTTTTCTTCCTTTTTCTACAAACTCTTCCAAAGTTGCTTGTCCAACTTTTAGTGAACTGAGGTCAAGTGAGAAGTTACTAACCAATTCACTTAGGCTTTTCTTCATGTATTTCTCTTCTGCAACTTGAGATGTAGATTCTTCCAAGCTGACAAAGCTAGTCTTAAAGGCTATGAGGATGTTGCTAACATCATCAACTGTATTGACCTTAGACACTTTCTTGCCTGGAGGTAACAGGTTGTTCAATATGTTCACTGACTCAAAAAATAGGGGATTCCTCATTACCTATTTCTCCTTGGCCTTCTCCATATCTAAGACACTGATCTTGATCAGGTCTTCTTCTCCCCATGAATCCAAACTGGTTGTGTCAAGTGTCAAACTTGACAACAATGTTGCTGAGGGTAGTGGAGTGATAGGAGTTATTTCCTCTACTTCTTGTTTTACTTTGATTAGCATTTAAATAGATGGCTCACCTATTTTCTCACTTCCTTTTACCTCTTCTTCTCCTTTTTTTTTCTACTTCCTTTTCTTTTTCTTCATCTTTCTCTATCTCTTTTTCTTTCTTTTCTATTTCTTTTTCTATCTCTTTTTCAGTTTCTTTTTCATTTGTTATATCCTCAATCAATACTTCTTCTTGTTGATTGGGAGGAGTGTTACTACAAAGAGTTTCAACCTCTTGTGTTCTTACAAATGCTTCTTTAAACTTGTCCAAATCCATTTATGTGGTTGCCATAGTGACTTTTACATTATCAATAAAAATTGAGTCATCCTTGAATGTCTCTGACATGGGCACAAACTTATCTGCCTCTGATTGTGTTTCAACTATAGGCACTGAGTCTTGGGGACCTGTCATAGGTATATTAGTTGGCTCTACCACCTTGACTTCCTTAGTGGGCACTTGAGCTGTAGGTGCAGTAGATGGGTATATGTGCCTGTTCATGAAGACCTTCTCAAATGCCTTCTCTATTTCCTTAGCAACCAATTCATAATTCTTGTCCATTATGTGTAAGGTCCTTAACTTGGTTCTTAGATGTGGTTTCACTAGTTCTAGTAACAAATATTTCTCCTCTAGAGAACATACTAGAAAAATCTCTTCTAAGATCTTCTCTCTTATTCTCAAATCTTCTTTAATGGCTTGTCTTTTTAGGAACTCCAAGATGTTCCACACATTATCATGAATCATAGTTTTTAGTTCTAGGACTATCCTTTTGAACTTCAGCATATGTTTGACAATCATTCCATTGATTTTTTATTTGTAAATTTCACTATACTTCTCATAGAACTTCCCTACTTGATCTATCCTACCTTCATCAATGATCCTTGCACTTAACACACTAAGACTAGGTTTGAAGCTTACTTCTAGAGGAGCTTGAGTGTTCTTCCTGTTCCTTGTTATTCATGAGGATGGATGATTGGTGCTAATCTCTTTCTTCCTCTTGGGCATTGCCTTATACTCAGGAGGACCAATAAGGTCAATTGTTACTGTGGGTGCAGAAGGAGTAACATCAATTTTACCTTTCTTATAATCTAATTTTTCTATTTTCACCTTCTTCAACTTTGGATCCTCAGATTTTGTCTTTGCTGTAGCTACGCTCTCTAATTCCAAAGCCATATTCTCTTCCCTTTCTTTGTCTAAGTATGCTTTTGATACTCCATGAATTCTCAAGATCTCTAAAGTAACCTTGGCAACCTTTCCTTTTGTTGCTACACTATTCAATACAACATCTACTTCTCTTGTTTTCTCTTCATAAGTTCCCCATCTAGGTTCATTGGGGTCCTTAGGTACTGACAACAGAACTTGAGCATAAGCTTCTAGGATTGGCTCCTCAACTTCGTATCCAAGTGGATGAATCCACTTTGTCCTAGGTTCAACTACCTCCATGCATGTTGTATCAGTCTCAACCATGAAACAAATACTATCTTTGTATTTCTCTACAATACTCTCTGGTATTCTATATCTCATCTACATCTTGGCTCTAAATGTATTTATCTCCAGTGTCATGTAATCCTTCAATATACTCTCAGTACATACCTTGAGAGATATCTGTGGCATTGTGGGAATAGATTTGTCTAGATACAAATTAGACACCTTTCCAAGAATATGGAAGTACATGTAGTTTATTAAAGACACAAACCTAAATATCTTGGTCTTGTCATGCTTGATGGCCTTAATGTTGTCTACTAGCTATGTGCGCAAGATCTCACATAGATTAAACTCTCCATTCTCTTTCACAAGTCTCATTGCTGCAAGAATTGTGGCCGTAGACACACTGTTCACCTTGCTAGTGTGTTGGAACCTATATCCTAGTATCATGGATATTAATTTGATGTCATTTTTCTCAATAGGCTCTATGGTCATTCTACGCCTATCAATTCTTGATTTGCATGTTTGCTCAACAAGTTTTCTCACATCCTTGCCTGCTGGAAGAATGACGCCTGTCATCTCATGAATTAGGTCTCCTGTAATCCTAACTAGCACTTCACCTATCCAAAATAGGTCATCATGGATCCCATTGAGTAGGATTTTGATCCATTTTGACTCATAGAACTCATATGTCATAGCATATTCTACTATAGGATGATTATTCCACTGTGCATACTCATCCATGAAGGTTTTATCAAGTTTCAACATTATTTCCATGTGCATTCTTATTTTGTCAAAACCTAATGGTTCCTTTTGCAATATATGTATGCCCTAATTCCTTCCACATGCATAACACCCATGGGAGTGCGGGAGAATGCACCTTCTAGGTCGTCTAGTGTGGATTTAAATGGATGCCTATTAAACACATAACTCTTCTTCTCCACCACATTAAATACAATGGGAGTAGCCATTACTTAGTTGTATATCACTTTCCAAATGATCTTAAAGATTTCTGAATCAACATGATGAACTAGGGTTTCCACAACTGATCAAATGCACAACTAGTCACTAATGAATCAATCTACAATCCTTCACAATTAAATGCTAGGGCTCTTCTGCTCTCTAATCACTCTAACTTCAAATGCAATGAGAGATCTACAAAATTCTATGTACTTTAAATTAGAAATTCTATCATTAATACTTGTCACGTAAACTAGGTTGTCACTGAAAACTTTTAACTTTCATTCTGCAAACAATCAGCTAGTGCGCTCTTGCACACAGGTTCTACTAGTCTCCAAAAGATTAAGTCCAAAGGTGCATACTCTGAGGGTGAGTATACCGGCCGCGCAGGGGTCTAGAGATAAATTAGCTCCCCCTATGACCCTGAGGATGATTCATTCAGATCTAGAGGGTGTGTCCGCTATGGATGCATCCAATACATTCTCATCAACCTTATCCTTCTTTTCTTCTGACCAAATCAAGCTCGCATACTTTGAAGATTTCACAAACTTGACTTCTCCTTCAGTATCCAATATTGGTTCTTTAGGATTTTTAGGGCTTTCCTGATTTTGCGTCCTTGATCTACAAAACTTTGAGATCTATCCAGCCTTGTTACAAGAGTGACAAATGACTAGAGGCCTTATATTCCTCGGTGCATTGACATGGGTCACCATTTTACATTATCTTGCAGAGTGACCATTATAGTTACATATCTAACATGTAACATTCTAAGAGATTCTTACATTTGACTGGTTCTAATTTCTCTGATTATACTGATTCTTGTTTTTCTGACTTGTCTTACAATTCATAGCTCTATGACAAAATTTATTGCATGAATAACAATAACCATTAAAAGGTCTTACCTCTGTACGGTTCCTTTCTATATGTCCATGCTTGTTACATGCATAACAAGTGCGGTCTATTGGCTTGCACTCATTCTTAGGTAGTTCACCATTATCTTTAGTTTGATCTTTAGTCTTCTTAGTATCAGTAGAGTCTTTTTGTGCTTTCATCCTTGCTCACATGTTGTCAATCTGGTTTTGTGCTTCATTGTATCCAATGTAGCTAGTATCTCCTTTAAGTCTTCTTGCATACAACTGAGATTCTATCAAGTCAGAACTGGTGTGTAATTTATCAATGTGATTCTTTGCCTCTTTCAATTCAGATTCCAAGCTTTCTTTGTTGTTCCTTAGCTCCAAGATTTCCATGTTTTCTTGCCTTAATTCTTCATTCAGTTGAAGGTTCTCTTTGATCTTCTCTTCATAGACTTCCTGATTGTTAGTTAGCTTATCATCCAATTCTTCAATCTATTCTTTCAAGGATGAATTGTCTTCATTCAACTTCTTGATCATTATCCCTAAATCACTGGTAGAGCATTCTTTCAAATCTTTTCTTAGCCTTTCGATGACTAATTGAGCATCACTGACTTTTTCTTTAAGTTCTTCAATTTCTTTTTCAGATCTATCTAGGTCTTCAAGAGCAACTTTAAGATTTCTTTTTAGATGTTTCATTTCTTCTTTGTCCATTATCTCCTCAAGTGGTTAAACTTCTTTGCTGAGGACTAGAGCTCTGATACCAATTGTTAGGAATGGGAACACTGAGGGGGGGGGGGGGGGGGGGGTGAATCAGTGCTCACTATATTTTATCTTTTTACTTAATCTTAAACTGAACTTGAATACTTAAATACTGAAATGAACATCCATATAAACATGAAACATGAAATCAACACATAACATCAATATGGTTATAGGGAAATCGAAATAGGTAAAAACCCTGATGGGAATTGACACCCACTAATATTATGTACTAGTGTTTTATGATCCTTGTTAGAAGATCATTAACCATGTTAGGAGTTGCTTTACAATAAGTTTAGTATAGTGACCTTGTCAAGGGTTAGACCCTGTTAGGAGTCTTTTATAATAAACCCTGTTAGGGGTGTGGACACACTGTCCTAGAGCTCACTACTCAAGTGGTGAAGGGTACAACCTTTTGATCTCAGATACACACTATATCTATTGGATGAACTGTCACTATGACATTACTTGTCTAATCAGTTCCTTTGATGCACTGATGATTTGACCTCTTGCAAAGATCTAATACATCTTATCAACTCTTTAGATACTTATTCTCTACTTGTTTTAACTCTATATTCACTCTCATACCAATTATAATGGGTGCATCTCATATTTATATGCACATACAAAATAAAAAACTAGGTCGGCCCTTTAATCGATTACATACAACGCTTCTAATTGAATTGGTTCAAATGTGTTTACAAACAAACATAATTACATGTTAGCAACCTAATTACAATAGGCACATGGATTTTACAACATAATAATATAATTTCTAATCAAAATACCAATAGTTGACTGCTTGCTCTATTCTTCTCTGGCATTCACTGTCTGTGCAACTTGAACTCTCTATATCTTCCTCATACTGAATCTTTTGATCATGTGCTCTTGGACTTAGCATGAATATGATGTTACCAACTTAACTTCTAGGGTGCCTACCATAATTCTATTGTATGCATGTGCATTGATGCTCTGATCTTTAGGTACTCTGTACACTATCTAGTCTTCAACACTTAGCCAATTTTTGATCTTCTCATCAAGTGCGCTAACTCCAAAACACTATATGACTTTGTTGCCATAATGAAAACACTATATTAAGTCATATACACCAGTGAAGTCAACTTTCCAACAAGGGGAGTTTTTTTTGAGGAAATGGAGAATGTTATAATATAATTGTATGTTTGGATTGGTGGAGTTTTTCATTCCATATGTTGCCATCAATTCCAAAGGGGGAGATTGTTGGAGATTTTACAACAAGCTAGTGTTGACTGTATGTTTGTCATTGATGAAAACATATGGTAAGAAACATGCATTGAAGTATTATGTATGGAGCCTTGAGCATATGTTGCCTAGATATGTTATCAACATGATATCATAAGTGCAAAGGTTGATTTTGAGTACAAATAGTTGTGCAGTTGTTTGTATCAGTAGTGTTCCTAACAGTGTTACAAACATAGTTTTGTATGTGATTATTAGTATGGTTATAATAGAGACTTGCATGTTTATATTTGTGTTTTAGACATGCCTATGAAGCTATGTTCATGGATGCAGACTTAGTTGTGTAGTACAACTTGAGTTATGATGTTTCTATTTGACAGTCACAGTTTCCTGAGTTTATCTTATGGAACCAATAGTGTTTATATTGTTTCAGCTGTTGCGCTTATCATTTTGATATGCATGTTTGATTTCATGTTTGATGATGAGTTAAAAAAATTTGGTTAAGAGTGCATAACATATTTTAGCATGAGAATAAAGTTTCAGTTAATTTGGTGGAGTCGATAGTGTGAAGTGTTGCGTCTACTCATATTGAGTTGCGCGGTCCTATTTATGTTTCGTGCTTGGTTTAGCCATTGGAGATGTTATTGGAGAGTTGTATTTTTTCTCTATTATGATTTCAAGAAGGTTCTAATAGGTTGAATTGATTATATCATTTGGAGAAAGATACTTATAGTCGGTCAGTTGTGATTGCTAAGTATGGCAGAGAGTTGAAAGAAAAGAGCAAAGCATAAGGTGTGAAGTATTGATCCATCAGTAGAAGGTCTATGCAACAAAGAAGAGAGTGTATTGTATTCATTCTAATCAAGATAACAGGTCTAATTCATAGTTCATCAAATCCATATATAGTGTGTATCTATTGTACAGAAGGTTGCAACCTTCACCATTGGAGCATTGAGCTCTTGGACAGTGAGTCCTCACCCCTAGTAGGGTTATTTGTAAAAGACTCCTAACAGTGTTTGACTTTTGACCAGGTCATTGTACTTCATGCATTGCAAAGATCAACTCCTAACAGGGTTGCAAGATCTTCTAATAGGGATCATTATACTCTAGTGTAGTTTATAGTGGGTGCTAATTCCCACCAGGTTTTTTACCTATTTGGGTTTCCCCGTAACAAAAATTGTGGTTTGTGTTAAGTGTTATCTTATTGTGTATGTGCTTAATGTTCTTCTATACTTAATTAGATAAAGAATTAAATCTTGTAGATAACTAATTCACCCCACCCCCCCCCTCTCAGTTATCTCTTGGGAGTATTCCTAATAGGAGATGTAATCACAAACAAAGAAAGATTGGTTTGCAAAGGGTATGCACAAGAAGAAGGTATTGACTATGGTGAGAATTTTGCACCTTTTGCTAGATTATAAGGAGTTAGGATTCTACTAGCATATGTAGTTTATAAAGGATTTAAAGTTTATCAAATGGATGTTAAGTCTGCATTTCTTAATGGTATTCTTGAAGAAGAAGTTTATGTTGAAAATATTAAAGGATTTGTTGAGAATACTAACAAGGACATGGTTTGTAAACTTCACAAGGTACTATATGGTTTAAAAAAAGCACCCCGAGCATGGTATGAAAGGTTACATTCATATTTGATCAAGATTGGATTTGAAAGAACTAGTGACAACAATAATTTATATCTGAAATGTGACAGTAATGATAAGATTTTGATTGTTGAAATATTTTTTGATGAAATTATTTTTGGAGGAAATAACACATTGTGTAAATCTTTTGTTGAGGAGATGAGAAAGGAATTTGAGATGTCCAAGGTTGGAGAGATAAATTATTTATTAGACTACAGATTCAACAAGTCAGAGATGGGATCTACATCACATAGTCAAAGTACATCAAGGAGATCCTAAAGACATTTGGTATGGAAGATTCAAAACCAGTTGGAACATTGATGGCTACTAGTTTCAAATTGACAAAGGAAGAGGAGACAAAAGAAGTAAATAAAACACTCTATCGATCAATGATCGGTAAGTTACAATATTGTACATAGTTGACTTGCTATTTCTCATGCAGTAGGTATTGTTGCAAGATTTTTTGTCGATCCAAAAGAAACACACATGTCTGCAGTCAAAAGAATATTTAGATATCTGAAAGGGATTGAAGATTTTGGTCTACTATACATGAAAGGAGGAGATTTTGATCTTAAGGTTTACACTAATACTATTTGGGCTTGAAACATTGATAATAGGAAAAGTATAAGTGGAGGAGCTTTCTTTTTGGGAGAAAGATTAGTGACATGGATGAGTGAGAAACAAAGTTGTATATCACAATCTACTACTAAGGTAGAGCATGTAGCAAAAACTATTAATTGTGCAAACATTGTATGGATCAAAAAACTACTTGAAGGTATGCAAGAGGAGATTACTGGTCCAGTTACTATTTACTATGATAATACAAGTTCTATCAATATATCAAAGAATCTGGTAATGCATTCCAATACCAAGAACATTTCTATCAAGTAACATTACTTGAGAGAACAAGTTCAAGATAGGCATGTGATATTGGAGTATGTCAATTCAAAGGAGTAGATAGTAGATATACTTACTAAGCCACTACCGAAGGATGATTTTGAGTATCTCAGAGGTAAATTAGGGGTTCTTCCCCTATCCAATATTCACTAGAGAAAGATGCATGTTGCATCAATTCAAGGATTCATTAGAATATCTATTTTGTGAGTTGATGATGGTGTTCACTCTTTAGGTGATGCTTGAAGTTGTGAAAAATGGTTATGTATGCAAAGAGATATCAATACATGCTAGGTATGATCCACTGCCTTAACAAATTTTTAGGATTATGTGTCTTTGGAATTATTGTCAAAGAGGTAGAATAAGCTATTGATGATTACAAAGATAGAGGGAGTATATGGTATATGCAATTGATTACAAAGGGAGAATAAAAAAAGAAGATGAAGATAGAGAATTTAGATCAAGAAAGAAGATAAAGTTTAGAGGAAGAAAAAGACAAAACTCAGTAACCAAGAAGACTGAAATACAAAAAGTTAGAGGGATATTGTTAATTACAGTGTTGCCATCATCAATTGATAGTGTGTGTTGCCATCAATGCCAAAGAGGGAATTGTTAACTGATGGTGATGATGATGAAGACCGACCAAGATTAGAGATATACAAGATTATAGAAGGATTAGATTAGTTATTATTTTTTCATTGATGTCAAGCAATTGATTTCTAATTTATATTGAGTTACCATATCATTCAAAGTATGATATAAGTTGAGTGAGTTAAGGAAGGAGAGGAAGTGAAAAGTTGTGAAGTTGAAGAACTTAATTGGGTAGCTAATACAGATCAGACAATGATAAGGTTATATTAATTTAGTTATTTTTTACTTAACATATGATTATATCAAGTCGCTAAAGAGATTGGACAAGTAAGTAAATAAGATTGGTCAAGCTGGTAAACAAAATAGTTTGGTTACTAAGCAGGAAAAAGTTATTCGATAAAAGGAAAGTAAGTTTCGGTAAAGAGGAAGTAAGTCAAGACATCGAGTACACAAATTTAGTTATCGAGTAAAGAAAATAGGATTTCGGTTGAAGGATATGAAGTTAGGCACTGACCAAGGAACAAAAATTAAATACAAGGACTAGATTGACATTTAATGATGAGTTATAGTGATCTGAAAGATTCTAAGGATGAGAAAAAGTTAGTTTAAGAGATCTATGATTAGGAAAATTCAAGGTGATGATACACGGTAAGATCTAATAGGAAAAATGTGAAGGTACAAGTTCCAAGAAAATTTTAAGTTTTGAGGTGATGATAAAATGTTTTACCGAGTTCCAAATTCATTCAATCAATTTATGAGGATGATTTGATGGTTGGGGATAATCAGAGGAAAATGTAACAAAGGAGATTAAGAGGAAAAACAAAGTCTATATAAAGGATGAAATTTAATGGAAAGAAAGCTAGAAAAGTTGAAAGGTGGATGTATAACCGAGTGATGCAGTGAAGAAGAAAAAGGTTGAAATCTAAAACTACAAGTGGAATTTGATGAAGTGTTGAGGCCAGTGGAAAGTAAAGGAAATAAGTGAAGATAAAGAGTACATTAAGGGATATGACTAAGAAAGAGGTAGTTGCAGATTTATAGATCAACTTTTATACTATAGCTTATTAACATTTGTAGCAGAAAAATCTCTTAACCGAGTGGACTTAATAGTCTTATTGTAAAACCTTTAGCAAGGTGACATTCTAGAAGTGTGTTTGAAGACCTTTAAGCAGGCCACTCCTAATAGGGTGAAGATCCTAACAAATATGAGAAAAATCCCCTAACAGGGTCACATTTAACAATGTGCATTGTAATCTTCAACCAGATTGGCTTTTAACTGAGTATACTTCAGAAGAGTATTTCTTTAATGGGTGACAATTCCCACAGTGGTTTTTCCCAAATTAGGTTTCCACATTAAATACTGGTGTTAAATGTTTATTATGAATGTTATTGTTGATTGATAAAGCTATTTTATTGTTATCGGTTAATGTTGAAGTTTGTCTAACCAAGTTGCTATCGAGTAATCCAACAGTTGCATGTTACTTAGGAATAATATAGTTAGTTTCATGTTATTTAAGAAAGATATATTCAGTTGCATGTTACTTAGGAATGATATATATTCAGTTGCATGTTATTTAAGAAAGATGTATTTAGTTACATGTTATTTATGGAAGATATATTCACTTGCATGTTATTTAAGAAAGATATATTATTTGCATGTAGCGGTAATCTATATTTAGAAATTCTATTTAAAAAAAATAAAATTAAAAGAAAAACTTCTTGAAATCTACATGTAGTGGTATTCTATATTTAGAAATTCTATTTTTAGAATAAAAATTAAAAGAAAAATTATTTAAAAATTTTTATACATAAGAATTCTTTTAGAAAAGTAAAAATAGTAATAATAATAATATACAATTAAATATTATATGATGCAAATTTAATGTTGATGTGATTATTATTTTAGTTTTTGGTTGTTGTGTTTGATTGTTAGTAGGGGTAGCTTTAAGTTGGCTTTTAGGAATTGTTATCAGAGGCTTGAGATTTTACCTTTTTATTGTGACATAGATATTTACAATGTTTATAATGTAATAATGGTTTCGATCTTTTTACCCAACCTTTGTTCATTTTAAGGTTATTAGTTTGTGAAGTCTTTGAGAGAGTAAAATTTTATGATGTTATGGTTTCAGTACGAATATGGATTTTGTGACGTTTGGTTTGAGGACTAGTGTGTGTTCCTATTGGCATCTATGGAACCGATATTTGATCATTGTACTTATATGACATTTATTTGAGACTTATGAGCATAGGGTAGGTTAACTAGGTGTTAGAGGGGAAGTGGCTTGCTTTGGAGGTATTGGAGCTTGAAAGTGGTTGCCTAGGTATCCTTTGCAATTTACTTAATAAAGTGATAACTTAAATACATTGAAATTTTTAAAATGAATTAATAAGATGTTTGTGTTCCTCACCCATGCCTTGAGAATGAGTATAGGCTAGGATGGATTGTGAGATGATGTTTACCGCCTGCGTGAACTTGGATATAGCATAGTTGGTACCCTGTCTGTATGAAATGATTACCAATACCGCATAGATTCACTAGGGCACCATAGTCTAGAGAGATTACCAGGATAACTATAGAGTTGACTTATGTGATGACACTTCCCTTTATGCATCTTAGGTTTCCTACATGTGTTGGTTGCCTCTAGGGTTAGTATGTTTACCTTTTCATTTTGAGATGTACCTCTTGATATAGAGAGATTTTAGGACCCCTTGCTTAGTTATACCTTATGATTGGTTTTAATATTGTTGGTGTAATTAAATATTCCTAATTACACTTTACTTAATCTTACTTAGGATCATGCATTGCATAATAATTTTTCATTGAGACACCTAAGAGTTTGCACCTCAATTAAGAACATGGTGTAGGATAAATTCCACTTTAGGTGTGAGATCTACTTTTAGTGCTCATATCACATTATCATCCTCATCATGACACATACTTCATTGCATAATAGAGGATGATCCACCTTTGGTGGACATGTGATTCCACCTTGAATAGGTGATAGCTTATCAACTTCTTATCATTGTCTCTTATCACCTTTCCTATATAAAGAGGCCTATTATGTACATTTTACTCAATCATTCAATCAATCAATGAAGTCAATTATCAATAATATCATTCATGCATCTTAATGCAATTGTCTTGCCAATCTCTTGTGGATAAATACCCATGGCATCAGAGCTCTCCAGGGGTGAAGACATCTTCTCAAGAGGTGAAATCTTGGATTGATCTGATAGTGGGTGAAAAATTTTGTGCTTTGGACATCACCATTGCATTAAGGGGGGGGGCTATTTCGGTGAAAATCAGTTATAAATTTTCCCATATTCAGCAAAAGTCATAATCGAGGCAAAAAAATTTTACAGACCGAGCCATACGACCTGATCTTCTCTTCTGTGGTATGATTTTATCAAAAATAAATTTATTTTCTATGGATTTTCTTATTTGCAGTTTTTTATTATTGTTGAGTAAAACCTTTTGGGGCTACAAACCCCTATAAATTTTTTATGTTAAACAATTAGTTAGTTAGATTAGTACATTAAGAACAACAATCCAATTAGTTAGCTGATCAAATCTAACTGACTGATGACATTACATACTCTGGAGTCCTAGTTTTGAATATGTCTCTTCTAGTCTACATATAAAAAGGGTAAAAACCCTTTCACGAATATGGGATAAATACCCAAATCCCACAAAATCACGTGAAAAGAAAGTGGCCCCATGCTCTAAGAAGACCACATGGAATAGACCCACCATCAATCAATTGGCCAACTCAACAATTCACAAGCCACAAAAAGATGAGCTCTTTTGACTGATTATCCATGAATAGTGGTATAAAAACCACACAATCTTCATTGAGCAATGCATGTGGGACTAAAGTCCCAATGCATTGATTCCCATTGGACAGACCACTGGATGTACATGTGGCATCAGTTGGCCCACATAACCTAGTCCATGCAACATCTATTGGTCCACATAAACCCTTTTCCTAGTTCAATTGGACGTATCACTCACAGCAGACCCTCCACATCAGTAACCTGAGAGAAAGTAGAATCTAGACATGTGGTAGAAGTGCCACATCACCATCATCACTAACCTACCATGTCAAGCCTAGTTGAAGCCACTCAAGTCGATGCTCTGTAGCCACATTGAAGTACAAATCACCACATCAACAGTAGTGCCACATCGGTGATCATACAACCAACTTAGTGCCTCATCACTACGCAGTCATCATACAGACCTCCACATCTCTACCACATACGCATCCAGTCAACTAGATCAACATTTTTTTGCCACACATTCACTTTAAGTGTCTTAAAATTGATGCTTGTCTAGATGTCAAATAAGGAAGATTGATTGTTTTGCGACGATGGTCAAATGACCATCAAATTTAATCACATGAAATGCTAACATCATCGACTGGTTGAAAATTCTTGCCTTCACCATTTGAGTTTTTTATTTTGTAGTTGATCTTTAGAGGCTCATAACTTGCTCAATTTTTCTCTTTTTTAGCATTTAAAAAAAAATTAGGGGTAGAATTTTCCAAAATTTCTTGTGGTGACATTATTTTTACATTTTGGTGGCCAGATTAATCAGAAATTGCAAATTTTCATGACAGTTCCTCAATCCTGCAACTTTCAGGGCTTCATTTGGGCACATATGATAATATTTTCAGGTGATTTTTTTGAAATTGCATGATTTTTTGTCTACTTTCCATATCTATAATCAGATTTCAGTGGTTTGGGGTGGAATTATCACTTTCATAAATAGGCCATTTTGGGGCTATATCTGCACTTGGTTAATCCTTGGATTTCATTTTTCTAATTTGCATCTATAATTTGAAGGATTAATCAGTTGTTATCTATCGTTATTTGGTTGCATTATGGACTTTTCAAAGGTCAAAATCCTCACTCCATGTAGCTACCATGAATGGAAAGAGTATTTATCTGATCAATTGTTAAGTATTGGATTGATTAGAACAACTCTTGAGTAGGATGATGAACCAACTACAGGTGTTGTAGAAAGGAGAAAATGGTTTGATCAAAGGGATAAAGCACTTGGCTCTCTTAGATCATCCATCTCTCATGATGCTTGGGTAATCTTGGAGGGACTCTTCGGTAAACTTGATAGAATGAGAAAAATTAGATTAAAGAATGAGCTCATAGGTCTAAATCCTAGTGATTTTGACAATATTCAATACTTTTTCTCTAAGTTTAATTCTATTAGATTGGAGCTTTCTACTTGTGGCATTACTAAATGGGATGAACAATTGATATTTTCTATTCTTTCCGAGCTAGGTCCTGAATATTCAATCTTTGTTTCTACATTCTATGCTATTATGGATTATCTTGGTAGTTCATACAAATTGCCTTATCTTGATGAATTTGCAACTCAACTCACAAGGGAACAAGCAAAGTTGACACACATGGGTC
This sequence comes from Chamaecyparis obtusa, assembly GCA_027943335.1. Lineage (NCBI taxonomy): Eukaryota > Viridiplantae > Streptophyta > Pinopsida > Cupressales > Cupressaceae > Chamaecyparis > Chamaecyparis obtusa. The sequence continues at coordinate 502,440 of BSBK01008785.1, read as the reverse complement.
AATTGAAGCCTTCAACACATCATGCTTTTCTTGCAAATGACTCCACTCCAAAGGCTTCTAATGGTAAAGGAAAGAAGCAACATAAGGATCCTAAGCCTCATGACAAAGGTAATGAATCTCCTTCACAAAATACTTCTGAATCCAAGTCCTCTTCAAGAGAGGAATCATCTAGAGGAAAGAGGGAAAAATGTGCATATTGTGAAAAGCTAGGACATGGTAAGCATAAATTTTTTCAAAAGAAGATTGATGAGATCACTCACATTATTCAAAATAAAAATATTAAGTTTCCTTCATTAGTGTCTACTCCTTCTTTTATGCATTTGGTAGCTTCTACATCTACAACATCATCCAAGGATAAAGGTAAAGGACAATAACATTTTGATTCCATGCATCTTGAGCAAGGTAAATGGCTTCTTGATTCAGGTGCATCACGTCATATGGAATATTCTATGGATATGTTTTCTTCTATTGAGCCTTGTAATTCTCCTAATATATTGATGGGTAACAACACATACATGAGGGTTTGTGGAAAAGGTTCTATTCCTATGGGAGAGGGGACATTTAATGATGTTCTTTGTGTACCATCCTTGATCACTAATCTCTTTTCTATTTACCAAATTACTCATGGGGCAAAAGGTAAAATTATTGAGCTCACTCCTAATTATGTCTACATTAGGGACATGAAGACTAGAGATGTCATAGCTATGGGAGTTGTTGATCATATATCATGCTTGTATTATTTTTCACATTTTGTTGATGATGATGATATTCATGATATGCACACCCCTTTACCAAGGGTGAATTATGCATGCGAGGAGAACTTTGGACACTTGAATCAATTTGTTCTTGAGACAAGTGTTGAGCTTCCTACTCCTCCACCTCCTACTTCTTCAGACATGATCTCTCCTATTAAACATGATGATCATAGCACTTCAAATATTGTAGTATGTCATGACTACTTGGATGCCATTTCAACATTTGTTGTTGATTCTCATAATGCAGATTTGGGAGACATACAAGAGGGGGTTTCTCTTCTCTTTGATGATAGAATCATAGTTGGAGATACTTCTTCACATTTGTTGGAGATTGGCCCTCTTGATTCTTCTCCTTCACTTGGTTTTCCACATGATGTGATAGATTCTTTGAGCTTGGAGAGACCTATTCAGTCTTCAGATATGCATACATGGAGACCTTCATCTTCTTTGTCCTTCCATTTTTACATGGATTGGCTTCTTCATCATTTGATATATTTACTTCTTCCTAAGGGGAGACATGTTTCTTGTAGGCATTGGTTAATATATTTTTTGTAGGTACTCTTCATTAATATTGGAGCTTCTTCATTATGGGGGGGATATCATGTCTCCAACTATCCTTTTATGGGGGCATAATTCTTTGTATATACATGATGTATGTAGTTCTTGGGGGGTCTTGAGTACTTCATCCATCCATGCCTCTTGTGTTTTCTTCTCTCTTTTTGGGGGAGGGTTTTTCCCATGAGGTTTTCCCTCTTTCTCAGCTTTATGAGAGATTCCATCTCATTTATTACATTGCATATTGTACATGGGTACCTAACATGGCCTAGTAGTTGGGACCCATCTTGTATTATGAATTTAAGTGCATTCCCCTAAGTTTTACTTAAGGGGGGCGGGGTGTTGGCGTAATTAAATATTCCTAATTACACTTTACTTAATCTTACTTAGGATAATGCATTGCATAGTAGTTTGTCATTGAAACACCTAGGAGTTTGCACCTTAATTAAGCACATGGTGTAGGAGAAATTCCACTTTAGGTGTGAGATCCACCTTTAGTGCACATATAACATTATCATCCTCATCATGACACATACTTCATTGCATAATGGAGGATGATCCACCTTTGGTGGACATGTGATTCCACCTTGCATAGGTGATAGCTTATTATCTTCTTATCATTATCTCTTATTACCCTTCCTATATAAGGAGGCCTATTATGTATATTTTATTCAATCATTCAATCAATCAACAAAGTCCATTATCAATAATATCATTCTTACATCTTAATGTAATTTTCTTGCCAGTATCTCATGGAAGTTATCTTGGTCTTTCATTTGATCCTAGGGGTGTTGTAGAGTCACCTAAAACTCTAACAGTATTGTTATCTGAGTGGGGTCTGTTGTTATCTCCTCAGCATGACGTGAGTGGAATTTTTGGTTCCACATGGTTGGGTGGTAGTGATTCTATTACCATTGAGATTCTAACGTTCATAATGGTGTTGGATGATCCTTTTTGTTGTTACCTTCTTCTTTTTCTTGTTGGAGACTTTCTCTTATCTTTTATTTATTATACTTGTACTTTGTATCTTAGTTTATTATTACATACCCCACAACTTGTGTAGTGGATGTTGGTTATTATGTTTAGCTTGTGGTATCAGTTGTACTTTTTTATTCCTTTGCATTATATGGAGATTCTATATTGTTTGTTGTATTTAGTAGGTTAATTAACTTACAAGATTCTATGTCATGGAACCCTTGGGTTTTGTAATTTGTAAGTATATATTGACTTATGTTATATTTCTTCAACAATGTTATTCATTATTGTTTGTAAAATTTTAAGAAAAAAATTATTCTGTAAATTTAGTAACACATTTTAGGTTAATTTCTCTTGGGTTCCTTGGTGGGGCATTACACTTGACCCAACTGTGATAGGTCAACATCCTATGTTTTAGTGTATGTCCTCTTTCAAGGTTGGACTACCTTAGCCAATCATGTGGGCTTGAAATTTTTTGTATGTGGTTTTTATGGAGCCATATTTACCATTGATTACCCCACTTGCCTTTCTCCCTCATGTTCTTTTTGATCCATAATTTCTTCTTTGTGTTTAGAAACTTGAGGAGATGCAGGATTATCATGTTGTTCTTATTCCTATTCCTTTTCCTCTTGTTTCCCTTCCTTCTCATGAGTTTTCCCTTTTTCCTCAGAAGATGAAATGTCAACAAGCTCTTCCCACAACCCTCTCACTAGCTTTTCTTGTTGACTTGGCACTTGTTTTTCCTGCTTCTCTTACTATGGTTATAGTTATGGTGGAGGTAGATGAGGTTGTACCTATGGTTGCTCCTCAACCTAAACTAATTCATCACCCTTAGGATCTTTATTTTTCATTCCTATGTCAATTTATCCCTCCTCTAATTTAGAGTGGCTAGCAATTTCTGCTTCTTTATATATGTTTTCCTCTTTCTCACCCAAATGATCAATCTTATCCATTTGTATCTCCTTATTAGATGGAGGGATATGAACCTCTTCTTCTTGTGGTTCCTCTTGTACCTTTTCTACATGAAGTTCCTCAGTTTAGACTAGAGGGGGCACCTAGACATTAAATTATAATGGTACTAATATATAGGGTATCGAAAACTATATCTACATTACTAGTTGGCCTATCTACTAATGATTGATTGAATTCAGTGAGGTTCTCAAAGTTAGATACATAGAACTCATCTGGCCCCAATCCATCTCCTGTATATATTTATGGTTTAGTGCTAGTCTCCACCTTAATTGTTTCCTTTTGAACCTTTGGCCGAGAAGCCTCCTTTTGTTCCTTCCTTCTAGAAATTATGGTAGCATGTCAAGTTCTCCTCACTAAAGGGGCATCTTCTTTTTTGAGCTCCTCTTCTTTAGACATAGTCTTGAGGGTGGGTGAAATCAAGGTTCCCTTTTTTACCCTCTTATAGAATGGGACCAGTGTTGGGTTAACCTATGAAATGGCTTGAGAAGGAGGGGGAATAGCTATTGAATCATCCTTTTCTTCATTATTTCTACATCCCACGCCTACTATACCATGGACTACTATCTTCCTGGCATTCCCATATACTATACCAGGAGAAAGGGGAGTGGCCTCTTTGAAGGTAGGAATGTTTACCTTGAATCCTTTTCCCTTATCAACCTTTGCCGGAGGGTCTACCTTTTGCTTCATAGGAACAAGATCTAATTTGAATGGATTATGTATCCACTTATTTTTCAGTTCAATCACATGCCTTGACTTAAATTAGATATCATCATTTTCAAGTTTTTCCACTTTGACATTTAGGATGGATTGGTTGTATACCTTATTGTAAGAATTTGCAAATAGAAAAGATTGAACTAAGGATCTAGAGGTTGAAGAAAAGCACAAATACAACAGAGATGATATGAATGCAATGGTTGATGATTGAATTGATCCAATGAATTCCCCTTATTAAATTATTTACATAATAGGCCTCCTTATATAGGAAAGGCGATAAGAGAATGAAAAGGAGTTGATAAGATATCACCTATGCTAAGTGTAATCACATGTCCCCCAAATGTGGATCATCCTCCACTATGCAATGAAGTATGTAAAATAGGATGAGGATGATAATGTGATAAGAGCACTAAAGGTGGATCTCACAACTAAAGTGGAATTTATTCTACACCATGTGATTAATTGAGGTGCAAACTCCTAGGTGTCTCAATGATAAATTACTATGCAATGCATTATCCTAAGTAAGATTAAGTTAAGTATAATTAGGAATATTTAATTATAGCAACACCCCCCCTTGAGTGCAACTTAGGGGAATGCACTTAAACTCACAATGCAAGATGGGTCCCAACTACTAGGACATGTTAGGTACCCATGTACAATATGCAATGCAATACATGAAATGCATAACTCTCATAAAGTGAAGAAAGAGAGAAAACCCCATGGGATAAACCCTCCCCCCAAAAGAGAGAAGAAAACACAAGATGCATGGATGGATGGAGTTCTCAAGAACCCCAAAGAACTAAATACATCATGTATATACAAAGAATTACCCCCCCCATAAGAAGGATAGTCAGAGACATGATATCCCCCCATAATGAAGAAGCTCCCATGTTGATGAAGAGTACCTGCAAACAAAAGATAAGCCAATGCCTACAAGAAACATGTCTCCCCTTAGGAAGAAATAGATACATCAAATGATGAAGAAGCCAATCCATGTGCAAATGGAAAGATGAACAAGATGAAGGTCTCCATTTATGAATCTCTGAAGACTGAATAGGTCTCTCCAAGCTCAAAGAATCTATCACCTCATGTGGCAAATCAAGTGAAGAAGGAGAAGAATCAAGAGTGCCAATCTCCAAAGAAGGTGAAGAAGTATCCCCAACTATGATGCTATCATCAAAGGGAAGAGAAACCCCCTCATGCATCTCTCTCAAATCTGCATCATAAGAATCAACAAATGGTGAAGAGGCATCCAAGTAGTCATCGCATTCTACAAGATCCAAAGCACTTTGATCATCCTGCTGAATAGTAGAGCCCATGTTTGAAGAAGCGGAAGGTGGAGGAGTAGGATGATCAATAGTTGTCTCAACAAAAAAATGATTCAAGTGTCCAAAGTTCTCCTCACATACATAATTATCCCTTGGCAAAGGGATGTGTACATCATGAATATCATCATGATCATCAACAAAATGTGAAAAAGAATACAAGCGTGATGTATGATCAACAAGTCCCATAGATATGACATCTCTAGTCTCCATATCCCTAATGTAGACATAATCAAGAATGAACTCAACAATTTTACCTTGTGCCCCATGTGTAATTTGGTAAAAAGAAAGAAAATTAGTGGTCAAGGATGGTACACAAAGAACATCATTAAATGTCCCCTCTCCTATAGGAATAGAACTTTCCCACAAAATATCATGTATGTATTGTTACCCATCAAAATATTAGGAGAATTACAAGGTTCAATAGAAGAAAACATATCCATAGAAGATGCCATATGATATGATGCGCCTGAATCAAGAAGCCATTTACCTTGATCAGGATGTGTGGAAGCCAAAAGTTCTTGTCCTTTACCTTTATCTTTGGATGATGATGGAGATGTAGAAGATGCCAAATGTGTAGAAGAAGGAGTAGACACTCATAAGGGAAACTTAATATTGTTCTTTTGAATAATGTGAGTTAGCTCATCAATCTTGTTTTGAAAACACTTATGCTCATCATGTCCTAACTTTTTACAATATGCACATTTATCCCTCTTTCTTCTAGATGATTCCTCTCTTGAAGAGGACTTGGATTCAGTAGTATTGTGTGAAGGAGATTCATTACATTTGTCATTAGGCTTAGGATCCTTATGTTGTTTCTTTCCTTTTCCATTAGAATTCTTTGAAGTGGATTCATTTACAATCAATGCATGATGTGTGGAAAGCTTCAATTGACCCATGTGTGCCAACTTTTCTTGTTCCCTTGTGAGTTGAGCTATAAATTCATCAAGAGAAGGGAATTTGTATGCACTACCAAGAGCATCCATAGTAGAATAGAATGCAGAAACAAATATAGAATATTCAGGACCTAGCTTGGAAAGAATAGAAAAGATCAATTGTTCATCCCCTCTAACAATGCCACAAGTAGAAAGCTTCAATCTAACAAAATTGAACTTAGAGAAAAAGTCTTGAATATTGTCAAAATCACTAAGATTTAGAACTATGAGCTCGTTCTCTAATCTAAATTTTCTCATTCTATTAGATTTACCAAAGATTCCTTCCAATATGACCCAAGCATCATGAGGATGTGTGCAAGATGCAATATGAAAGTGAAAATCATGAGAGATGGATGATCTAAGAAAGCCAAGTGCTTTATCCCTTTGATCAAACCATTTTCACCTTTCTGTAACACCTATAAGTGTTTCTTGATCCTGCCGAAGAGTCATTCTAAGCAATCCAATACTCAAAAAATGATCACTTAAAGATAATTTCCATTCATGGTAGTTATATGGAGTGAGGATTTTGACCTTTGAATTATCCATAATAAAACCAAATAATGACTGATAAATCTTTCAAATTACTAGTGCAAATCAGAAAACTAAAATCTAAGGATTAACCAAATGCAAATATAGCCCCAAAATAGCCTATTTATGAAAGTGACATATCCACCCCAAATCATTGAAATCTGATTGTATATCTAGAAAGTAGATGAAAAATCATGCACTTTCATAAAAATTCACCTCAAAATGTTACCATATGTGCCCAAATGAAGCCCTCGAAGTTGAAGAAATCATGAATATACAAGAATAGTTATGAAAATCAATAATTTTTGGTAAATTTGGCTACCAACTTGCAAAAATAATACCACCACTAGAATCTTTAGGAAATTCTACACAAAATAAATAAAAATTGCTCGAAAAAGAAGCAAAATTGAGCAAGATATAGCCCTTTGAAGTTGGACTGCAAATCAGAGAAATCAAATGGTAAAGGTTGAGAAATGAAAACCCTTGCTGACATTAGCAATTCATTGTGTTAAATTTGATGGCCATATGGACGTCACTAGAAAGCCAATTTTCCCATATTTGATGGTTGGATGGTCATCAAATTTAGGCTCTAGGAATGATGATGTTGCAAAAATGCGGATGGGTTTGTTGACATGGTGGCTGATGTGGGTGTCCATATAGATGACCTTAGCAAGTACCGTTGATGATGTCACATGCTGACTATGCACTACTGATGTGGCAGGCAGGGCTGGTGACACATGTCATTTGCTGATTGCTTATCACAGTGCCAGAGGGCTAAGGTGGCCAGATGTTGGGGCGCTATGTGCTGTGTGCTGGGACGATCGCATGGGCTAGGTTTTACCAGGTGGCGGTTGACTGTTCACCACATGGTTGCCATGTGGTGTGGTTGATGTGCTACCGTGTGGCTAGGATACCTAGTGGTGGGTTGGTGGCACAGTGGTGGTGGTTGGGTAGCGAGATCCACTGCTGGGGTAGAGGAAGGGTAGTAGTGTGGGGATTTAGTCCCACATTGCTCGCAGGATAGGGCCTCCTACCATTTATTAATGTGAATGCCCCGGTATGTAAGAAAAGAAAGGAGCCAAACTTAAATAGGGCTCGTGCTTGGTTTGACTCTATCTTTGAGATGTGCTCAACTGGAGCTTAGAGTTGATTGCGGGCTCGACTCAATTTTAGAATTGGCTTGTGCGGGGTTATTTTCTCTTTTTGATTTTTTTCAAATTGGGACTTGAGACCCACATGCAGTTGAGGATGGGGATAAGGCTAGTTTATGTATGAAAACGCTCAATACTGAGAGTAAAGAAATAAGTCAAGTCAGGCTCGGGCTCGGGCTCAGGCTTGGGTTTGGCTTTGAGCTTAGGTGCGAGCTTATATTTGGTACCCTATGGCAATGCTGTCAGCAAATTCTAATTCCCAGTGATGATGTCACGGGTGATGATGATGCTCTACACTGATAGATTCAGAGAATATACTCTGTGCCAGGGGCCGTACAAACCCAAAAATAAAATTTTGTAGGGAAATATTTTTTGACTAGAACAGAATAAAAAAATATTTATTTTTTTTTGAAATCATATAGCAGAGGTGCAGATTGGGTCGTACGACTCGATTTGCAAAAAAAAATTGCCTCAATTTGGACTTTCATCGAATATGGGTAAGTTTATAGTTGATTTTAATCGAAATAGCCTCTCGAATGCAATGGTGAGGTTAGATTTGACCCAAAATGCTTCCACAACACACTGATCTTTAGATCTAAGATTTGGACCTTCAATGCTTGCACCAATATCTCTCTAAATAGGCTAATAAAAAATGCTCCAATGGCTCTAAAACCATGTAAGAATTTGGAAATAGAAAAGATTGAACCAAGGATCTAGAGGTTAAAGAAAAGAACAAATTCAAGAGAGATGATATGAATGCAATGATTGATGATTGAATTGATCCAATGAATTCCCCTTATTAAATTATTTACATAATAGGCCTCCTTATATAGGAAAGGCGATAAGAGAGAATGAAAAAGAGTTGATAAGCTATCACGTATGCTAGGTGTAATCACATGTCCACCAAATGTGGATAATCCTCCATTATGCAATGAAGTATGTGCAATAGGATGAGGATGATAATGTGATAAGAGCACTAAAGGTGGATCTCACACTGAAAGTGGAATTTCTCCTAGACACCATGTGCTTAATTGAGGTGCAAACTCCTAGGTGTCTCAATGACAAATTACTATGCAATGCATTATCCTAAGTAAGATTAAGTTAATTATAATTAGGAATATTTAATTACACCAACACTTATCCTCATTGTATAAAAGATCCAAAAGGGCTTAATAATCCTTATCCTAACTCCTTAGAGGTATATGCACATGAATAACATGTTGTGCTAGCTCTAATTATATCCTATAGTAGTCCCTGATTTGAACTTCATAGTCATACACAATTCATCTAGTGATCCTCTAAGTGAGGCTCATGTTTGTAGTAGGCTTCCTTAATTCTACAAAAGGTGTCGATTGAATCAAACTTGGGTCAGTTGAGCTTGTACTCCTCCAAGGGGCACTCATCCCACTCAAAATAGATAGACTTGCTAACTTTGATGTCCTGGACCATATAGGTCCTAATGGACAATTTTATCATAAGCATCGACTAGTTACCAAATTATTTCCATTAATATGATCTTATCTAAAGGGTATTGGGACAACTTATTTGGGTTGAAGGCACATCCTACCACCCTGATATAAGTAAAAGTACAAAATTGGATGTAATATGCTCTAAGCATCTTAATTTTAGTAGTGGCCTCCTCTGAAAGTCTTTTTGCATAATCACCTTTATTAGACTAGATGATTGCAAATATAAAGGTATCATTGACAATTCTATATTCCAAACTATTAGCTTTAAGCTTCTCCTTTCTCACCAATTGAGGATACACTATGCAAGGATAGGCATTCTAGTCCCTCAAAGTCCCCTTCCTAGTCAGTCATGGTTACCTTGCTCATGCAAATAATAGATAGACGATGTAAAGGTCATGTAGAATCTAGGGTTTTTTAGGGTTTTTTTCACACTTTGTAATTGTTCATCCAAGTTGTCATTGATGATGGTTCCCCAATTAATTCTGGCCTTTCTACCCCTTATCTTCTGAATGATGAAAACCATCCATGGCTCAAGTTGTTTAGCCTATTACAACCCCCAGACTCTACTCAAAAGAGTGACACAGTTCCTCATGCCATCTATTAAGTAACCCCTATGCATATCCATTTTTTCAAGATTCTCCTCCTTCCTCTGGCATATTAAGTAGTCATTGTTAATGATCTCATAAATGTTAGGCATGTCTTCAAAATATTTCTAGCCACGCTCCTTTGTCACTGGTTAATAGTTGTCTGTAATTGGAATGTGGAATACCTCTTCTATTAGGTCCAGGTGGATGTCTAGGACTACATCCCCAGCTCTATTTTTTACCACCCTCTCATTAGGCACATAATTGCCTACAAGGGTCATTATGAGGTCTTGTGCAATGATAGATATTGGGTGTTTGACAACATTAACTAGTTCGAAGAGTACCATGGCTATGTAGTATGATGAATGACCATAAGGTTATATATCTTTCTTGAGAAAAGAATTCCAGTCCATATGCCCAATGTATGTGTCATTAATCTCGTTGGGAGCATGGTAACCCTTGTATACATACATCATGGGTATAATGGTAGACATACTCTGAGTTCTACATTCACAAGGAATAGTTGTCAACATCATTTATTGAAAGACAAGACTAATCTGAAGTAGCTAAATTTAACATGAAGAAAACTAAGTTCCAACCTTGGAATTCAGAAAGCAAAACTCAAAAATTGACTAAAAAACAAGGCCAAAACCCTAAAAAATAATCATTGCTAGAGTTTTTGGGCTTGTAGGGTATCAAGGTATGAAGACACTTTTGGTACTCCAGACATCCAAAACTTCGACAAGTCTGATGGCCACTTATTTTCTGTTGAGGGTTGGTCAAAATTTTAGACCTTTGGGCTCTGAGACCTCTCTCAGAGTGTCAGAGGCCAAAAATGCCACAAAATGGAGTCTACCTAAGGGACTAGATGTTTGGAAATTGGGGTATTGGGCTTCAATTCTCCTTTCAGGGTATCGAAGTCCGATGACCCCGACGATTGAGTGGAGTCTGTCTAGGCACCATTTAGACTCATGGACAATCTTCAATTTTTCAAGCTTTGCAAACATGAAGGCACAGGGTTTGAGAACCCTAGGAAAAAATCTAAAAAGTAGAAAAGAACCTTGAAACAAACCCTAAACTAGAAAGCTAAATCACTAAAGAAGAAACCGTAAGATGCCTTAGAAAAGAAACTTAAAAAGAACTAGACCGAAAGCTAGGTCAATAATGAAAATAAAAACCCTACCTCAACATGCGAAATAAGGGCAATAAATCTATGATGGAAGATGAGCTCGATGATTGAACAAGGAAAATCAAGGCTAGAAAACCAAATAATAGGGGTGTTTGAATAAGTAGAGATTGAATCATCAAAAGCACAATGCGAGCTCTGAAAACTTGTAATCATAGAATGAAGAAGAAACTAAGTGTCGAGCTCCTTATATAGCCATGACTGTGGGGTGACATCATCACTTGACATTCAAAGGATCATGGCGCGTTGGAGTATTAGGGTTTGAAAACTCTGACATTCTGACACCCCAAGGTTCATGCCTTAGTCATTGAGGAAGGTCGAGCTTTAGGCTTTCAGATGTGTTGGGTTTCAAAGAACCCCAACATTGTGAAATTCCAAAAAGGACTAAAAACATAAACTAGCTCCCAAAAATAAATAAAACCTAACCAAATGCCAAACAAAAGGGGAAAAACCAAAAAGTGACCTAATCAACATCCAACCATTGAGAGCATTTGGGCCCGCAATCTAACTCACTGAATGCCTAACCGGCCAACCATAAGGGTCCCACAAACAAGAAGCAAAAAGAAAGATGGAGGTCCCCATTAGGCCAAGTGGTCAAAATGGGGTGTGAGTTGTAGAGGCACAACAACTAACATAGAAAGTAGTAAATGATATAAGTGTAATAATTAAAAGCTACACATGGCATAGAAAATGGGAACATCATAAGGAAATATGATGAACAATATAGCAAGCCTTGCAGAGAGGCAAGTAACAACATATGCCCAACAATACTTATGGTGAGAAGTACATGTAAATGGGCCACCAAATAGGCCAACCAAAACCAAGTAATGATTACCATCCATTTAAAATAAGAATCTTCAAAGACCAAATAATTTGTGGGCCCACATATTTGGCCAATTGAAAGTGATAAAGAAATAATCAAATGAATTAATGCTGGAGAAGATCCTAGTTAGAAAATTCCATGATAATACTCCTGAAAGTCAGTAGCCCTATTAGCTAGATGGTTTTGCTAAGTTGTTGGCTTCCCTAAAACAATGTGTGATTTCAAAGGAAGTGAGAGTTTGTAATTGCAACAAGGTTTTATTAAAAAGATGATTTAAATTCTGGTTAGATATAGTCTTGTTCAATAGAGCATTAATAACCAATTTAGAATCTTGTTCAATAATAATGTCTCTTATGTTGAGTTTAGAGGCCAATGGTAGATTAATATCATATTATTATATTTTTTCAATAATATAATATTAATCTAATCTAATGTAATAACAAATATATGGTAAGCATAATAATAAAAATATATATAATATAGAAAATAATATAAAAGAATACAAATATGATTTTTGATATAGTTTTTTAAAATATATATGCAATTAACATATTTCAAATGTCAACAAGTAATAAGCATAATGAATTTTTTTAATTGTTAAAATAAAATTTATTTTCCCTCTCATATACTTTATATATAATGAGAGGGTGATCTAATGGTAATTATTTACTTTTGTTTCAACAATCTTTTAATTTTGCATATTTTTTTATCCAACAAATTAAAATGTCCTTTTATCCATAGCAAATAGATTACAAGTCTTTCATTCTTTTCCTAAATTGTCCTAAATTTTTCTCATTATGAAACGGCAGATCTTATGAAAACGACATGATTATTTGTCATTGTTCTAAATTTTTCTCTATATATACATTCCAATCTATGAAAATAGATGAACAAAAGGTTTGAATTCTCATCAATCAAATCAAACATTCCCATCAATTAAGTGGAACAGCTATTGTGATGTATGGTATGTATGCAGGATGTATGCATCATGTAAATTTTAGTGTACGACAGTGCATTCCTTTGAGAAGATAGCCGTGTCTTTGAAGAAATTGAAGAAATTGCATTTCTCTATATATACATTCCAATCTATGCAACTCCTTCAAGCGCAAAGCATTGCTTGTCAAATTAAAGATATGGCAGGAGAGGTGATATTGAGGCAACTAAGAAGGTTTGATATCATACCTCCGACAGAGAGGCCAAACCTTAATGAAGTAGATAATATCTCAGTAGTAGATTTAGCTCCTCTGGAGGGCCTCAACAAGCATTTGGTCGTTGATTCAATTCGATCTGCGAGTCGACAAGATGGTCTTTTTTAGGTGTAATTTAAGTTTCTAACTGTTTTGTTTCTTCAATTTATTTAATGGTAATTTTTCCCCATTTTGAGTGACACTCCGTCATCAGAATTAAAAAGTTCTTAAATTAGAAGTAGAAAGTTGAACACTTTCTTTAATTAGAGATCTATTGTTTCAAATGACTTATTTTTCTACTTGTTCAGGTTATTAACCATGGAGTCTTTGAAGGAGTCATTGGGAGAATGTTAGAAGTTGCAGAAGAATTTTTCACGATGCCCATCAAGAAAAGAGAGCAGTTCTATTCTAAAGATCCTTCTAGTGTTATACGCTTTTCAACAAGCTTATACATTGAGAATGAGAAAGAGTACAATTGGAGAGAATTCTTGAGACACCATTGTTATCCTCCAGAGACATATGTGGACACCTGGCCATTGGACCCCCCTGCTTACAGGTACTCTTCATAAGAATTCTCCATGATCGATCATTTCCTTTTATATAATCATATCTCAGACGTGAATAAATATGGCCATAATTTGTACAGGGAGGCAGTTGGAAAATACTGCACAGAGGTAAGAGCTCTAGTTATACGATTACTATCTGCCATTTCTGAGGGTCTTGGACTGGAACCGGATTTTCTTGAGAAAGCTCTTGGACAACATGCTCAACACAAGGCTATTATCTGTTATCCTCACTGCCCAAATCCTGAGTTCACATTTGGTTTACCGGCTCATCCAGTTCCCAATGCTCTCACAGTTCTTCTTCAAGATGTCTTAGGCCTTCAAGTCTTCAAGGATGGACAATGGCGTGCAGTGCAAGCCATACCCAATGCCTTTGTAGTCCATATTGGAGACCAATTGCAGGTATTCTATTTATATTAACACCTACATCACAAAATGAGACCACTTAATTTGTTGTATTTTGGGGTTTTTTATTTTGATATATACCCAACTGATCATTTGTGCAATACCCAACTGATTTTTTCAGGTTTTGAGCAATGGAATATACAAAAGTGCAATTCATCATCTAGTGAATGCAGCTGATGTAGTGATTTCTCCTGCTCATGCTCCATCATTCTTTGTACCGACATTTTACTACCCATCCCCTGATGTGGTGATTGCTCCTGCTCCATCGTTAGTCACCAGTGATAATCCTGAGCAGTATAGAGAGTTTACATATGAGAAATACTGCCAGAAGTTTTGGATTATGACTTTGGAAGGAAATACGTGCTTAAATTTCTTTACAAATGTACACCCAGCGACAGATGATGGTAACATGCAAGAATAACTCTAATGTGCCATATGCAAGTAATTCTATCTCTATGACTTTTAAGTAACTATGTAGATCATGAATCTATGACTTTTAAGTAAATATGTAGATCATGAAAAATAGATGCTGAAAATTTGATCAAAACTTGTTATATTTTCTATTTTTTAAAATTTGGTTAATAGTACTTTTGTAAGAAACTTATGGACATCCCTCTTTTTCATTATAATTCTTCATATTTCAATAAATTGCAAGACCCTGGCCTGGTGCTGACCCAACTTGTATTATCAGATATCTAATATTAATTTCATATTGAAGTGCATAAAGCACTTTTCTATGAGACATTTCTCATTGGCATCTATGAAATGGGATAGAGTAGCATATGTGCCAAGTTTTAAACAGTTTCTTTGGAATTGCAATTCACAATTATTTTTACATTCTATCTACTCCACTTTTTTAGTAATGAGTATCATATTACTTTAATAATCAATTGGTCAAGGTTCATAAACGAAGATTGGAGTTGGAAAGGATTATGGAAATTGGTTAGGGGTGTGAGTTCCTCTGGTCTCTTAGGCTATTTGGTGTGTGTGTGAATTTTGTACCTAGTTGTAGACACAACACTTCAGTAAAATATTAGAGGTTAGCAAAAATCAAAATCGTGTAATGAAATGAAAACTAAACTAATCAAATGATTTACTACCTTCTAATAGATGCGAGTATGTATTCTCAGATTGGACCGAGATTAGTGACCTTGATGACACCTAAATGAAAGATTTGAATGCAAGATAGCAATGAAGTAATAAATGCAAATTAATCTATATTTTTGAGTTTTCTATGCAATAAGATGAAAAATGATATGAAATCTAATCTATATGAAAAACTGATATGCAATACAATTAATCTAACAATGATATGCTAAATATGAATGATCTCACAAAAGTTGTTGATTCACAAAGGAAGCTTCAATTCTTCAGATACCAATTCGCCAACATAAGTTTGCAAATTATGAGATTATTTGTGAAGAGCTGAGCCTTGATTTTATAGAAATCTAGGGCTTTGGGGATGCATGGAAAAAGCCATAAATCACTCTAGTTGATTTTTGAGTCAACGAAGGATTAAAGATAGTTAACTCACAAATAATCATGCAAAAATAACTTTTTGATTTAAATCAAAATTTGAGATCAGCTTTTAACTCAAAAGAGAGTTGAGTTTATTTTTAAAACAACTTGAATTGATTTTCTGATTTAGTTTTAACTATTTTTTGGATGTGCATAATTAATCATGAATTAAATAAATAAATAAAGTAATTTATCCTCAACTTAACTGATTTTTTTAAAATAAAATAGTTAATTTATGGGTTAATCAATTATTAAATCAAACTTTTATTCAAAAATAATATCATTAAATATGACAACTTGCTTTAATTAATTAAATAAGAATTTAATCAATTAATGATAGGAATTTTGATTTATTGTCAAATTTAAATAATAATAATTAGGAATAAATATAATTAAATTCAATTAAATAATTAAGTGGCAATATTAAATCTAATTAATTAAATATTGAGAATATTCAATTAATCAAACTTTAGGATAAATAAGATTTATAACCAAATAATCATTAAATTAAAGATAATTAGGATAAATAAGAATATTACTAGGAATATTTCCCGATGCAGAATTTGAGATAATCAATTAGGATTCGATAATGTTCAAATGTGCCTTAGGTTAGGACTTCGATGACGATTTCGTTCGATATGAAGATGTATGAGGTTAATGAACCTATAGCCTATTTTTGGGGTATTACATTTTGCCCCTCTTTGAATTGCTATACGAAGTGTAGTGGTTCAAAGACAGTCTGTGTATGATGTTTGAAATTGAAATTGATATGAAATAGAAACTAATTGAAATTGATATGAAGATAATAGGTCCTGAATGACCAAAGATAATGTTAACTATAATAGCAATGAACCGATGATTGTGGAAAAGTGTCAAAATGCTTGATTCTGAACCTTATGATTGAGAAAAAGTGAGTGACCGATTCCAGACCTGATTGTCGATAAGAATCACATTGGTATCACATCTGAACCCTTTAGTTACGAAAGAACCAAGGAAATAACACAAATGAACTGATGGTTACAAAAGACTGATATAGTTTACAAGATTAAGAGAATACCAGATTGATATGGATCTCGATGAATCTGATATGCCCCGAGTGATGATTGATTTGCTTCGATCAATGAGGTCTTTTTGATGAATCAACAACTAGACGTGGTTGTTGTCTTTATTACTGAGGAAAGATATGATTTCAGATTTAGATTATAGACTTTGAATGATGTGCAATACCATGCCCCCTTCAGGATAAAAATTGAAATCTGACAAGAAAAGTCAGCGTTATATGGTTCAGAAGCATGTTAATTGATTTGAAAAGTGGTTAAACACATTCGAAAATGCATTCTGCATCATTTGGAGGCCTTGAAGAGCAAGTTTGACTAGGTTTGACCATGAGTTGACCATAGTTGACCAAGTTGAAATTTTAATAGTTTGATGTAAGATAATCAGTTAAGTTGAATACTAGATTTCTGTGATGATGGAAGGTCGATTATGCAAGTAGTAGACCATCCTGGGTCCAAAAATTTGAAATCGCGATTTTGACATAGTAAATGATCTCAGATTTGAATTTTGATCCCGAAAATGGATTCAGAACATCAAAATTAGCCAGGGGTGTGATTTTCGTGAAAAATAGAGCACTTTTGAAAATTAGGTCAAAAGCTATATAAAGGCTGGAAGGGTCATTTTCAATTCATTTCAACCTTTTGACTTTGAAAACTTTGTGGAGCCCTCTGAGCAAAAATGATAGAGAAAGCGGTAGAACCAAAGGTACCTATGAGTTCACATCGATTTGAGCATAGCCGGAGACACCAGAGACATCGACAATACGGACATCTGGTAGGTGGATCTCTGTGCTTTGCTAAAATGTCAATTTTTTCATGTTTTATAGGATTTTAGCAAATTTTCGTACATTTTTCCATTTTTGAATTTTTCATGCACGGAAACTCATACGACTCCCCAACGGGACTCGTACGACTTTTCAACTGTAGATAGGTTGTTGTCTCATAAGCCCCCACAACTTGTATCAGAGGGACCCATGAGTCGTACGACATTTCATCGGGTTCCTCATAACTCGTACAAGGAGGAATGCATTGTCGTGTCACTATGCTTTGTCATTTGGTATGATGTAAAAACTCGTATGACTTTTCATGCCAGTCTATAGTGTCGTATGGAAAATAGTGAGCTTAAAAATCAGTATTAGCTCAATTTTTTTAAATTTTTCTGATCTCTTAGCCTGATTGCTAACCTGTTAACCTACCTTCTAACTAAATTACTAATAGGATTCCCTATTTCTGTGTTGTGTAGGTCGTATATCTAGATGTACATATGCGGATCTTGCATCTTGCTACGTAGAGACTATGTGTGTCATTGCCAGACCCTATGAGGGTCCACCTTGCTTCTTGTGGATTTGAGCACTTGATACATTTACTCGAGATTAGGGTCAATCATTGACTTTTGACTGCACTGATTGAGAGGTTCCACTTGGAGACAGAAACCTTCCACTTGCTGACTGGGGAGATCACTGTTACCACTGAGGATGTGTACCGTATACTACACATTCCATTTCATGTAGGCCGGTGACCAGAGTATGTGAGTTTGGGGAACTCAGGTGTATTAGCTTTTAGACGTCTCTTCAGAGATGATACTCAGATGACGGCCTCCATCTCTTGAGAGACCCTAGTGCAGAGATATGGAGAGACACACTGGCTAGAGTGCATCATCGCCGAGATGATTGGTGGTATTATCATGTCTAACCGTCAGCAGAATGGTCTTTTGATGGGCTAGGCCCCTATGGTAGCACGTTTGATGGCCACTCCCTCTGAGTTGGCTTGGGGTTAGTGTCTATTAGCACACATGTTCTCTGAGATGCATGAGGTAGTGTATCAGGAGAGAAAATCTTTTGCTACAGGAGCCCTAGTTTTATAGATATGGACTTGGGAGCATATCCTAGTGTTGAGACCTATATGTACTTCGCAGAGGCAACCTCAGGAGCCTGTCATCTATAC
Source organism: Chamaecyparis obtusa (assembly GCA_027943335.1). Taxonomy (NCBI): domain Eukaryota; kingdom Viridiplantae; phylum Streptophyta; class Pinopsida; order Cupressales; family Cupressaceae; genus Chamaecyparis; species Chamaecyparis obtusa. Next base: position 483,796 of record BSBK01008785.1, on the reverse strand, counting down.
ATATGCTAGATATGTTATACAAGGATGAATGGGTCATGTAGAGTACTGGAGGCGATGCCTCGATGATATGACCTTTGTGCACTAGAGACCATATGTAGCCATTGAGCCTTAGCCTACTGCTTGAGAGCAGTTTAGTTACTTCTTCCAGAGTCATGTACTGATTGGGAGGTCATCCTCCACTATAGAGAGATTTCTTATTACTAGGGTCTGGTGGCAGTATGGACATATTCAGGATGCCCAAGAGGATTATGCTACATATGCACAGATAGGGCATCAGATTGGACTGGGATGGACACAGAGGCTCTCTTATGCTTTGTGTTCATAGGAGTACAATGCTATTGTTGGCAGGGACCGGGAGTACAGACTAGATGTACTAGATGTTGGTTTTACTGGTGGATTTATCTCATGGCTTGCTAACCATCCTATTCATAGATTTTATGATATGACCGAGTTGATACCCTCCATGGAGGAGGCTATGGACATTACAGGTGCTCCAATGGGATAGGGTCCCAGACCTACACAGGCTCCTATCATACACCCCACACCTATGAGACCTAGAGCGATGGGTCCACCACAGAGACCATCAGGACAGATGAGGACCCCTCATCCCACTAGCTCCATAGTAGGAAAATCTTCCGGTTCTCATAGATGGACTAGGGGAGAGGGTGGTACATTAGGTGGAGTTGGTTCAGTGGATGAGGTACTGGTAGTTGAGTAGGTGGTAGGTGGTGGTGTGGACTTCACAGAGGGGGATACTAGTTTTGATTTAGGTGCTGAGGTTAGACACCGTAAGGCGCAGAGGGTAGAGACCACTGAGCAGGTTGCCCCAGATACTGAGATGCCAGACGTTGATCCTACTGCTCTTTCTACTCCACAGGACACTATTAGATGGCTCAGTGCATAGGTCAGGGACTTGAAGGTGTACAGTGCTCGATGGGAGGAGTGATACATAGAGGCAGATAGATAGCAAATTGAGTTGCGTGTGGAGGTACAGAGATTATAGGTAGAGGTGATTCATCAGACCTCACAAGTAGCTTACTATGTGTCCACATATTATACAGTTGTTCCTACTACACAGAGAGTTCCCTCCTATTCAAAGTACATGATGGCATCAAAGGGAGCCAGAGCACCCAGAGCAGAGGTAGTACTAGATGCACCACCTCCTCCTCCACCAGATGTATAGGATCATGCTGATAGCTGATTTGTTTTGATACATTCTGATATATTGTACTCTTTTTGATCATTGATATACTATTTTGACTTTGATAGCTCATATGAGTGTATTCTTTTGTACACTGTGCCAGTAGTGCACCGCTGACCAGTTCAAGATTTTTTATTTATATATGAGATCAATATTTTGGTTGTGACTTCATTTGTACTTGTCATGTTTCGATTTATGATGATATCATGTGATGTTTATGCTATGAGTAGAGTAGAATGTGTGTATGGATATATGCAATGCAATGATTTCTTTCATATGTATGGATGTTATGCAAATGTATTTGATTATGGAAAGATGTATGTATGATTTATGCTTATGCACATGGATGAAATGTAATGCAACATGTTGGTTGTCCTTTTGGTTTCAACTTGCAGGTTTACACTATGATTGACAACTTAATGTCACTGACTCTATCACCACTCCAAAGTCTGCAAGTAAAAGGGCCAATTAACAAGGATCAAAGAGATCCTCCTACACTTTGAGCCAAGATGCTCAGGCAGGTGTACCCTTGATTCACTTCTTGAAAGGAATCACTAAATGTTTTACCACTATACCCTTTACTAACTGATTGAAAAATTTTATCATTTAAATGTGTGTGTGTGATTGATGATGATGGACTACTTCCAAAGAATAGATCAGTGCCTTAACCCAGGGCAAAGAGTCACTTGATAACATATATCAACCTAAAACATTAACTCAAATACACATGAACTCAGAGTAAGTGCTTTGCCTATTACTCCCCTCACTCCCAAACATGATCATCAAATTCCAATCTAATAATGAACTCACTGAAATCACCCTAAAGGCTTTAATCCTAACTTTGTTACGAACTCCAAGCTGATCTCACAATAATCTTTGTTTACCATATGCTAATCCACTTTGTGACCTTAACATTTATGAATCCACAATGAGAACAAGAAGACAATCAAAATTTTGAGATAGGAATTGAAGTGTATTCTCATTAACTTTCAGAATCAATACATTACCAAGACAACAAAATGCAAAGAGAAACAAAACCCTAAATCCAAGCTCTCCTTGTTCAGTATAATACCATCAACAATGAGGGACCAAAAAGAAAGTTTTGGACCCTCAACTAAGTAAAAAATACCACAATATATACTCCCCTAGTCATCTTGAAATCCCAAAATAGGATGCAACAAGCTACGAATGACTAGGGTTAGGGTTTCACCCACCAGACCAACTAAAAATAGTAAAAAATTTATTACAGGGGAAGAAACCCAGGAAACCAAGAGAAGATAGATCCTGAAGTGATCCTCAATCATGATAATTTCACTAAGAAGGTACTGAGAACCTCAAAAATTCCCAAATTGTCAACCTGTTCGGCCACCTACAACATGCCTTGAGCACAAAGAACACAGTACAAACCCCTGCAAACAATCATGGAACACCCTGGACCACATAGCAACCGTCGGCACCACCAAACTAATCAAATTAGGCCGCTAAAACATTCAATTCTGGTCCTTCCTGTCACTGAGAAACCCTCAAAAATTTGAATTCAAACTACAATGGTCACGTCAAAAATTTTAAAATGCAACCTTAGATCTTTTCCTTTTCCAGGAAGATCGGACAGCTGGTGAGATCTCCATTTATCTTTAAAAATGACCGCAGGAACTAGAATAGTTAGCCGCCACCAAGACAATAACCTGGCGAATAAGAAAATAGCATGTTAGCGACAACTGGTGCAAAGGACCCACCAAGAAGGCTTTACATCTTTAGTGAAGATCGACGGTTGTCGCTACACTGCTGACTTATCCATCATGCAACTTACCCCTGTAGTGTAACGATAGCCAAGAGATCACGCGACACTTTAACCTCTTTACAAACTGGTGGACCCACTGACACATCCACCTCAACACACTTGGACCAATGAGAACATGCCCAATCCACTACGTCTGACATAGGTCCCACTGACCTCCCCTTGATTCCAAATCGACGGTCATCGCATGATCGCATGGCCTAGAAAGATTCCATGTGATCATACGACAACCATAGGATCAAAAGGTCACTGAGATACCAGGCCTGCTTGATAGCAAATCCAACTAATCACTGACATGACCAATGAGAAACTGGCATGGCAGCATGACATGGCAAGGGACCCACCTTTATTTGTCACCTTTGAAAAAGGTAGAATCAACGGTCGACGCATAATCTCAAACCTCTGACATAATCCATGAGAAAATGTGCCCACCGTCGATCCTCTGTAGATGTTAGGACCCTTTGACAAGTTTGAAAACTAGGTCCCACTAACAACTACCAGCATATTACCCCGTGGACCAATCAAAAACTGCCAACTGTGCTTACCTGGCAGTGGACCCGCCTGCATTGAAAGGTTACGTCATAAAATAGAATCAATGGTCATCGCGATTTCACAAGCCTCTGACAAATCCTTCATGAAAACATGACAACCATTGGATCAAGATGTTGTCAGGAGACCAGGCCTAGGAAACATAAAGCTGAGAACTTAGAAAAAATTAAAGCATAGGACTTAGGCTTTAAGGAAAAAATTAGGCGCTGAGGACTATAGGAAAAATTAAAGGCTACCGGGGGTAAAAACTTAGGAAGAATTTAAATGGGGGCCAACCAAAAATATAAAGCACGTGCATTTTAGGACTTTTAAGTGGCCCGAAAAGGTAAATTAAAATTAGAACGGGGCCTGGGTAGACTTAGGGTATTTTCCACACAACGGCTAGATTTATGAAATTTTACCAAGGGTTTAAGGCCAGAGACCTAAAAACAACTGCAGAGACCATAACAAAAATGCTAGAGCTATGAAATTTTTTCTAAGTGATAACACAATAGATGCTTATTATATGCAAATGCAATGATTCACATGATATGTTTTGCATGTATTGATGAAGAAAAGTACTTCGTCTTATGTCAAAAGGATGTTTAACCCAGGAGGATAACTACTTGCGATTCGATTGAAGAGACCTTTGAGGTAGGTTTTAGCTCTTGTTAGATTTGAAGAGACATTTGAAGGATTGTCTAAGCATTGAAGTTTGTTTAACCATTGTGAGATCATGCAACATGCAAAATGCAAAGAAACATGCAGAATGAAATGTAACCTAAGACCTAGGACCTAGTCACTGATCATGTGTCAGTCATTCTCATCATTGAATTTTTAGGTAATCGGATAAATCAATACAATGCCCACTAGTTATGAAACCATAGACATATGAATATCAATTTGTATTCGTAGGAATCAATACAACACCCACTGATTAGGAAACCATGGATATATGAATATTGATTTTGTTTTCGGAATGTCAGATTAGATATAAGCATCAAGGCACAAACACTAGGATGACTTGAATATCATGTCCATTTTGATATAGCAATTTGTATAAGCATCAAAACATAAATGTCATGATGACTAGAATACGCCTTGTGTTACAAACACATCAAGCAATCAAGAGATTATTCTAAATCCAATGTGAATTACCCGTAGTGATCCTTTATCGTTCACATCCTTAGGTAAGATCACGTTTCACGGTAGGAGAAAGAACTTACTCAAAAAGACAATAGTTAGATCAAAATTCCTTGAATTTTTTGGGTATCAATGGTCGAGGTATGCATGGCCATCAAATTCAAGATTGAGGCTCTTACAGTCGGACACAATTTCAATCTAGAATTTCCAGAGTTGTTAGATTTTCACATACAAGTAGAAAACAAAGAAAATATTATGCCCCCAGTCATCACTCTCTAAATCCTATAAAGGATATCATCGAAGAGCTTGTGGGAACATAATATGCAAAGATCTCAATGTGAATCAGTAAGCATACAAGGAGATAAAAGCCTGCAAAAAGCATAGATTGTTTTCAGTTTGTGTTTGAGTGTATTGTGTAGATGCAAAATCCTTTCTGGAGACAAGACAAACTGACTGACTCAAATGAAGTTTCAAAGGACTTCGACTAGATATGATATGTCTAAGATACATGGGAGGCCATAGGATATGGCATTGGTTGCCCCCAAGTTTTAACATTGATAGGATACCGATGCTTGAGCTGATTGGTGTATAGATCGACTTATTGAAAACAGGAATGCAAAAACAAACCGAGAGATATGTACAAACTAAAGCAAGACTAAAAGCTGGGAAAGACCAAGATTGTGCTGATAGATAGAGCATTTTGAAACAACTGGCGCCCATTTTTTGAGTTTTCACCATCTTGATAGAGATTCTATTTTTGCTACCAAGGCGCCTATTTCCAGGTTTTCACCAAGGCACTTTTTTCTTTTTCTCATTTTTTAGTATTTTTAATTTTTTCAAATTTTTTTTTTTTTTCAATTTTTTTTTTTTTTGTACTTTTGATATTTTTTTTCTTTTTTTTTTTGGAATCATCATGGCGCCTATTGCTAGGTTTTCACCAAAATGTTCATTTTGTCAGGACTTTTTCAGATTTTTAAGATTTTTTCAGGACCTTTTACCATAGACTGAATGCCTTAGGTGTAGAATTTCTTCAGATGGAGAACGTTGATTGGTTCTCGGAGCTATTCTCCTTCAATCATTGAGAGTTGATAAGCACCAAAGCCAAAAGTAGCAGTGATTACAAAGGGACCCAGCCAGTTGGGTTCAAACTTCCCCTTGCGTTCCTGATGTGATTGATTTTTAGGATTTTCTCTCAAGACTAGATCACCAACCTGAAATTCTTTGTGTCTGACTTTCTTGTTGTACCCTCTAGACATTCTCTTCTGATATACTCTGAGATGATCATACGATGCTTTTCTGCACTCATCTAGTAGTTCAAGTTCTTGCAACCTAGACACTCTGTAGTCATCATCAGTCACTAGACCATGCATTTTGATTCTTAGTGATGGGATTTCAACCTCAATAGGCAGTACCGCTTCAAACCCATAAACTAAAGTGAATGGTGTAGCCCCAGTGGGCATTCTGATACTTGTTCTCTAGGCCTAGAGAGCTGGATTGATCATGAGATGCCAGTCTCTTCCTATTTTATTAACTGTACGGTGCAAGATTTTCAATAGATTCTTGTTAGAAGCCTTTGCTTGTCCATTCCCTTGAGGATAGTAAATAGATGACCAATGTTGCGTAATCTTGAATTTAGCACATAGATCATCTAAGTCTTTATTCTTGAATTTTCCACCATTATCTATGATTATGGAATGAGGTATCCCATATCTACATATGATATAGTTCAATATGAACATATATATTTGTTTTCCAATTGCTTGTGTCAAAGGGACTGCTTCTACCCATTTTGTAAAATAATTTGTAGCTGTGATTATATGGGTATGTCCATTAGAAGAATGTAGATGTATAGCTCCTATAAGATCAAAGGCCCATTGATGAAAAGGCCATTGTGTAGTAAAGGGAATTAGATCTCTCCCTGGAGCATGAATTAAGTTGCCATGCACTTGACACTTTTGACAGTTCTTAGCAAATTTGATAGACTCTTTCTCCATTTCAAGCCAATAGTACCCAGCCCTAATAAGTTTTCGAGCTAGTGTTAAACTATTCGAGTGTGACCCACAAATACCATCATGGACTTCCTCTAACACACGTTGAGACTCTTGCCATTCTAAACATCTAAGTACCGTACCATCTAGACCTTGTTTGTATAGATCGTGACCAATGATGACATATCGGGAGGTATTACAGATTAGGTATCTCTTTTCATGATGGTTGAAGGTATCGGGAATGATTTGGTCATGGAGATAGGAAAATAGGTTTTTGTATCTTGATGAATCATGACCAACAACAATGTAGATCATGCGAGTTTCAGGGGAATCATATACAGGATAAGATAGTGCTTCCACCAGGAACTCGTAGCATAGCTCATGTTTAGGCTACTGTAATAAAGTACATAATGTTGCCATTGCATCAACATCCTTGTTCTCTGTTCTAGGTATTTTCTCAAATGTGATAGATATGAAATACTTATTTAGATCATCTACCATTCTCTTATAAGGAATGAGTTTTTCATCTTTAGTTTGGTACACATCATTGACTTGATGGATAACAAGTTGAGAGTCTCCATGAATGTGTAGCTCTGTCACTCTCCACTCAATTGCTAGTTTCATACCATTCAAAAGGGCTTTGTATTCTACAATATTGTGTGTGCAAGGGAACTTTAATCTGAATACTTTTGGGATTGAGTATTCTTGAGGAGTTATGAACAATATGCCCATGCCTAACCCATTCTATGTATAGGAGCCATCAAAGAATAACTACCATTCTCTAGAAGAAAGAGTCATGATAGAGGAATCTGGAAATTCCATTTGCATTGGTGTATCATCAATCATAGGTGCATCTGCTAATTGATCGGAAGTAACCTATCCTTTGATATCTTTTCATTCCACATATTCAATGTCAAATTCACTTAAAAGCATGACCCATTTAGCTAATCTACCTGTGAGGGAAGCTTTGCTTAGTAGGTACTTGAGTGGATCAATCTTAGCTACCAAATGTGTGGTAAACATGTAATGTCTCAGTTTTTGTGATGCAAAGATCATAGCTAGACAAGATTTCTCAACCATTGAATAGTTCTTTTCATATGCAACCAATTTTCTACTGATATAGTATATAGCTCTTTCCTTTTTGTTCTCATCATGTTGTGCAAGCAATGCCCCCAGTGATGTATCTGTAGCAAAGACATATAAGATCAAAGGCTTCCTTGGAATGGAAGGCATCAAGATAGGAGGATTTGATAGATACTTCTTGATATGATTAAAGTTGTTATCACATTCTTCATTCCATGCAAAGGTCACACCTTTATGTAATGTTTTTGTAAAAGGTTGTGATATGTCTACTAGCTGTGATATGAATCTTCTGATAGATTGAACTCTTCCTTGCAATGTCCTCATTTGACTAATATTCTTTGGAGGTTGCATTTCCATGATAGCCTTTACTTTAGCTGGATCAATTTCAATGCCCTTCTTTGAAACTATGTATCCTAAGAGCTTTCCAGAAGTGACACCAAAAGCACACTTCTTAGGATTTACTCTGAGACTAATTTTTCCATTCTGTCTAGTATTTTTCTCAAGTCATTTAGATGTCTAGCTCTAATCATAGATTTTGCTAAAGTATCATCAACATAATTCTCCATAGTCCTATGCATCATGTCATGAAAAATAGATGTCATTGCTCTTTGATATGTAGCACCAGCATTCTTAAGCCCAAATGACATGACATTCCAACAAAAGGTGCCCCATGCACATGTAAAAGTAGTTTTCTCTTGATCCTCTTAAGAAATTTTTATTTGATTATACCCAGAAAAACCATCCATTAAAGAATACATCTCAAAGCCCACAGTCATGTCCACTATCATATCAATGTTAGGTAATGAAAAATCATCCTTAGGGCATGCTCTGTTTACATCTCTAAAATCTGTGCACACTCTGATTGATTTATCTAGTTTTGAAATAGCTACAATATTAGAGATCCACTCTGCATAATCAATAACTCGGATGAACCCGACTTTTAGGAGCTTCTCTAATTCAGCTTTTACCAAGAGTGCAACATGAGGATGCATCTTTCTCAATTTTTGTTTGACAGGTTTGACATTTGGAGCTATAGATAAATGATGCATTATAAGATTAGGATCCAACCCTAGCATGTTTGAATATTTCCATGCAATGTTGATCTTCTTCTTTGTTACAAACTTTGTAAATTTTTGCTTCTCTTCTTTTGATAAAGATTGTGCTACATGAATCAACTGTGGTTCCTCTACTGTTCCCAAATTGATAAATTGAGTGGGCTCAATTAGAATTGGAGATCTGTCCTATAAATGACTCAGAAGGACATCAAATATCTCATCCTTAGGTGCCTCAAAGAGGTTTTCACCTTTGGATATGTCTTTTATTTTTACTTTTGTAGGTTCTAAGACTGCCACAAAGTGGTTTTCACCCTCAAAACTCCTTTTCTTTTTGTTCTTATTCTTATTTTTCTAACTAAGATACTTGATGTCCAATTCCATCATGCTAACGCTTGGTTCACCAATGGAAGTACTCATAGGCTCAACTGCATTGAGGTAGCAAGCAAGGGCATAGTCATTCAAGAAGGTATAAATACCATGGCTCGGATTTGTGGAGGTTTGATCAAGAAGTTCAGGATGTTGGATAGTCAAAATGGGGAAAGATTGGGAGATAGTGTTTACAGATATGGATCTATCATCATTGGTCCAAACCCGATGCTTGAGTTCAAAGGTGATATTACAAATTAAGACATTCAATTTTTGAATAGGCTCAATGTCATTGTGGGAGTACAATTCAGCCATAGGTGGATCAGACTCGATAAGTTCATCATTTCGCTCTAGACTTACATCGGGTTTAGGTGCATATTGGTGAATAACATCAACATGTTTCTCTATAATAAGCTCATCTTCTTCTGGAATGGCTCCCCATTCATAGTCATTAGATTCTTCATCTATGCCTTTAGGAAATCTAAGAACATGAGTAAAGTCAGGATGAATACCCCAAGAAGGGTTACCCTCAGATTCTGATTTGAATTCATACTCATGGGAATCTGTCTTAGAATAACTACCACCTTCCTCTTTGTTTATTTGATTGTCTTCAAGATTAGCTAGTTCTTGTGTTGCAACTATCTCTTGCTCTATAGTAGGTTCTTGTGTTTCTACTACATTAATTCTTTTGATTGGATCATCTTTAGCATCAAGAAGGTCTTTGATTTCTTTAGGCAAATGCTCATAAGGAATAAGTTCTAAGCTGTCTGAGTCACTATCTGATGGTTCAGTTTCTTCCTTCTTAAGAAGGGGTTCTCCTGGTGTGATCTACTCTATGACATGGGAGCAATTACCTTTGAGGTGGAAGGGTTTCTTTTTAAAGCCTAAGCCAACAGTATCTTTGTTTTCCCTACCAGTATGTGAAATAGGTGTTATAAGACCTTCTCCTCTGACTCCTAGAGGTCCTTTACCTGAATATCCCATCTTAGCTATTAATTTATCTCCTAGATCATATGCCTTAGAAGGGATTTTGGATACTCTAGAGTCACTAATTGGAACATCTTGAGAGTCAGGTTCATCCTTGTATAGCCATGCAAGCATAGCTTCATCCTCTTCAAACTCTTGTTTAGATACTTGCTTTGCTACAAAATTATTTTTATATGCCTCAAGAGGTTCTTTAGAGTTTGGTTTGGACTGTTTCAAAGATTGTCCATAAGACTTAGGTGAGATAGGTAGAGATGTCAAAGATAAGACTGGCTCTATAGTATATTCTCCCATACCATTTTCTATGATATTGACCTTTTTTGCAAGATCTTCCATTTTAGATGTGGATGCTTCTTTTGTTGGCTCAATGGAAGATTCTTTGTTATTAGGCACAAGTTTATCTGCACTTTCCTTCAATGTATTGCAAGTGGTGGATATGTCTACTAGAAAAGTGACCTCTACTCCTTCATAAGAAAATTTCAAGCATTGGTGGAATGTAGAAGGAATAGCCTTCATCTCATGTATCCATGGTCTCCCTAGAAGAATGTTGTAAGCTAAAGGTAGATCAAGAACTTGACATATAGTTTCTCTAATAATTGGACTTGCTCTGATAGGTAAGAAAATGGTGCCTTTCAAAGATCTTTCTTGTTCATCATAGGCTTTTATAGTTATTTTTTTTCTAGGATCAATAGCCAATTCTGAAAATCCCAATTGTGTGACCAAGCTGTAAGAACAAATATTTAGGCCAGCGCCTCCATCTATCAACACACATTTGACCCTACAGTTCTGGATCAAGACTTCTATATGCAAGGGCTGGTTATGTGGGTGGCTCAAGGAGTTTTCATCTTCCTCTGAAAAGGAGATATATTATGGAGATGTAAGATGTCCAACCATAGTCTGGAACCTGTCTAAATCAGGGTCATCAGGAACATTGGATCCAAGCAAAGCCTTGTCTAGAATAGCTCTATGAGCTGGAGATATCTGAAGCAACTCAAACACGGAGATTTTTGCATTAGTGTGTTGGATTTTTTGAACAATGTTATAAGATGTTGGCCTTGTATCTTTAGGATTGGAAGATTTAGAAACAACCTTCTATTTGGAAGTGGAAGAAAGATTGAAGGGCATGTTAGGGACATTTGATGAATCTGGGATTTTTCCGTTCAGATGTGCCTGAGCTTGTGATTGAGTCACTGCATTAGCTAAAGTATGATCTCTATCTCTTCACACAATTGTGATGACATTGCAATGCTCAGAGAGACAAGGTTCAACCATATTAATAACAACATTATTTCTAGGGTAAGCATAATTGACCTTTGCCCCCATATTAGGCTGAGAAGATGAAACTTCTTGACCATGTTTTAGAAATGGTTCTGTGAATGTTGTATGATCATTAGTGCTCTTATGATTGTCAATCGTGATGTCTCCCTTATCAATTAGATCTTGAATAGTATGTTTCAAGCGTAAGCAGTTATTAGTTTTGTGACCTTTACCTCGATGGAAATCATAGAATTCATTCTCTCTCCACCATTTTGGTTTAGGATTAGGATCAGATTGTTAGATCTCAGGAAAAGAGATGATGTTATTAGCTAGTAGAGTTCTCATAGCTGATTCTAAAGATTCTCCAAAAGGAGTGAACTTTCATTTATTATCAACAAACCAAGATTTGTATTTTGGCTTCTTTTGAGATGGTTCGGGAACCTTTTGCTCTGAAGCTTTGATGGCTTGGGTGCCAATAGTTAGATTGAAATCTGGTGCCTTTGATGGGGCATGGATAGTATCAACAATGCCATTTGTGGTGATGCCTTTATTCTTTTTCCAGTTTTTGTTCTTGTTTTTAGAACTGGACCCTGATTCGTACTTGTCCTTTTGAAGTGTGATGTCTCCTTTTTTCACAAGTACTTTTTCAATTTTGATCACATTGTCTACCATCTTATCAAAAGATATATGATCTTGCATTTGTAAAGGGTAGTTGATCTCTGGTATAAGATTATTGATGAAGATTTCCAGTTTCTCAGTTCCTAGAATAGGCCTAGTATATAGAGAGAATTTCTTCCTCCATCTCTTAAGAAATGTCAGGAATGGTTCTCTTGGATATTGCTTGAGATTGTAGATATCAATCATGGTGACTAGATGTTGAATGTTGTAGGAGTATTGCTGATAGAAAAAATTGATCAACTCCTCAAAAGTTTTGATAGTAGAAGGCAATCTAGAGAACCAATGAATGGCTTCTCCTCCCAGAGATCGAGGAAAGAGATGCATTAGATAGGTTGGTTCATGCATGAACTCCATAGATTGTGTATAGAATTCTCTAACATGATCTTGAGGATCTGAGTGTCCATCGTACTTATCATATTTAGGCATCTCCACTCTTTTCAGGAATGGTGGCATGTACAAGTCTTTGTCAAATGGAAAAGGACATAGGGCCTCCATGGAGAACTCCTTGGGTTCCTTTTCTTTCTCAAGTTTATTAAGTTTGACTTGCATGGCATGCATCTATTTCATCATAGCTATGAGTGGAGTTTCTTCCTCATGCGTAATGATATCTTCAACATTAAAGTTGGGAGGAAGTTTGGCTCCTTTATGAGCTAATTATAAAAAGTATGCCTCTCTGTCTTCTTTCAAGAAATGCTTCATCATTCTTTTGAAGTTATCATCATTTTGATATTGAGCAATTTCAAAAGGTGTAGGTTCTTGATCTGCACCATGTGAGATTGAGCTCTTTGAGAGCCAAAGTTTGTCCCTACTTGAGACATGGTAGGAGTTTTAAGACTCCCTGGATTAGATTGAGGAGGAGTTTGTTGATTACCTCCATGAGTTGATGAAGGAGGGATGTAACCAGATTTCAATCAAAAATTGCCAAGACCGTCATCTTCGTAAAGACCAGAATTGTAGATTTGTTCAAGAGTTGGAGCCTAGAGAGTATTCAAAGGTAAGGTATGGGATATTTCTCCAGATTTCTTATGAGAGGAAGCTCTAGTTTCCACCATTAACCTTGGGTGAAGCAAAAGAATATGATGAAGACAACTGAAGAAAGATCTGATTCAAGAAGATCAAATGACGCAACCTTGTCAAGGTTTGATTGATTGAAGCTTAGATTAGATGTAAATGAAGGGGACTGTGCCTTGGATGTATGGGTAGATTCCCAAATGATAGCGGACACGAGTTCACAACACTTAGCCATTTTGAAGATGGATTGAAGATTGATAGTTATGACAAGGTTTTGACACAAGATGATAAAGACTCAAATCAATTAAACAGAAGGCTAAATCAGATTCAAAAGGCCACTTTAGGAAAATGATTGGATTCTTAGTATTTTCTACTTTGTCCCTGACACAGTGATTTTCTTGACAGATTCTAGAAATAGACTAGAAAAGCTGGGTCTTTGACAGTTCTGACAACTTTCTGGCAATTTTTTAAAATTTCTCAAACGACTCTCTATAGGCTCGTACGACAGTGGGTATAGCATGAAATGACAATTGAAAAAATCATACAACTATTGCAAAACTCGCACAACAGTTGATAGTAGGGTTTTTGACTTGTTTGAATTGACTGGCAGCAAAACTCGTACGATAGTATACCATATACCATACGACAATCTGAGGGTTCTAAAATGACAATAGCCAAAAGTCATATGACTTTTTGACTTTACAAGATGACTTTTGACTCCAGAAAGGTGTTTGACATCAGATTTTGCAATTTTTTCAGATTTTTAGTTTTAAATTGTTCACAAAATTATCTGTCTAGATTTGAAGATTGTAGCAGATTGATTCATTCTTAGTAACCAGATAGATAAACAAGCATGCAAAATAGCAAGCAAGTGATTTCAAGCATGTCTAAAAACAATGAACAGGGGACAAAGCAACCCTATGCATGAACAATCAAGTGATTGAATTGTGCTAATCCCTAGGAGTACTAATAGTGTATGTTCCAAAAAGTTTTGCAATAATGCACATATTCCTAGAAAATGAAAATTTTGGCCTCACTAGGGTTTTTAGTAATGGTGTGACTCTACAACTTTTGTGATCTCAAGAGGGAGAACTCCAATCCAGGCACACTGGGGTTTTGACATAGTCTGAGAATTTAATCAATTAGGAGCTGCTAGGGAGATCTGATAGCCCAACAAGAGACCACACCTATGGAGATTTCTTATACAAGGACATTTATATATCGGTTGTCACTACCACGGCGAAAATGGCTATTACCACTTGAGGTTCTGTCAACATGGTTGACCCAATTAAGGGAATGTCCACTACGGTTAACCCTCTCTAAAGGTGACTCACAAAATATACCACATGGAGACTAGTTCCAAATTCAAGGATCTGAGTTTCTGGTACTACCCAAAAATGGAGTAGAGCATATCCTCTAGCTTTTTCACTTTTAACCCAAACAAAGCAGATAGATTAATCCGACATGCTAAGACCAAGATTATCTCACAAAGATCTATGATGTCAACCACTCATGATCTATCAACCTCTCCGAAGAGAGAATGTATCAATCAGAAGCTAAAGACGCACAAATCTAGTAGAACGTGAGACTCTCTCAGTAACCTCCCTACCTACAAGGGTTCCTTCATTGAGAAGAGTTTTGCTGGAAACCCACTCTCTCAAGAACCATGAATAGTGTTCATAGGGCCTATTTACTATGTGTAACAAAGATGCTAAAAAGAAAATCTATGTTCCTTTTTACAGCCCAAAATGAAATATGTGATATGAAAGCAATAAAGGTCACACAAGCCTGACACGCAAGAGTTCTTTTTAATCCAAATCGAAACGTTATCAGCTGAGAAGATTACCTGAATTCCTCACAATGCGCTTAGTAGATTCTTACCTATTTTTAGCAATTCTCATGCTTTTCCCAATAAAAACCAGCAAAAATCAATTAGACACAGTAAATTTCAATCGTTAATGTTAGCTGTTAGTCCAAATTAGGAAAATAAATCTGGGAAACTACCTGAAAAAGTGAAATGACAATTGAAACCTGGCACTGAAACTTGTATGATAGTGGGTTACCTCCTAGACGACAGTCTAGAAACTTGTACGATAGTGGGTACCAGATCATACGACAATTGAGATTCCAAACAACACTGTGATCCTGATGGTACGATTCTTGATCAATTCAACTATCATACGACAGTGGATATCTCCTGATACGAGTTTTTGACAAAACTCGTATGAAAATTGTACAGATAGAAATTAAAAATCATAGCTTCGAATAGAAAATGATAACAAAATGATAGAAATTGATAGAAATTGAATGGAAACCTATTTCAAGGCCCCACGGTGGGTGCCATAAATGTGTGTGTGAATTTTGTACCTAGCTGTAGACACAACACTTCAGTAAAACATTAGAGGTTAGCAAAAATTAAAATCATGTAATGAAATGAAAACTAAACTAACTAGGTGATTTACTGCCTTCTAATAGATGTGAGTATGTATTCTCAGATTGGACCGAGATCAGTGACCTTGATGACACCTAAATGAAGGATTTGAATGCAAGATAGCAATGAAGTAATGAATGCAAATTAATCTATATTTTTGAGTTTTCTATGCAATAAGATGAAAAATGATATGAAATCTAATCTATATGAAAAACTAATATGCAATACAATTAATCTAACAATGATATGCTAAATAAGAATGATCTCACAAAAGTTGTTGATTCACAAAGGAAGCTTCAATTCTTCAGATACCAATTTGCCAGCATAAGTTTGCAAATTATGAGATTATTTGTGAAGAACTGAGCCTTGATTTTATAGAAATCCAGGGCTTTGGGGATGCATGGAAAAAGCCATAAATCACTCTAGTTGATTTTTGAGTCAACAAAGAATTAAAGATAGTTAACTCACAAATAATCATGCAAAAATAACTTTTTGATTTAAATCAGAAGTTGAGATTAGCTTTTAACTCAAAAGAGAGTTGAGTTTATTTTTAAAACAACTTGAATTGATTTTCTGATTTAGTTTTAACTGCTTTTTGGATGTGCATAATTAATCATGAATTAAATAAATAAATAAAGTAATTTATCCTCAACTTAACTAATTTTTTTAAAATAAAACAATTGATTTATGGGTTAATCAATTATTAAATCAAACTTTTATTCAAAAATAATATCATTAAATATGACAACTTGCTTTAATTAATTAAATAAGAATTTAATGAATTAATGATAGGAATTTTGATTTATTGTCAAATTTAAATAATAATAATTAGGAATAAATATAATTAAATTCAATTAAATAATTAAGTGGCAGTATTAAATCTAATTAATTAACTATTGAGAATATTCAATTAATCAAACTTTAGGATAAATAGGATTTATAACCAAATAATCATTAAATTAAAGATAATTAGGATAAATAGGAATATTACTAGGAATATTCCCCAATGTAGAATTTGAGATAATCAATTAGGATTTGATAATGTTCAGATGTGCCTTAAGTTAGGACTTCGATATCGATTTCGTTCGATATGAAGATGTATGAGGTTAATGAAGCTATAGCCCATTTTTGGGGTATTAGACTTGGTCCCTTAGGCTACTTGGCCTAGTGGAAGTCATTCAGTCATTCAATTACTTAGATGTACATGTAGCAAAAACACCACTGCATTTTTTGCAAATCTGAAAAAAGAGTTTGACTTTTATTTTGTCTTTAGTCCAATTTATCTTTTAAATAGGCCCCAAAATTTAATGGTTGATATGTTTCTAGGTGTATTGGCGTGTAAATGCATGGACTGTATATCAGAACAAATAAAATAGAGTATGAGAGTCAATTATATGGAATTAGTGTGGTGTGTGCAATTGGTGGTATAATCATTTATAGATTAATTCTCTGCGGATATTACAATCTTTATAATAAATCAATTTTTCTTTAGTTTGCTCCTTGGAAACCAAAAAATGGGTAAAAAACTTGACAAAAACTATATAAATTCCTTTTTTGCTATTCGCTGCTAGCTATTTTCTCGGTAAACATCTCAGTAAATTTCCCCTTTGAGATTATTGTTTTTATTGATTAGGTTGCTCATTCCTTTATTACGCTTGGTATCTATTTTCTCTGTGATCGTGAACATTATTTCTATTTTCCCTTTTCAAATTCCTATTTTCCATTCTTTGCCAATTCATAGCATTCCAGGTTCTTTAAAATATGACTTTCTAGTGGTTAAAGTTAGTGTTCTAAGAAAAAGAAGGGCTTACCCCTCAGTCACTACTACATTTTTAAAGACAAAATCAATATTTCGTCTTAAATACATAAATGATTATTTTAATAATTTTAAATTAAAATCTAAAAAAAGTTAATTGTCTTGAATTTAAAAAATTAAGACAAAAAAGTGTAAAATGCTTTTCTCGCTTCAAAACAATGTGTGGGTGGAAGGAAAACATTGGGAGTATCAAAATAGAAAGGAAGACGTCTCTCAATGGCAAAGCACAATGGAGGTAGAGATATAGAAAAATCTTCAATTTGATCAGATATGCTACAAATTCCAAATTCATCACAAACCCAGCTGTCTAAATAGGGAAAAATCTAGACAATTGGTGAATATCATGAGCTTTAATTTGCAAGGAAGTTAGGAAAACACAACAGGGGAATATGCTACTCTATATGATAACGAATTAGTTTAGAGTAATGATGATTATGGATCAAGAAACATGTTCAAGGAAGGATTGGTGGGGGAAAAGGTCATTCTAGGCATTCAAATTTATGTGAAATCATGGAAGTTTTTCCAGATTTGTCAGCCATTTTTAATTGTAGCAAAGGGGCAACTGGATTTGTAGTTGGATGCCCTACAAATTGTCCTTGATACCTTCTTGCTTTGGTTTGACTGGTATGGACTCAATCTTCAATTATTTATCACCATTTTTATACCATTCTTGTGCACTATGCAGGCAGCTTTTTGAAGGTCAATGGACTGCAATTGGCTGGACTGTAGTCACCATAACTCTCACCGGTTGTGCTACAGTACTCACGAATCTTTTTGTACGAAGACTACTTTCTTGGCATTGGAATTTTCTTGATGTTTGCAATGATCTTTTGGGCAGGTTCATTGCCATAACCATAGGTTGTTTGGTTGTTGAGCCCTTGGCTGTAGTCATATGTTGGTTTGTTTCAGCTTGGGTTTTGATTTTCTGCAACTACTTGGCTGCCAAAAGTATGATGATCCATTAGAGGCCGCGCAGCTCCATGATGGTTGTGTGACATGGGGACCATGTTTATGGTGTTGTTAGCTAAGGAGGAGTGTGTCTTGCAAGGCTACCCTAGGAAGAGCTCTAGACCTTAAGGATTGTTCATGGGAGGTGGGGGTAGGATTTCGACAGTGCATATCATTAACATTTTGGTTATAGTTGGATGGATGAGCGCTACCATGGGGTCTCTGTTCTATGCCTTGCATAGGTTTGGGCTTCTCAGGATCTCAGTTGAGGAACAAGTGGCTGGAATGGATCTGACTAGGCATGGTGGTACTGCTTACATCTATTGTGATGATGATCATGGGCATGAGATGGGGCTCATCATGAAGGTCGACCCTATTCAAACTCCTCTGGACACTGGTAATTGTTCTCATGAATTTTGATTTCAAAAGAGTAGGTTTTAAGTTTTGATTTGTTGTGGTGGTTCATCTGAAATCATATTGATATACTCTATCTATTTTACAAAGGTAATGTGAGTTCATGTAAATGGAATACTTTAAGTTTTGATCTGTTTAGCTTGTTTATTTGAAAGTACACTTACTATTTTATTAAAGAATTTAATGTGACTTCAGATGTCTGGTTTAAATTGTTTAAACAAGTGATAGCATATTCAAGTTTTGATATGTTTAAGTGATTTTTCTGCAATCGAATTAATAGACTGTTCTATTAAGCAAAAACAAATCAAAACTTAAGATATTCTCTTCTTACTAATCTTGCTATTTTCCTTGTTTAAAAAAAAGAATGATTTCAAATTCTAACAAACATTTTACAGTTTCTTAGATCTTCCAAACCCATGAACTATGATGAATTAGGGGTAAGTGCACAAAGATGGGGGACCAAAAAGATGTCACTTTTTTTTTTGGTCCCCCATCACGCATAGTGCGTATGCACTAAAGGGTATGCACCCTATAGGGCGCACACGCTTTGAAAAAACCCTATTTAACTAAAGCTATGGGTTAGAAAGCTCATTTTGCTTTCCTCAAACCCACGTTTGTAGCTAAGAAGGGCATCCCAAGCACACACACACTCTTCTTTTGGCTTTGAAATCCATTGTTTTTGTTCATTCATCCATCAAATGGCTCCACGACGTCGTCAAGTTCGATCCGAAAGAAGAGGTAAGTGTTTTTACAGCCCATGCCTCCTATTTGTTTTAAAATTTTAGTTTTGTTGCATTTTATTTCAAGTTAAAATTTATTTTTGTTTAAATTTTTGTGTAATGAAGATTTTAAAATCAAGTTTTTTTAATTGCTAGGAAGAAATAATCTCCCTCAACCAAACTCTCCACCAAACCCTTTGTCTCCTCATGAAGAACCAAATGAAGAACCGAATGAAGAAAAAAATGAAAAAAATGAACCTCAATTGCCTCCACCAATTGAGAAACCTCCTCCTGGAACACAACAAAAATTGATGAACCAAATTGAAAGAGGGCAGAAAGATTTAGAATCTTTAATTACTAGGTTAAAAGATTCTAGTTGTACAAATCTCGAAAGGGAAAGACTTGCAAAATCATTGGAAGCAATCTTGACCCATGTAAGCTCAGTTAGTGGGCAAATTAATTTATATGGCAAGATAAAAGAGAAGAACAAAAATAATATTATGCAAATAAATTATCTTATGCGGACATAAAAAAGAAAAAAATCACAAAAGATGACATTTGCATGCTATTTAAAAAACCAGGGGACACAAATACACTTAGAACTACAACAAGGAGGTTCTCAATTCATTGGTGCTTAAATGAAGACATTAAAAACAATATTTGGGAGAGATGGTGGATGGTCTTTGATTCACCTCCTTGCAACAATCATGAGGTTCCTATATATTTCTTGAGGAAACTCTATTGCAAGTTTGTACTCAAGGAGGTGCCAAGTTATTTTGACTATCTAGATTCTCAGGGTAGAGGAGGGGGGTCATCATTTGATCAAGCAGGGACACATCGTGACCCTAACGCACCTAGGGCTCCTATTGGCAAGCCACGGGTGGATCATGTTACTATTCCTTCTGTTGTGAAGGAACATGTAGAGGCAGACACACTAAGCACGATTAGTGCTCTGACATAGACTCTCATTCAGTGTGTCACTCCTTTAGTTGAGGGTGATCATGGTCAATCCTCGAGGGGGCATATTTGTCGGTCATGTGGATGCTTGTGCACATATGGTACTGGCGAGAGAGAGGAAGATGATCCTGGAATGATGACTAATAGCTTTCTAAATATGACATTTGGCATTGACACACAAGTAAATATTTCCAAGTTCATTAAATTGCTTTGATCATATTTCATTTATAAAAGAATAACTATTTAATTTAGTATCTATTGATTATGATAAAAATTTAGGGCAAGAGTGTCAGTGGTGGTGGTAGTGGAAGTGGAAATGATCCTCATGTCCCCTTCTACACATCGTTGTCAATTCCATAAGTATGTATTGAATAAAACATTTTAATTAACATATTTTATTATTATGTAATTATATGAATAATTGTATCATAAAGTGCATGTGCATTAGATGTTCATTGGTGGACCATCGACATTCACAACAGATAGCGAAGGGCATCGTGCCACTTTCCTTGAGGTATCTTTATTTGCATGTTAATTTTTATTTACTTGATTATATTTAATTAATAAATGAATGAATGACTAAATTACTAGAAAAATTATGATCAAAATCCAGAGGCACAATGATCACATTCTTTCACCTGGGTTTGTAAGGTCAACATTGAGTCCACATGTATATATGTAATAATGCATTATAATTAACATGTCAATAGTACTTTCTTATATGAATGGTTATCTTATAATTTTCCATGTACATGTGCACTAGTTGAATGTCGGAGCTTCAACTTCGACACTGCACACCGAAGGACATGGTGGAACCTTCACGGAGGTATCATTTACTCATTAGTAGGGTTGTAAAAAATATATGTAATCTTGATAATTGCATAATACTTTTTTTTGTTTCATTTTCAGTTATTGACATCAAAGACTCCTTCTGTTCATGATACTTTGGATCATGGAGTAGCTGCAGCAGTAGCTAGTTCTGAAACACTGACTGAGGTATGAAAGAGATCACTTAATTTTAATTGTTATTTTAATAGTTTGTATTGAATTTTATAATGATATTCATGTATGTATTTTAATTATTATTTTGATCATTGTTGTAGGGACTTATTACTCCAGATCGCCAGCATGCACCTTCGGTCCAAATGAACATAGTGACTATTTGCTAGCGGTAAGCGAATATTCAATTTTGTCATTATATAATTCAATTTTGATGTATATTAGTTATTGATGCTTAATTTTTTTTTTATCAGCTCGAGCTATAGAAGATTCTAGACAGGAGGATGAGTGAGCGCACTCTGAAGACTACAACATCCACTGCATCTCCATCGACGCGATGATCAAAGACAACTTGAGATTTGTTTTTTCCCCTGGCGGGAAAGGACTAGATTAGGGATATGAATTGTATGCCTATATGACATTAGTGGACATATTTTTGTATATTGTATAAGTGATACGTTGTACATCCATTTGGCTTTGAGGAAGCCAATTTAACTGTATTGAATATATTCAATGTATGACATTATTGGACATATATATTTGGCTTCATGCCCTACGAATATTTTTTTTTATGTTTTAGGTATGCAATTCATGTGTTTGGTGTATTGATGTATACTAATTTATGTTTATGTGGATGTCTTATGCTTTGTAAATTTCCCATGTCTTATAGTTATGCTTGTATGTTTATCGATGTATGTTTAACTTGTTGATTGTGCTACAAATGCCAGTCACTGTCGTCAATAATAGTCAATTCCTTGATTGTAATAATAACAAAAGTAATGAAATGAATGCAAAAATGTATAAATATAATATAAGGCAATATTTCTACATCACAACCTATCCAAGATCACATGGAATCAAACATTTATATTCATTGGTGTGTTCCTTGTTCCACGGGATAGTCACAATATAAAGACATGACCTCGAACATGTGAGGCAGCATATGGCAAGGTTTTCATCTATTGACCCCAATACTAGGCCTATTTTGATCTGCAGGTACCCTAATGTTGGCAATAGTTCTTTTATTAATAAGATTACTATGGTGGATGTGGATGTGCAACCTTATGCTTTTACAAACTAACTTCTAATTGTCCCCTAACTGACTGATTGCTAATGGAGTGGTCGGAGACATTCAAATGACTGTGTGTGCCAAAAAAGGTTGTCAGTAGCATTTATCTAGCCATTCAAAGTTGTTGGAACAAATGGTTCGATGCTACGAATGACGGTTTGAAAGATACTCAATGTTGGCCATTTGAACTGAGGAACACTGTGAGTTTTGACATCGACCGAGAATGTGTTTCCAAATATAAATGAACTTGAATCTCTAAAAACTAAGATAGACTATTGTAGGCCTCGGCAACATGGTCCTGTGGCACTAACGGATCGATGCTACCTTGCACGAGCTCTGAGATATGATCCCACAAAGATCATTGATTTCATGTTAAGCAACCTTGAGGGACACTTCGGCCCGGAGTCGTCGGTGGGGTTCGAATGGCTGTGTGTGGAAAATGAGGTTTCCACTAGTGTTTACCTGGCCATTCGAAGCTATTGGAATAGACTGTTCATTGCTACGACCGACGGTTGGAAGGATACGTAAAGTTGGTCGTTTGAACTGAGGAACACTATGTGTTCTGACATTGACTGAGAATGTGTTTCCAAATATAAACGAACTTGAATTTCTAAAAAATGAGACAAGCTATTGTAGGCCTTAGCAACATGATCCCATAGAAACTAATAGATCAATACTACCCCACATGAGCTCCAAGATATGACCCTACAAAGATCGTTGATTTCATGCTTAAGCGACCTTGAGGGACACTTCGGCTCAGAGTCATCAGAGAGGATTGAATGGCTGTGCATGGTGAACAAGGTTGCCACTAGCGTTTACCTAGCCATTCAGAGCTATTGGAATAGACAGTTCATTGCTACGACCGACGGTTGGAAGGATACACAATGTTGGCCATTTGAACTGAGGAACATTGTGCATTCTGACATCGACTGAGAATGTGTTGCCAAATTTAAATAAAGTTGAATCTTTGAAAACTAAGATAGGATTTTGTAGGCCCTAGTGACATAGTCCTCTAGCTACTAACAAATCAATGCTACCCCACACAAGCTCCGAGATATGACCCTGCAAAGATCATTGATTTCATGCTTAAGCGACCTTGAGGGACACTTCGGCTCGGAGTCATCGGCAGGGATTGAATGACTGTGTGTGGCAAATGAGGTTGCCACTAGTGTTTACTCGACCATTCAGAGCTGTTGGAATAGATGGTTCCATGCTATGACCAATGATTGGAAAGATACGCAACATTGGCCGTTTGAACTAAGGAACACTGTGAGTTTTGACATCGACCAAGAATGTGTTGCCAAATATAAACAAACTTGAATATCTGAAAATTGAGATAGGCTATTGTAGGCCTTGACAACACGGTCCCATAGCACCTAACAGATTGATGCTACCTTGCATGAGCTCTGATATATGACCCCGCAAAGATCACTAATTTCATGCTTAAGGGACCTTGAGGGGCACTTCGGCCCAGAGTCATCGGCGGGGATCAAATGACTGTGTGTGGTGAATGAGGTTGCCACTAGCGTCTACCTGGCCATTTAGAGCTTTTGGAATAGATGGTTCGATGCTACGACCGATGGTTGGAAGGATATGCAACATTAGCCATTTGAATTGAGGAACACTTTGAGTTCTAACATCGACCGAGAATGTGTTGTCGATTTTAAATGAACTTGAATCTCTAAAAATTGAGATAGGTTATTGTAGGCCTCAACAATGTAGTCCTGTAGCAACTAACGGATTGATGCTACCTCACATGAGCTCCAAGATATGACCCCACAAAGATCATTGATTTCATGCTTAAGGGACCTTGAGGAATACTTCAGCCCAGAGTTGTCAGTGGGGATTGAATGACTGTACATGGTGAATGAGGTTGCCACTAGCATTTACCCAACCATTCAGAGCTTTTAGAATAGATAGATTGATGCTACAATCGACAATTGGAAGGATACACAATGTTGGCTGTTTGAACTGAGGAACACTGTGAGTTTTGATATTGATTGAGAATGTGTTGCCAAATTTAAATGAACTTGAATCTCTAAAAATTGTGATAGGCTTTTGTAGGCCCCGACAAAACGGTCTCGTAGCACCTAATGGATCAATGCTAACTCACATGAGCTTTGAGATATGACCCCACAAAGATCATTGATTTCATGCTTAAGGGACCTTGAGGGACACTTTGGTCTAGAGTCGTCATCTGGGATCGAACGACTGTGCATGGTGAACAAGGTTGCCACTAGGAACAATCAAGAGAAGACTATTACTCTCCAAATGGTTTTGGACAGTAACATTTGTACTTCCTCTTCACAAATATTTCTTCCCTCGTCTTGCTGCCTATTGATACCGACAAAGTGAATCTAGGCATTTTTTCCATGTAATGGGAGAAAAATGGTTTCCTAATTGATATGTGTCTAAATAATACATGCAAGAACCTTTTCTTTGATATTTCTCACTAACCCTTTACAATAGAAAATGTTTACAAAAACTAGCATGTACTTGCATGAGGACATTATATATTACAGAAATCCCGCACAGAAGCAGCTGGCAAGCCGCTCAAAAAGTAGTAATTGATAGCAAGTCAGATAATGCAGATGCTTTAATAAACCACTATCTTCTTTACTCAAGCAACATCTGGTTCATCTGCTCGACTGGGGCATGTTTGGGAATAGACAGTCTCCATTTAAACTCAAGTCTCTAGAAGCAGTTATATTTGTCAGTGGAGGAGATACACCCATTGGATTTGTAATAACTTTATGCTCACTGGAATTTCCATTTCTCTTAAATTGGGATACTCTTTCCAAAACTACATCTACCCTTTAATCTATCTAATGTAACATGGCATGTAAACCCATTTTATGTAATAAACAAGGCCTAAAATTATAAAGGCTTGAAAATGACAAAATGGATGTAATAGATAGTTAAAAGCCTGTATTGGCATAATGGGCCTAGATGGTTGGAATTAGGTCTTAGAGTAATTTTTATGGTTTAGATAGGTCATTTGGATCATAAAAGAATAAAATCCAAGTTTAAGAGTTTTTAGGAGTTTATTTGATTAAGTTTGCAAATTTGAATATTTAAATTCAAATGGTCACTTGAGATTTGGAGGGAAACTCTAAAAATAAGTTTAGTTTTCTTTGTTAGCATATCCAACTGATTTGATTCAGTTTGGGAGGTTAAAGGGAGTTTATTTAAGCCTTTAAAACTAAGAGAATGGGGGGAGAACAAACGGAAATCTATTTTTGTAGGGGGGTAAGTGCACAAAGATGGGGGACCAAAAAGGGGGTATAAGATGCCATTTCTTTTCCTGAAATCAGAAAACTCTGAACTTCAAAAAGAAATTGAAGATAGTTAGACTTAAAATTTTAAGATGCGACAAAAACAAGAGTTGTAATACTCTAAATCTAGTTCCTAAACTACTAACTTATTTTGAAAATGGTGCAAATTAAGGCCCTCAAAAAGGAGGAGCACAAAAAGTGGTCCTATTTTTTGTCAAAAAACATAACATAGTGTCTAGTGTGCTCCCCCTAAAATGTTAACTTTTAAAAAAAAAAATTTAATTGCTTTCGTGAGAAGTTATCTAATAACATGTAGTTTATCCCAAAATTTTTTGGTAATTTTTTTATGAATGTATAATTTTTGATGAATTTACGAAGTGCACACATCCTGAAAACATGAAATTTTTGTGTGCTCCCCCTAGAAATCATTTAAAACTAATTGAAAATCAAAATTTCTTTTTTTTAAGTGTGTAGAATGGAGTCTAGTTTCTAAAAATGTAACTTGTTGCAAAATTTGATGAACGAGCCAAAATCTATGCCCAAAATACTGCATGTTGGTTTTTTACAAAAAACGGACATACACACAAAAGAAATTAGAGTTGAAAAACTTAACATTATCAAAATTCAAAATAAATTATATGCTTAGATAGCTAATAGAGAGATCTGTAATATCACGTCATCTGATTTTTACGTTCTTGAGCCACGAGTAAACCTAACGAGGATCACACAAAAAAAGATGTCATTTTTTGTATGTCTACTGGAAAACATGTCTCAGGCCTATTTCACTCGTCCAAGCCTTTGGGTTGGATCTCCAAGGCAAATCCAAGCCTTAGGATTAGTAAATTCCAATGCCTTACAAAGTGCATGTGCCCTATAGTGATGAGAACTAGTCAAAGAGAGAGAGAGAGATGTTTGTGTGTGTGTATGTGTGTGCAAGGATGGCATACTCGCCCGTGTTTGCATAATATAAGTTTGATTTATTTAATTTCTTATACTTTAAGTTATATTTGTATAAATTATAAAATATAATACTTCTAGGATGTTTCAGATAGGTTTTAGCTTCATAGGATTTAAGATGCAGATTCTAGATTTTGGGGGTTTTCGAAAAATTTCAGACTTAGCCAAATTTCAGGATTCAGCAAGCCTTTAACAGGGTTACCTCCCACAATCCATCATGGATTTCTAAGGTCAAACTAAGGCTAGCAAAAGGATTCCCAAAGGGTTTTAACTCATTTTATCACAAATCACTTGGTTTCGACCATCTCTCTCTCTCTCTCCACCTTCATACCCTCTATATTTACCCTTATTACCCTCGTTCACCCCCTCTCTCTCACACACATACATATGCTCTCTCCCACCTTCCTACCCTCTATTCTCTCTCTCTCTCTCTCACACACACACACACACACACACACACACATCATTCTCTTTCTCCCCTCCCTCTCTCTCTCTCTCTCTCTCTCACACACACACACACACACACACATCATTCTCTCTCTCCCCTCCCTCTCTCTCTCTCTCTCTCCACCTTCGTACCCTATATTTTCCCTTATTACCCTCTTTCACCCCCTCTCTCTCACACACACACATATGCTCTCTGCCACCTCTCTCTCTCCCTCTCTCTCCACCTTTGTACCCTATATTTTCCCTTATTACCCTCTTTCACCCCTCTCTCTCTCTCTCTCTCTCACACATATGCTCTCTGCCACCTCTCTCTCTCTCTCTCTACATTTGTACCCTCTATATTTTCCCTTATTACCCTCTTTCACCCCCCCTCTCTCTCACACATATGCTCTTTGTGACCTTCCTACGCTCTCTCTCTCTCTCTCTCTCTCTCTCTCTCCACCTTCATACCCTCTATATTTCCCTTATTACCCTCTTTCACCCCCTCTCTCTCTCTCTCACACACATATGCTCTCTCCCACCTTCCTAGCCTATATATTCCCCTTCTCTCTCTCTCTCTCTCATCACCCTCTCTCTCCCCCTTATCTACTCTCTCTTTAATCTCTCTCTCTCTCTCTCTCTCTCTCTTTCTAGTTTTTCATAGGGTGCACACGCTATGTAAGAATATGGATTACACTTTTTTGGTTTTGCATAGGGCGCATGGGGGGGTGGAAATTTTGTGGTTTTACAAAGCGTGTGTGCCCTATAGGGCGCACATGCTATAGTTTGAATTGCCCAAGCCATAGCGTGTGCACCCAATAGGGTGCACGCGCTTTAGTGCATACTTAATATGGTCAATGGGCGATAAAAAAGAAAAGTGGCACCTTTTTGGTCCCCCATCTTTGCGCATATACCCAGGGTTTTAACTTCTATTTGTTTTGATTGTCCTGTACAAGCACAGTTTGTGCTTTGATTAAAGATGTAAATTCATTGATCCATCCCCTTTATGTATTTTCTGTCACTTGGGGATGGATCCAAACCTTGTAACTTAGTATTCTAACATTGGAAATGTAGGAAAGAAGAAGATTTTGCAAGTTGAGAGTGATTGAAGGAGTTTGATGAGTTTGAATGGTGCATAAGGGTCGTGAAATTGGTGCAAGGGTACAACAATAGATGTTCTAGCCTTTGGAAGGGGGTATTTTATGCATGAATCCATCATAGGATGGTCAAATGATGGTGAATCAACTTTGGTTCAGTTTCTATGGTGTTGGGAGATGAGACATTGGGCGAGCCCTAGTTTCTAGGGGGTTTTGGGACAAATTTGGGGCTTTTACATCTAGAAGTGTCAAATATTCAAATTGATTATAGAATCCTCTAATTAGAGTCATTTTAAAAAATTGTTGAAAGTGGCAAGGTGTGGGAGTGAGTCCTTAATAGGGATTCTTTGTTAATTGAACCTATTAGGCCTAGTTGGGAAACATGAATCAACAAATTTAAGGTGTGATGTTCCAAAACACATAATCTTTGTTTTGACATATGTTATGCAACTTGAAACAGGGTATTCAAATACTTTGATCACCATTTGAAGAGGTGATCAAGAATTTGGTTGATGGAACCAATTGGCAAGCTTAAACAAGCATGAACCAAGAACTTGTTTGATATGGTGGATATGGAGTTGATGAAGGAAACCTAAGGTGTGGAGTCTTAAAGAAGATGGTATGAAAGGACAGAATGAAGTAAAGGATTCTCCAAAGTTGAGAAAAGCAAAGAAAGTGATGTTCAAGCCCACAAAGGATTCATCAGTCAAAGCAATGAAATCTGAGAATAAGAAGAACAACATAACGTCCCTGCAAGTCATTGGCATAACAACATAAAGTTTTTTTATTAATAATGACAAATATTTTTACAACTCAAATCAATAGGAGCACTGGAGGAAAGAGTTGAGTAGAGAAAATCTTCCGGTATTGCCCCAAAAAATAGAAGAGAAAGGTTGTCATTAAATCTTACAAACTTCCCGTTATATAACATACGGGGTAATGCATGAGCAATTTATAATCCACCCAATTTATAGTGCTATATAAGTTTGACATGTTATGATATTTTGTATCTCCATTTAGTCCAATGAACCAATTGGGTCTACCCTACCCTTGATTGTCTCAAGTATTGCCTCGTGGTCTGACTCACGTGGTCTTCCCCCATATCTGATCAAGTGGACATTTGATGCAACGATGAGGTTTGAATAATGAAGAATATTTCTGTGTGTCTCCCAATCCTCGAATAACCACAACCTAGGGTTCTTCATAGCATACCATCTAAGCCATGTACAAGTTACAACCACTACTCCTATAGGGTATTCTAATTCTTCACCATCGATAACCGAGTGATCCAATTTCTTTTCTTCCTCAACACAACGACACAAATAATAATTTTTCCCTTCTTCATTGTCTTCAGGTGAAATAAAAACAAAAACATGGCCTGTAATGATATAAACATAATGAGGACATTAGTTTACTGAATATTTACAATAAATTACTAAATTTGAGATTATTTGTATGTGGAAAATTTTACCTGGTTGTACTAGATCAGATAAGAGATCAAAGTCAATGGATGATTCCATTTCTATCAATTGTAGTGATTCATGGGGATGATAGGAGGCCAGTGGACTCAAAATACGTGTATACTATTCATCAACCCATTCCTTTGACTCACACCCATCCCAATCTTCATCTACACATGATGAACAAAAGCACACCATATGTCATGTGTGGATACTCCATGAACCTACATTACAACTTCTAAAAGAGTGTAGCTCACTCGATCCTGTCAATGTACAACAATCCTCATATGGTGAAATGTTAGTTTCATCCATCAACCAAAAAAATATATGAACCGTAGACTCACCTTCATTACCTAGGCCCATTGTAGCATTACACCACTAGACAATACATCCCACATCTGACAATGTTGCTTTCTCTTTGTACTTTAATTCTTCACGTGCTAAGGCTCTTTTAATACATGCACCTGTGCCATTGTGCTATCCCTTTCCATGACCAGCCTCTATGAAATTCCACATATATTGAATTCTAGTAATCTTATGCATCCTGCACAACCAATAAAACATCCAAGAATTCTTGAATTGTGATGCACAATTATCTGACCATATGATATGTCGATGATATTTTATGCCCCTGTTAGCCAAATGACCATAAAATAGTTGAAAGCAACCGTGTACAAACTCTATAGAATGTGAATGATCATTGCTAATATAAAAATGATACTCCCTCAATATCTTCCTGTTCTCTTCTGTACTGTTTGGTGCATGCATGAATGCTATATGAAAAAATATAGCAACCTGTTGAGAGCTGTAATACTTTGCTTGCACCTCATTCTATGGTTGCAGTGTGTAGTTCTCTGCAAAGTCTGCAACTGAAACAATGGTATCAAGTGGGAATGTGTCCTTGCACAATTTGAATTTCATATCTAGCCATCGTGCTCTATGTGTATGCCTTGCATACTCATAAATAATTTTTTTACAAAAAATGTCCATGAACTAATACACTAGAATTTTTTCAATTACTAAATCACATCTTTTAGCCTCTTTTCCATATTTTAGATTGTATGTCATGGTCTTATATTTTCCAAATTCCACTATTTCATTATAGATTGCATGCATACTCTCCATATGTTGACAAATTGGCAAACGTCGCAAACCTTTGCAATCTATGCATGTACCATTCAAGCATGAGATCTTGTAAAATTGTTGACCATCCACTCTTTCACATAAAATGGTAGATACTAATTCCCTTGAAGATCTAGGTGGGACATTCATGTTACAATCCTGCAAAACATTGTTAGAGTGCAAATCTACACATATATTCCTATAAACTTCAAAATGGTTAGAAAATTCAATATGTACCTTGCAATAAGTTGTGTGTGTGATTTATCTTCACATAAAAAGGTTTACACATTTCAAAATATCTCTAACTAATTTTAATTTGAGGATACATATGCATAAATTTTGCAAAGAATTATGTATGAGTTGAATCCAAAAAATGTTATGGATGTGGAACACGAATTCGACTACCAATCCTCCTTCTTACAACATCTCTTTGATTAGGAGATACCTGTGTATTATCCTTCCAAAATTCTTGAATCAAGGATTTCAAAGCTTCATCAGTTGCTTTATCTTTTTGTGATAGTCTACCGGAAAATGCCCATAACTCATTGCTATTTGGATCTTCCACTCTTTGACGCCTTCCCAGGGCTCTCATTAGAGACTTTCCACTTATTTTCAATTTTTTGCTTGTCTTTCTAATGAGTCAAGATTTTTTCATTTGAGTGCTTACTATCGTTGATGTAAGTACATGTCATGTGACATTACTATATTTCATGCGTGATGTAGAACCCACATTCTCATATGCAGTCATTAGATTCTTTACAATAGATTTTTCACTTGACTCATCCATCGTTCTTAGCCCAAGAATCTTCATGATGGGCCTAAATTTCAGATTTCTCATCATTTCAATAAATAGTTGACATCATCCTGTCATGTTTAAATTCTCAAAAAATGATCTCCAAATATGATTAGCATTTCTTTGACAAGTACTCTTGGGAATCTTGTCAGGCATTGCTTGCAAAATATTAGTATCAATATCAATCAAATATTTTGGCTTTCTATAAATAATTCTAGGAGCATCAAAAACATTATGTGTGAATTGCGTACCATCTTGAGTGCCTTCAACATGAGACAATGTTGTGCCTACACCTTGGGATGTAGATAATGGTGTGCCTTCAACATGAGACAATGTTGTGCCTTCAACATGATACAATTGTGTACCTCCACTTTGGGATGTAGACAACGGTGTGCCTTCAACATGATACAAGGGTGTGCCCACACCTTCGGAAGTAGTCAATGGTGTGCATTCAACATGATACATTGGTGTGCCTCCACCTTCGAAAGTAGACAATGGTGTGCCTCCAACATTGGATGATGATGTCTCTTGAACTTGGGAACTCATAGATGATGTCCCCGCATCTTAATAATTCAATTGTCTTGTTGCATGCAAGTTTCTCATTAGTTGTCTTTTTGTTTCCAATTCCAATTCTCTCTTACTTTGTATTGATGTTTCATGTTCCTCATCCAAAGAAAAATCTTCTTGTATGGTATCTAATTTTTTTTGTTCACGAAGTTGTCTCATTCTTTCCCTTTTCTTCTCTTTGTCTCTTTCATGCTCTTCCGGTGTTAAATTCTTTGCTTGTTTCCTTGGCATGATGATGATTTCTACATATGAATTG
Organism: Chamaecyparis obtusa; assembly: GCA_027943335.1. Taxonomy (NCBI): domain Eukaryota; kingdom Viridiplantae; phylum Streptophyta; class Pinopsida; order Cupressales; family Cupressaceae; genus Chamaecyparis; species Chamaecyparis obtusa. Next base: position 451,398 of record BSBK01008785.1, on the reverse strand, counting down.
ATTACAATTTTAAAAATATAATATAAACCTCTTACAATATGACAAATTATAATATAAATTTATTACAATTATATCAAATTATGTATTGAACAAGTCTATATCATACCAATTATAAACCAAAACACTCTTTCTTCACATTTGAAATGTAAAAAAATAAAAAAACTTACCTCAATCGATAAATTTCTCCTCAATAATTGACTTTCACAATTCAATGGTGCAAAGCGAAAACTTGTCACTATGGTGCAAAACGATGTGGATTTGTCACTATCAACACCATGAAAAGCGAAATCTTGTTGGAGAAAATGTAGAATTTAGACAACATAAGAAAAAGTGGGCCTCTTTCATGAGATCCTTTGCAAAGAAGACTATTTGTTCTAGTTTTGCATAGCATGAGTGTGGTATAGGGTGTACACCCTATACAAAACAAAAAATATGTTATTCCTACTCTTAAATAGGGTGTGCGCCCTATGCAAAACAAGAAAAAGGGAGAAAAGAGAGAGAAAAGGGGAGAGGGAGAGAATGGAGAGAGTAGGAGAGAAGGGAAGGAGAGAGAGAGAGAGAGAGAGAGAGAGAGAGAGAGAGAGAGAGAGAGAGAGAGAGAGGGTAGGAAGGTGGGAGAGAGCATATGTGCATGTGTGAGAGAGAGAGGGTGAATGACGATAAGAAGGGAAAATATAGAGGATAGGAAGGTGTAGAGAGAGAGAGTATGCGGGAGAGAGAGAGAGATAGAGAGAGCAAGAGAGAGTGTTCTCTCTCTCTCTGACTATTTCTCATCACTATTTAAATATGTCTTAAATAGGGCACATACACTTTGTAAAGCATTGGAATTTATCAATCCTAAGGCTTGGATTTGCCTTGGAGATCCAACCCAAAGGCTTGGATGATTGAAATAGGCTCGAGACGTGTTTTCCAATAGACATACAAAAAAATGACATCTTTTTTTGTGTGCTCCACGTCAAGTTTACTCGTGGCTCAAGAACGTAAAAATCAGACGACGTGATATTGTAGATCTCTCTGTTAGCTATCTAAGCATATAATTTATTTTGAATTTTGATTATGTTAAGTTTTTCAACTCTAATTTCTTTTGTGTGTATGTCCATTTTTTGTAAAAGACCAACATGTAGTATTTTGGGCATAGATTTTGGCTCGTTCATCAAATTTTGCAACAAGTTACATTTTTAGAGAATGGGAAAGGGGGAGAGGAGGAGAGAGAGAGAGAGAGAGAGAGAGAGCAGGGGGTGAAATAAGGTATTAAGGGAAAATATAGAGGGTAGGAAGGTGGGAGAGAGAAAATGTGTGTGAGAGAGATAGAGAGGGGGTGAAAGAGGGTTATAAGGGAAAATATATAGGGTACGAAGGTGGAGAGAGAGAGAGAGAGAGGGTGATGAGAGAGAGAGAGAGGGGTGAGAAGGGGGAGAGAGAGAGAGGGAGAGAGAGAGAGAGAGAGAGAGAGAGAGAGAGAGAGAGAGAGAGAGAGATTACTCGCACTCTCTCTCTCTCTCTCTTCCTCTCACTCTAACTATTTCTCATCACTATTTAAATCTATGTATTAAATAGGGTGCACGCCCTATAGGGTGAGTGCACTCTTGAAATCTATGACTTACATAGGGCACATGCCCTATGAAAGTCATTGATTTCAATAGTGCGTGTGCCCTATAGGGCACATGTGCTTTGTAAGGCATTGGAATTTACCAATCCTAAGGCTAGGATTTGCCTTAGAGATCCAACCCAAAGGCTTGGACGATTGAAATAGGCCTGAGATGTGTTTTCCAGCAGACATACAAAAAAATGACATCTTTTTTTGAGTGCTCCGCATCAGGTTTACTCATGGCTCAAGAATGTAAAAATTAGACGACGCGATATTGTAGATCTCTCTGTTAGCTATCTAGGCATATAATTTATTTTGAATTCTGATTATGTTAAGTTTTTCAACTCTAATTTCTTTTGTGTGTATGTTCATTTTTTGTAAACAACCAACATGTAGTATTTTGGGCATAGATTTTGGCTCATTCATCGAATTTTGCAACAAGTTACATTTTTAGAAACTAGATTCCATTCTACACACTTTAAAAAAAAGAAAATTTGATTTTCAATTAGTTTTAATGATTTCTAGGGGGAGCACACAGAAATTTCATGTTTTCAGGATGTGTGCACTTCGTAAATTCATCAAAGATTATACATTCATAAAAAAATTACCAAAAAATTCCAAGATAAACTACATGGTGTTAGCTAACTTCTCATTGGAGCAATTAAAAAAATTCAAAAAAAAAGTTAACATTTTAGGGGGAGCACACCAGACGCTATGTTATGTTTTTTCACAAAAAATAGGACCACTTTTTGTGCTCCCCCTTTTTGAGGGCCTTAATCTACATCATTTTCAAAACAAGTTAGTAGTTTAGGAACTAGATTCAGAGTATTACAACTCTTGTTTTTGTTGCATCTTAAAATTTTGAGTTTAACTATCTTCAATTTCTTGTTGAAGTTCAAAGTTTGCTGATTTTAGGAAAAAAGTGGCATTTTATACCCCCTTTTTGGTCCCCCATCTTTGTGCACTTAACCTTAGAAAACCTATGAACTCTTTTGGGCTACTAATGAATCATAAATTAGATTTAAAATCTGTCATCTGGTTTTCCCTTTACAAATGCAAGACCCCTTTCTGGTTGCAGCAATTTATCTGTTGAGATGGACTTTGACAACCCTATCATTAAACATTCTTTGATTTTTGTTTTGCTCGATCGACATTCTCTGGAAACACTTTTGAGAAGGGACATTAATGTTGCATTTTCTGTCATTGATGTTTATAGCGTGAGCTGCCTGTGGGCATTATTCTTCCCTGTTGTGATGTCTATGTTTACTCCTTCAACTCTTAGCACACACCCAGGTTTACTTTAGTGGTTGCACAAGTATCCTTAGAATTGATTAACTTATCTACTCAATAGTTTGTTTTGGTTTGGATCAACACCATGTGCACCAAGTGTCAAAAGAAATTGAACACCAACATATGTGACATGTGCAATAAATGCAGGTCATGTTGCATTTCTTATCCTTAGTTTGTCTGGGAGTACAAGTGTCAGTTTTGGCAGACACTACAGATGCTATATGTTTCTTTGTAACCGAACTGCCTCCCATTTCAGGATATTCAAAACAAAATGAGGATGCATTTTTTAAAGAATGGAAATGCTATAAGAACATGAAAAAAACAAAAATGATCAGTAAATGTCACTCAACGTAGATTGCAAGCCATACATGATTTGATAGTATGTTTGGTCAGGATTAATGTTTTTGCTGTAAAAAGAAAAAAGTGTGCGTGGGTAATGAACCGCAAGGTAAGTAACTGTCATTGTTTGAGGTCATGGAACTCAAGATGGACTCTGTACATTACATAAAACCAAGGCCTGTGTTCAATTAAAAATAGGGTGAGCCTCAATGACACAATGATTCCCATGTGCTGGCACATCAAGACCAAAGAAAACATTTTCTAAAATAAGCGTAAGTGAGCCAAAAGAGAATGAGGAGCAGGAATGACTATCTGCAAGTGGTTGCATTTTCATATGACCGAGTTGTATGTTCATTTTTGAAAAAAAATGGGAAGATAAAGTGTTTTTGAATTTCTTAGGCGGCAGTCTCAACGTTTTTAAGAAAATAATTTAACCAGTGTATGCATAGTGGAGAGTATGATTTGAATACTTGGAGACTAGACTTGGGGTCTGTCCCCTGTCTATTGGTCACTGGGGTGATCAAAAGGTTGCATCAACCTATTCTTATCAGAAGATCATTCATGTTGATGAACATAGCTCACACTTTGGATTTTGTCTAAGGTTGTGAAAGATTGAAGAGGCTGAAATAGAAATTTGTACACTAAAGGTATTAACATGCACAACAGATAGTTACTTGGCTATTTTAGAGCTATTTTATATTTTCTTTGGCATTGTTGTCAAAGGGCAGATGACTACAATATGAAAATAGGGAGAGAAGTAAATCAGTAGGGAGAGTTTGAATATTTGTTGCTAAGAACTGAAAAGATCAAATCCACGGGGAGAACTCGCATGTAAATGTCTGTTATGTTTCATAGTGATTAAACATATTAAATATCAAGCTAGGGAGAGCTTACCAAGCTACAACATTTACTTAAATAGTTATAGAATACATGTTTGGTAAGTGTATGGCCTATTTTCATATTACTTGTGTTGCCATCAATGCCAAACATCAATGCCAAAGGGAGAGATTGATGAACTACAACTGATTTAATATCTGAGATGAACTGAAGAATTGTGATTAGAGATCACTGAGCACTGAAATGATATGTAAGATGATTAAATCAGTCAATAGGTTGTCATTGATGTCAACTAGCTTTGACAATACTTATCATGTAAGTTACAAACATCTGAACAATTTGTTGAAGAAGAAAAGATGAAGAACAAAGATATCTACATGAAGAAAAGATGGATGTGATAGAGAAGGAAAATGTACAAAAATTGGGTAATTTACTTGATAAGGCTATGACTGTATATTGTTGACTTGATCATGTTTCATTAATCTATCTTGAAGAAGAGATTCAAAATTGAACAAGTCAATGTGGTCTGTAATTGAAGTTTTCTGTATACACCGAGCTAGTGCAATGTATACCGAGGGATAGTATTAACTGAGCTAGTCTAACTAGTTATCACTGATGCATTTCTTTATAAACCGAGTATGAATGAAATTATTAAATGCTAAGGTTAGCCGACAGAAAATGATGAGCTAGATTTGTTATGATTTTGAGGTTAAGGATAAAGTTTGTTTTGAGATCCATGGTTGACAAAATTAGAAGATGATCTAAAGGATGAGATTGAAACATACATCTACCAAGGAATGTTCAAGTAGCAAAAATGGATGAATGAGATTAAGCAAAAAAATCTGATGGTTGAAAAGAAAATGTTTTGCCTATCTATTTAAGAGACATGAGTTTCATTGTGAAACTAAGTTGGAAGAAGGAGATTGCAGAGAATTTGTGTGAAAGACAAGTTTCATGCATGCCTGATCAAACTGGTTATTGAAGAACCGAGCTGTAGAGTTTTTACCTAGCGTTAGAGAATCATTTACCGAGCAAAGTAAGTTGAGATATTGAAGGAAGTGAATTGCTTAATGATCAGAGGATTATTTCTAAGGGCTTAGCATAGATCTGAATATCTACAAATTGAGTTGTATTTGAATCAGATCATTACTGTATCATTTTAACCATTGATTCAGAAAAATCTCTTAACCGAGTGGACTTGACAGTCTTATATTCTACCCTATGACATTCTACCGAATATAAAGTGTTATCTTGTTGAACCCATAGTGAATGCTGGTCAGAAGTTAATGGTTAGTGTTAAATCCTCTAACAAGGTCACACCTAATAGTGTGTATTGTAACCTTTAATAGGGTTGGCTCTTCACCGAGATCACTTCAGAAGAATGAAATTTTTGGGTTACCAATCCCAGATGGTTTTTCCCTTAACAGGGTTTCCACATTAAATCATTGTGTTATGTGTTTGTTGTTATGATTATTTTTCTATCATACTTTACATGCTGCATAATTGATTTAGTCGGTAATCACATTTGGATATTTACTGGTAATTGGTAAAGGTACAAAGATAGATTAAGTTTATATGTTATTGAGCTACATATTTTGTTTAAATTGTTTTGTGGAGTACATCTTTGTATTTGGGACTAATCTAACTAATTCACCCCCCCTTTTAGTTATTCTAACAAACCTTTGTATTTGTACTTCATGGGTAGAATGGTAGACATACTCTGAGTTTTGCATTCACAAGGAATAATTGTCAGCATCATTTATTGAAAGTAAAGACTAATCTAAAGTAGCTAAATCTAACATGAATTAAACTATACTCCAACCATGGAATTTAGAAAGAAAAACTCAAAAATTGACTAAAGAAATCAGGCCAAAACCTTGAAAAACAATCCTTGCTGTAGTTTTTGGGCTTGTAGGGTAGGGGTACAAATACACTTTAGGTGTTCCAGACATCCAAAACTCTGGAAAGTCTCATGGTTACTTATTTTCTATTGAGGGCTGGTCAAACTTTCAGACCTTCAGGCTCCAAGACCTCTCTTAGAGTGCTAGATACAAAAAATGCCACAAAATGGAGTTTACCTAAGGCACTAGATGTTTGGGAATCATGGTATCAGGCTTTGATTCTCCTTTTAGGGTATCAGAGTTTGATGACCTTAACAATTGAGTGGAGTTTGTCTAGGCACCGTTTAGACTCACGGGGGTCTTCAAACTATTAGGCTTCACAAACACAAAGGCATAGGGTTCGAGAAAACCAACAAAATAAGGAAAAAAATAAGAACCCTAGATAAATAACTAAAAAGTGGAAAAGAACCTTGAAACAAACCCTAAACTAGAAAGCTAAATCTTTAAAGAAGAAACCCTAAACTAGACTGAAAGTTAGGCCAGCAATGAAAAACATAAACCCTAACTCAACAAACAAAAGGGCAAAAAATCTATGATGGAGGATGAGCTTGACAATTGAACAAGGCAAATCAGGGCTTGAAAACCAAATAATAAGGCTATTTAAATCAGCAGAGATTGAATCATCAAAAGCATGATGTGAGCTTCAAAAAATTGTAATCACAGAATGAAGAAGAAACTAAGTGTCGGGCTCCTTATATAGCCATGAGTGTGGGGTGACATCATCACTCAACATTTAAAGGATCGAGGTGTCAAAATATTAGGGTCTAAAAACTCTAACATCTCGACACCCCAAGGTTCATGCCTTAGTTGCTGAGGAAGGTCAGGCTATGGGCTTTCAGATGTGTTGGGTTTTAGAGAACCCCAACACGGTGATATTTTGAAAAGGACTAAAAAAAGAAACCAACTCTCAAAAATAAATAAAACCCAACCAAAAGCCAAACAAAGGGGAAAAAACCAAAAAGTGACCTAATTGACATCCAACTATCAAGAGCATGTGGGCCGCAATTTGACTCACCAGATGCTTAACCAAGCCAACCATAAGGGTCCCACCAACAAGAAGAAAAAAAAGATGGAGGTCCCCATTAGGCCAAGTGGCCAAAATGGGGTGTGAGTTGTGGAGACACAACAACTAGCATAGAAATTAGTAAATGATATACGTGTAATAAATACAAGCTACACATGGCATAGAAAATGGGAACATCATAAGGAAATATGATGAACAATCTAGCAAGCCTTGCAAAGAGACAAGTAATAACATATGCCCAATGATACTTATGGTGAGAAGTACATGCAAATGGGCCAACAAATAGGCCAACCAAAACCAAGTAATGATTACCATCCATTTAAAATAATAATTCAAAAAGATAATCTTCAAAGACCATATAATATGTGGGCCCATATATTGGGCCAATTGAAAGTGATAAAGAAACAATCAAATGAATTAATGTTGGAGAAGATCCTACTTTGAAAATTCCATGATAATACTAAGTTAGTAGCTCTATTAGCTAGATGGTTTTGCTAAGCTGTTGGCTTCCCTAAAACAATGTGTAATTTCAAAGGAAGTGAGAATTTGTAATTACAACAAGATTTTATTAAAAATATAATTTAAATTTTGGTTGGATATAGTCTTGTTCAATAGAACATTAATAACCAATTTAGACTCTTGTTCAATAATAATGTCTCTTATGTTGAGTTTAGAGGCCAGTGGTAGATTAATACCATATTTATTATATTTTTTAAATTATATAATATTAATCTAATATAATGTAATAACAAATATATAGTAAACATAATAATAAAAATATATATAATATAGAAAATAATATAAAAGAATACAAATATGATTTTTGATATAATTTTTTAAAATATATATGCAATTAACATATTTCAAATGTCAACAACTAATAAGCATAGTGAATTTTTTTAATTGCTAAAATAAAATTTATTTTTCATCTCGTATATTTTATATATAATGAGAGGGTGATCTAATGGTAATTATTTACTTTTCTTTCAACAATCTTTTAATTTTGCATTTTTTTTTATCCAACAAATTAAAATATGTCCATTTATCTTTGACAAATAGATTACAAGTTTTTGATTCTTTTCCCATAAAGAAATTTTATTTCTCATTAATCTTGTACACCTATTTAGTGTACCTATTGCACACCAAGGTACAATTGCTAGTATATTAATATTAAGCATTGGGATATGAATAGGATAACTTGTGCCATCATTAAGAATGAGATTTTGAAAATGACTTCTTATATTGTGAAAAGAAAAATTTGTAGACTACCACAAATATTTTCATATTTGTCTATGTCTATGTCATCCTCATCTCGTTTGCTACTACTTCGTGGCTAAATTTCATATGGATTAAATTTTTGACAAGTAAAGATTATTTAATAAATTTTAAAGATGTGTAACTAATTCTATATTAATTTATTAATGATATATATGATATTAGTTCATGTGGCATGGACCTATATTTAACTAGTGATCAAACTAGTTAACTTCAACCAATCAAATTTCATAGGTTTTTTTGGTCATATCAAATTTTCATATTTGATAAAGTAAAATGTACAATATTTAACTTTTTTAATATATAAAATTATTTATATTTCATTTTATTGGTTAAAAGAAATGGATGGATAAGAGCGGATTTCAAAGAAAGCGGGTTGGACACAACCTTAACAAAACTAAATAGATTTTTAATAATGTCACATGTCTTCTATTCTCCCATTAGGAATACCGTAGGGTAGAACTATAAGCATCACAAAACTTAACTAGTTATTAATAGTTTATTTTTTAGCAAATCAGTGCAAGATATTTTTCTTATTTCAAAAATTTGTATCTTAACTAAAGTATAGTTGCAATTTTTTTAACAGAACAAATTTACAAAATTCATTTTCTATCACTTCATTGGCTAAAAACTTTTAGCGATAAGAGCACTTTTTCAGGAAATATGAAAGCGTTTTATAAGGTATATTTTTTTTTGAGTACAAAAATGAAGCTATTTTATAAGATATAATTTATTTATTTATTATTATGTTATTATGCAAAACTTTATTTTTGTTTGTATTTTAAAACTACTTCCATGTTCTATTTTATTAAGAAAAATTAAAATGAATGTGATTTAATAGTTGACTCTCTAATTGAACTATTTAACTAGCTTATATATACTTTATATATATATAATAAGCCGAGAGATATCCTTCTTGAGGTGCCTATTTTCATAATTTTTTTCCTCTCAGTGCAATAGGCACCTCGAGAAGGATCTATCTCTCGGCTTATTATATCTCTAGGCTAGGGTTATGAAGAGAATTAGGGTTAGGGTTAGGGTTTTGATTATTTCTGATTCAAACATAAACTCCTCAAAATTGTTAGGGTTAGGGTTATTTCTGATTCAAACATAAACTCCTCAAAATTGTTAACTCAAAAATAAAAGACTCATTTAATTGTGTTATAGCAAGATTTCATTGTAGTGGTGTAAAAACACATGGAATTCTTCAGTGAGGAAATCACAATTTTTTCCCTCTCTGTACATTCCTCTTCATAACGCACGTCTTTCATATATTCATAGAACCCAACTGCTTTCGTCCATGTCTCATGAATCTCTCTTGTATAGTCTTCCATTTGTAGGATTTGAAGATCATCAACACCTCCAATATTTAAGCTTGCAGTATGCATTTCATTGACCATTTTTTGACAACACTCTAAAATGACTCTTTCCAATTTATCCAAACAGGTTTCAACATTTCCATCTGATTGTATAGAATCATCTGGAAGTAATGGGCTGCCAATAGTTATTTTTGATTCACTTTGATCAACATCCATATTCAATATTTTTTTTTCTGATAATTATAAAATTAGGAAATACGTTAGCATTTCCCTCTAAAGAAAATTAATAGTTAGCTTACATAGAAAGAAAATTAATACGTCCTTTAAACAACATTGTCATATAAATGGAATTCACAAAGCTACACATGACTTCTTTATTTAAAACACCAAATCTCATTTAACATCCTATATAATATAATGATTGGCACTACATTTCAACACAAAATATATAGAATATTGAAATAACTACTTATAGGAAAAAAAAATGACAAAATTAAACTATTAAACAATATATAAGTGAAAATAGAATTTAGTACTTAAATATAGTTATAAACTTTAGTATTTTCTTATAGTTAAATATAGTTATAATCTTTAGTACTATAGTTATAAATTTTAAGTAAAAGCAAAATTTAGTACTTAAATCAATTAAACAAAATAGTTAAATAAAATTTAGTACTTTCTTTGCCAACATTGCCCTCCAAAGAAAAATAATATTCAACTTACATATATACAAAATTAATAACCCCTTCACATTTATTTCATAGCATTAGAAACACATATCAATGCATTTGGTAGCATTGGCCTCCAAAGAAAACTAATAATCAACAAAAAATAAAAGGTAATACTTAAATATACATCACAAAATTTGAATTAAATACATTATTTAAGTTCTGGATCTCAATACAAAAAAAATTAGTACTTCAAAAAAAGATTGACTATTCAATACCATTGTGCTAGTATCCATTGACCTCTAACCCATTCTTGTGCTGGACGTAACTGAGAACGTGAAAAAGGTTGTAGAGTTTGAGTATCTAGAAAATATATTTCAAAGAACTCTCGTTGACTTAGAGGTGACTGAAATCTATCAACTATCACACCCCTCCATCAACAATCATTTTCTAGTACTTCCATAGGAAAGTCGAGTGGTATATATCGAGGCAACGTAATCACAGGTGGAATGGGTCTCATATATTCAAAAAAGACTTCTTCCACAAGGGGTTGTCAATCCCATTCATCAGTAATGAAATGATCATATTGAACATAATACTTGGGTTTCTCAGTATTATTGACATGTCCTATAACAGTTCCTTCAAACCAAGCACCATTGAATCCGTCCTCATCAGAACACACTTCAACCTTCATTCCCATACAAACATCCATTTCTTATACCTTTTACATTATTCAAAACAAAAGAAACATGTGAAATTTTTAATTATAAGATATAATAGAATCTTTAATTATAAACATACTTTATATTTAATCAGAAATAGGTAACGTAAGCTATGGAATAAGTGTGTGAAATTAAATGTATTCATTTATAAATAAGTAATTAGAAAATAAACTCTACACTTTGAATCTACCTTATTTTTAGTTACTTTAAAAAAAAATTGTTTATTTGACTAAAAGAAACTAAAAATAATTGTATAAATAACTAAAAGTAATCACTAAAAATAAGTAACGAAATGAAATGAACCTATTAATTATTAAAAAAGTAATAAAAATATATAAGTAACTAAAAGTAATTACTAAACCTAAGTGATGAAATTATCCCATTCATTATTAACTAAAAGTAATTACTAAAAATAAGTAACAAAATGATCATTTCATTATTGTACTAATACTCCAAATTAGAAACTAAATTTCTCTTGTTGAAAAGAGATTTATGGCACATCTAAATGCCAAATTTTGTTGAAATTAATTGGCAGAGAAAATATTCTAACTATCTTGAAATTTTTATTAGGTATCACTAAAAATAAGTAATGAAATGAAATGAACCTATTAATTATTAAAAAAGTAATAAAAATTAAAATGAATGTGATTTAATAGTTGACTCTCTAATTGAAGTATTTAATTAATGTAAATATATTATAATTATTATTTAATAAATTATATTTTATATTATATTATATGAATAGTAATATTTATAATATTAAATTATCTTCTATTATATTATACTATAGTTATATCATTATTAAATTAAAATAAAATATTCAAGGTTATAATTTAATATCAATTATATTATATTTTATACTGCATTATATTATATTTATATTATTAATTAAATAAATTTTATTTTTTATTTATGGTATTATATTACATTATAATAATTTAGCATACTTTAGTTCTAATTATACTACTTGATATATTATATTATTTTATCAATAAAATAATAAATTATTTTTTCTATTAATGTTAAATTATAAATATATGAATAATTATTAAATTATATGAATATTTATTATAACTAAAGTACATTATATTATTTAATATATTAAAATTATTAATTAATTTTATATTATATTTTTATTAATATATAAATAATTATTATAGTATATTAACATAATCCTAATTAAATTAATTTTTAGTAGAATTCCCTCTTTTACATTATATTCATTTGTGACATACTAATGCATCAATACTTTATCTATTTGAATGCATTATTTTTAAAACATTAAAAAATACAATTGATTAAATACACAAATTCATTTTTTGAAAAGAAGCAAAACATTCTTGCCAACATTTGACAGAAACTATGCCCACTACAACCTTATTAATTTCATTACCTATCTTTCCACCAAACTTTGCCAAATATTAAGTAGTTTAAGAAAAAGTAGAATAGTTTTAAATTTTTATTATTTTATTTAATAATTTTTTTATATTTTTTTATATTATGAAAATAAAGTTTGTTTCATAACTAATATGTCCATTCAAAACACTACAAAAACATTCTCAATATTCGCATATGATAAACTTGCAATGCACTTGCTCCCAGCGTTGTTTCAAATGGCAAAGATGATTTTGACCTCTATTTTTTTTTCTTTTTCTTATGGTTTCATAAATTATTGATACAAAACATTGATGCGATGTAATAAATCCAAAAACAAAAGCATCCGTTTAAAGATTCGTCATTGGAGTTGAGCAAGATGGTAGATCTTATGAAAACAGCGTAATTAGATTACGTTTCCCAAGTAAAGACTTGTGAATCGCAGCACCACCGTTTTGTTGATCTAAATTTTATGACGTCAATGAGCAATTGTCATTGTCTAGCAAGCCGGTTGATCTTATGAAAACGGCGTGATATTTGTCATTGTTCTAAATTTTTCTCTATATATACATCCCAAAACTTTACACATCCAGCAAAAAGCATTGCTTGTCAAAAAGATATGGCAGAACAATTGTTAGCAGGAGAGGTGATATTGAGGGAACTGAGAAGGTCTCATATCAGACCTCCGACAGAGAGGCCAAAACTTAATATCTCAGTTCTAGATTTAGCTCATCTCGAGGGCCCCGACAGGCATTTGGTCCTTGACCTAATTCGATCCGCGAGTCGCCAAGATGGTCTTTTTCAGGTGTAATTTGTTTCTTATTGTTTTGTTTAATTTTTCCCCATTTCGAGTGACACTCCGTCATCAGAATTAAATAGTTCTTAAATTAGAAGTAGAAAGTAGAAAGTTGAACACTTTCTTTAATTAGAGATCTATTGTTTCAAATCACTTATTTTTCTACTTGTTCAGGTTATTAACCATGGAGTCTCTGAGGAAGTCATTGGGCGAATGTTAAAAGTTGCAAAAGAATTTTTCACGATGCCCATCGAGAAAAGAGAGGAGTTATATTCTGAAGATCCTTCTAGTGATATACGCTTTTCAACAAGCTTATACATTGAGAATGAGAAAGTCTACAATTGGAGAGAATTATTGAGACACCATTGTTATCCTCCAGAGAAATATGTGGACGCCTGGCCATTGGATCCGCCTGCTTACAGGTACTTTTTATAAGAATTGTACATCATTCCTTTTATACTATTTCTCAGACGTTGTGAATAAACATGGCAGTAATTTGTATGTTCACACAGGGAGGTTGTCGGAAAATACTGCACAGAGGTAAGAGCTCTGGTTCTACGATTACTATCTGCCATTTCTGAGAGTCTCGGACTGGAATCGGATTTTCTTGAGAATGCTCTTGGAAAACATGCTCAACACATGGCTATTATCTGTTATCCTCGCTGCCCAAATCCTGAGTTCACATTTGGTTTACCGGCTCATCCAGTTCCCAATGCTCTCACAGTTCTTCTTCAAGTTGATGTCCCAGGCCTTCAAGTCTTCAAGGATGGACAATGGCGTGCAGTGCAAGCCATACCCAACGCCTTTGTAGTCAATATTGGAGACCAACTGCAGGTATTCTATTTATATTAACGCCTACATCACAAAATGAGACCACTTTATTGTATTTTGGGGTTTTTTATTTTGATATATACCCAACTGATCATTCGTTCAATACCCAACTGATTTTTGCAGGTTTTGAGCAATGGAATATACAAAAGTGCAATTCATCGTCTGGTGAATGCAGCCGATGCACGGTTCTCTGTACCGACATTTTACTGCCCATTGCCTGATGCAGTGATTGCTCCTGCTCCATCGTTAGTCACCAGTGATAATCCTGCCCAGTATAGAGAGTTTACATATGAGGAATACTACCAGAAGTTCTCGAGTACGCCTTTGGAAGGAAATACGTGCTTAAATTTCTTTACTGTTGATTCTACAAATGTACACCCAGTGACAGATGATGGTAACATGCAAGAATAACTCTAATGTCACATATCCAAGTGGTTCTATTTCTATGACTTTTAGGTTTTATAAAATATGTAGATCATGAACAGATGCTGAAAATTTGAATCAAAATCTGTTGTATTTTATATTTTTTGAAATTTAGTTAATAATAATTTTGTAGGAAGCTTATAATCTCCATCTCTTTCATTATAATTCTTCATGTTTCAATAAATTGCAAGACTCTGGTGCTGACCCAACTTGTTTGATCAGATATCTAATATTAATTTCATATTGAAGTGCATAGGTTCCAAGTTTTAAACAATTTATTTAGAATTACAATCCAAAATTATTAGTAATGAGTATCATATTATTTCAATAATCAATTACTTAGATGTACATGTAGCAAAAACACCACTGCATTTTTCAAATCTGAAAAAAAAGTTTTGACCAAATTATGAGTAGGTATAATACCTATCTGGCCTGGAATACTTTCCTTCTCTTGATTGTTCTGGTGAATTACAACTATTACGACTGCTATGAGGGCCGCAATAAGAAGTAGGGTTACGATGGCTATAAGCATGCCTCTTTTCCTCGGCCTGCTGTTCCTTTGCCCTTCATGATCCCCTTCAGGTATGTTTGCTTAAAATACCTGGAATGAGCTCTCTTTGTTCTATTGTGGGCAAATTTAACGGACTCTCAACACTTTTCGAATCCAGATTTCTTCCAAGTCGGGGCATGCGAATTCTTCAACCTTTTCTCTTTGGGTCGCTCTGTGTAGTAAAGGCACCGTGTCTGGATTAGGGAATGACTTGACTTTTTGTGTTAATACAAGATTCTAGTTTATGTTAACAGCTGGATAAGGTATATGTTGACGCCGCGAATGCCGTGTTAAGCTGCCGGCGGTTTGCTTCTTGTGTTACGCGTACGTATGTATATGCTAGATATGTCTTTCGAAAACATATTTATATCTTTTCCAAATATAAGTTTTCTAAATTATTGATGTCTTTTCAAAACTATGTATATCTCGTCTAAATATATATCTTTTCTTTTGAACAGGCGCCAAAATTTAATGGTTAATATGCACCTATATTTCTAGGTGTATTGGCATGTAAATGTATGTACTGTATATCAGAACAAATAAAATAGAATATGAGAGTTAATTATATGGAATTACTGTGGTGTGTAATTGGTGGTATAATCATTTATACAATAATTCTCCGCAGATAATAAATCAATTTTTCTTTAGTTTGCTCCTTGGAAACCGGAAAATGTGTAAAAAACGACAAAAACTATATACGTTCCTTTTTTTTATACGTTCCGTTGGCGGAAGGAAAAGATTGGGAGTATCGAGACAGCAAGGAAGACGTCTCTCAATGGCAAAACACAATGGAGGCAGAGACGATGGAAAAGTCTTCGATTTGACCAGATCTGTTACAAATTCCAAATTCATCACAATCCCAGCCGTCTAAATAGGGAAAAATCTAGAATATTGGAGAATATCATGAGCTTTAATTTGCAAGGAAGTTGGGAAAAGACAACAGGGGAACATGCTGCTCTGTATGATAACGAATCAGTTTAGAGTACTGATGATTATGGATCGAGAAACTTGATCAAGGAAAGATTGGTTGGGGAAAAGGCCGCTCTAGGCATTCAAATTTATGCGAAATCATGGAATTTTTTTCCAGATTTGTCAGCCATTTTTAATTGTAGCAAAGGGGCAACTGGATTTGTAGTTGGATGCCCTACAAATTGTTAGCGGTCATCGTCCTCGATACCTTCTTGCTCTGGTTTGGCTGGTACGGACTCAATCTTCGGTTATTTGTCACAATTCTTGTGACCTACTATGCAGGCAGCTTTTTGAAGGTCAATGGACTGCAATTGGCTGGACCGCGGTCACCACAACTCTCACCGGTTGTGTCGCGGCGCTCACGAAGCGAAGACTGCTTTCTGGGCATTGGGATTTTCTCGATGTTTGCAACGATCTTTTCGGCGGGTTCACTGCCATAACCACAGGTTGTTCGCTTGTTGAGCCCTGGGCTGTAGTCATATGTGGGTTTATTCCAGCTTGGGTTTTGATTTTCTGCAACTACTTGGCTGCCAAAAGTATGATGATCCATTAGAGCCGCGCAGCTCCATGACGGTTGTGGGACCTGGAGATCATTTTTACCGTGTTGTTAGCTAAGGAGGAGTGTGTCTTGCAGGCCTACCCTAGGAAGAGCTCTAGACCTTAAGGATTGTTCATGGGAGGTCGGGGTAGGATCCGGCAGCGCATGTCATTAACATTTTGGTTATAGTTGGATGGATGAGCGCTACCATGGGGCCTCTGTTCTATGCCTTGCATAGGTTTAGGCTGCTGAGGATCTCGGTCGAGGAAGAAGTGGCTGGAATGGATCTGACCAGGCATGGCGGTACTGCTTACATCTATTGTGATGATAATCATGGGCACGAGGTGGGGCTCATCAGGAAGGTCGACCCTATTCCTCCTCCTCCTCCGGACACTGGTAATTGTTCTCATGAATTTTGATTTCAAAAGACTAGGTTTTAAGTTTTGATTTGTTTTGGTGGTTCATCTGAAATCATATTGATATACTCTATTTATTTCACAAAGGTAATGTGAGTTCATGTAAATGGAATACTTTAAGTTTTGATCTGTTTAGATTGTTTATTTGAAAGTACACTTACTGTTTTATTGAAGAATTTAATGTGATTTCAGATGTTTGGTTTAAATTGTTTAAACAAGTGATAGCATATTCAAGTTTTATCGGATTAATAGACTGTTCTATTAAAAAAGGTAATATGATTTCAAATGAAGCGCAAAAACAAATCAAAACTTAAGATATGATCTTCTTACCAATCTTGCTACTTTCCTTGTTTTTTAAAAAATAAGAATGATTTCACATTCTAACAAACATTTTACTGTTTCTTAGATCTTCCAAACCCATGAACTCTGATGAATTAGAAACCCATGAACTCTTTTGGGCTACTGATGAATCATAAATTAGATTCAAAATCTGTGTCATCTGGTTTTCCCTTTACAAATCACCCCTTTCTGGTTGCAGCAATTTATCTGTTGAGATGGAGTTTGACAGCCGTATCATTATACATTCTTTGATTGTTGTTTTGCTCGATCGTCATTCTCTGGAAACACTTTTGAGCAGGGACATTAAGAGCCCTTGGATTTAGGTCTTCGGTATTGTAAGATAAGTTCTACTTACTTTTTTGGAGTAAGTTGTTTAGGCTCATGTGAGCAAATAAAGTTTCTTGTTTGCAGAAATATGTGGAGTAGAATTGAGGTCATGGAAGATTGAATTGAATGATTTTTCACGATAGTTTTGAAGTGAGGATTGAATTGGAGACCACAGATGGAATATAATGTTTGTTTTGTTTGCGTTGTCTGTATATGCCTTTAATTATGATAGGAGACCTAGAATGAAAGAAAAGGTAATTTAGAATGATGGTATTTGAAAATTATAACAAATTTCTTTTTTCTTGTTAGTTTTGCAGAGGATAAGACCAATATATGGCATTTCCTTGATCTTCTTTGTGTTGATCGATGGCTGAAGTCATGCTCTGTATTGCATCGTGGTACAAGTTTACATTATTTTATTATTGAAACTGTCTTTTGAGTTTAGCTTATCTTTGTTTAATTTATCAGCATTCCAATTGATTATGCAGTGTACGTTTTGCCAGTTCTCAGATATGTTTTAAGTTTTCCTCCTTAATTTATCACACCCAGAGGCCCTTTCTTATTTGTGGTGTAGTTTAGGTTATTTTCATAGCATTAGCTCGTGAATGCAATTTTCTTTGCTTCTTTTGGTACTTTCCAAAGAATGAGAAGGACAGGTTCAGCTGAAAAGGAAAGGATCGCTCAACAAGGATTTGTGTTGCTGCACAAATTGTTGTCCATTTTCCTGCTTCAAGCAGGTATTATTCTATGCGCCCTAGATTAAATATAAAGAAAGTTTGTTCATGGTGGATTTTCCCTAAATATTAGTGTAATGGAATCAAATCAGTTAGAGTACCTAGTGAATTTGAAACCCTACTATTGCCAAAAATGTTGTGGTATGTCTAGTACCTAGTGAATTGAAACCAGACTCCTGTTTTGTTGGCTTTTGTTTGGGATTGATGTCCAATAGGACAAGGCTGAGGTTGCCACCATAATGAGGACTGCAGAGAAGCAATAGCTGATTCAGATTCTGGATTGTCATTAGAAGCATGTCTCTACAATCCTTCCCTGCTTCATCAAGCAAATTCCAAGATTGCACATCTTATTATTGTATGGTTGAATAGACAAGGCTTTCCTATATGCAACTTTTGCAACAGCATAGTTATTAAAGGAGTCATTTTCTATTTACCAGTTACAACACTTAAAGCCATCTCAGAAATCTTATAAAAACTGGAACATGTTGCCATGGATTTATCCTGTTTTTAGTGTCCACTACGCTAGATATTGTTGTGTCTGAGTTGTTTGGTTTTTTTTTTGACATTTTCTCTTTAAGTTTGCATAGGTTTTTGTTTAGTTGTAGTTTCAGCATTGAGTGGATTATAGTATATATTATGCTGCTTCATATTTTTAAGTTAAGACGTTCCATAGCTATTATTTGTTTTTTATTATCCGAGTAATTTCTAGCTCTTATAAGAATATGTCAAGAAGTGTTTTAAGTTTTTGTTTCTCATGCTTCATATTTTATTGATTATATGTGAAATTTTGTTAATTGATAGCCTGCATAGACATATAAGCACTAGAGTTGGTGGTTTCTACTAGAATTTAGTCACTGCTATGTCACCACTAAATAGCCCTTATGGATACAGGGCGGAGAATATAGGAAAAAGTGATGAAGAAGGACATTAGTACATTTGATTGAACCATACTGAATTGGAGGAAACAAAAAATGCTTTAGAAGAGTATGGTTCTGTTTACTGGAGTAATGGATGCTCTAGCAGTGTATAATATTGTTTTCAAGGGTCAAAATTGTTCTTGTAGGCAGTGGTCTTTAATGGCTTACTTGAAAAGGGCCTTCTGTTTAGTGAATCTCTTTAATATATGGATCAATGACACACCTTCATAAATTATGTAGCCATCAGTGCCAAATTAGGAGTTTCCTTCGGCAAGTTGAGGAAGTGGACTCCTGAAATTGATTCAAAGTGCTCTCTTAGAAAGAATATTGTAACAGCTGTCATCCATTTTTGTTGCTTAAGAGAGGACTTTGGGATTGGGATTTTTTAGATGTTACTTGAATTGGGAATGTACTTAATGGTCACCTCTTCACTTGACAAGCTTCAAAACTTTTAGGTCATTATGACTTCCCAAAATGATTGTAGGGTATGCTTTTATTTACTCATTTGTAGGGTATGCTTTTATTTACTCATTTTAGTTTCTTTGTGATGAGACTTGTAGAAATATTTTCTGTACTGAATGGTTTCTTGGAAACTATTTTACGCTTTACTATGATTTTTTAAATCAACAGCTGCACTATGGTCTTGCCATCATAATCATTTTCTTAATAAATATGATTATAGAAAACTCACATATATTAGATTGTATATATGTTCTTGTGCTGGTAAATCCTGTAAACCACTAAATTACTGCACCTTAAGTAAAATGGTTACGCTCTACTATGATTTTTTAAATTAACAGCTGCACTATGGTCTTGCCATCATAATCTTTTTCTTAATAAATATGATTATAGAAAACTCACATATATTAGATTGTATATATGTTCTTGTGCTAGTAAATCCTGTAAACCACTACATTACTGTTCCAAAAGTAAAATGGTTACTTAAAGCCAAACATATGGTGTAAAAAGCAGTGTTGATCCATTTCCTTTTGTTTGCAACAAATAAATTTATTTCTGTATACATAGATTACATCTTCATCAATTCAAATCATACATTTTCTTCCTTGCTACTGTACTTCTTTATCCAGTCCCTCCGGAACCTCCACCCCTCTACTTCCTACTCCATTCACTGTCTGATAGAACTGACTCATGTTAAGATAAGGTAATCTATAATTCCAGAATTAATCACCTCTCGTGGGAACATCAATATATGTGGTGGCTGTCTTGAGGTTTCTAATCACAACATCAAGCTTCTCATGGGGATTGAGTTCTATATAACTCGTTCAATAGTCAACCTATGAGCAATTCTCTTGTATGCCTTTGATATTTAAGATTTCATTTTTAATCATTTGACTTGTCTTTAGTTGTTGCATAGCTTCATACAGTTTTTTTGTGTTTCCACATAAATATTCTTTGGTTGACAGCTTTCTGGATTCTACATTTTTGTTGTCTCTCTGTTATTCAATTCTCACTTTTACTAATTTTTTTCCCTTTCTTTTTGTAGGAATTGTCAAAGAACAGCTTCACTCACATAACGACATTGATCAAGTGAAGATAGAGGACAGTTTTTTGGTCTACCCAGTTATAACATTTCATCTGATTTTTGAGTCAGAGATATTCGGAACCATGATATGTTCAAGATAATAGTAATTAATTAATAAAAAAGACATTTTTTATGCTTGCATTTTGTATTTAAATATTATTACTGCTACACAAATGGATCTCTCTTAGAACTTAAAAAGACATGACAGTTAAGTTTGAATTGAATTGAAAGGATTGGAACTAATCCTTTAAGCCTGTGTTCTTTAAGAGGAATTTGATTTAGAGCTCTGTTTCTGTTTGCTTTTGTAATCTGCATTTATGATTAATATCATTGTTGCTACATTAATCTAATACAAGTTATACTCTGTCTCTATGTTCTGAATTCATTTTCTTGTAATAATCGATCTTCATAGAAGAATCCACCTATGCCTAGGCCCTAGGTTAAAGGGCATCTCTTCTGTCATCTCAAACAGACCCCGTGTCAATACTGACTGCACACACTTCTTCTTGTTTCCCCACCTTAGGCAGGGACTCCTGCTGCGCGCAGCCCTTGTTTGATATGTTATTGCATCAATAGATACAAGAATTATCAAACATTAATTACAAGTAATAAAGTTTGTTCCAGGGTTATGTCCCTTTATTTCAAAAAAATAAAATAAGAGTTTACAGGTAATATGTAAAAGTTATAGTAAATCAATAAAGATGATCATTAGTTCGAGGAATACAATTTCTTTCAAATTGTACTTACACATCATATGGTATGGTCAACATTAACACCAGAGATATCTAAAATTGACCATTGTCATTATCTAACTATTTCTTCTATAATTGATTGAATAAAACTCTAATTATTTGATTTCCATCCTCTTGTTAAATAGATAATATTATTTTGGTTCAATTAAGTGGGGATAGACTCCAACCCATTATAAATTAGAAGAAACCAACTATTACCTTTTAAAGTTGTTGCTCATTTGGCTCAACTAGGGCTCAAACCTAAAACCTTCCATTTGTTGCTGAAGTGCTCTACCAACTAAGCTATTGGCCCCTCTTGGCCAACCCATCTTTGGTCTAGGAGTAGCTTATTTCTAACGCTCTCGCAAGCAACACTGCTAGTCCTTATGGTTCCTTGTCTCACTCTGATACCACTTGTTATAGTTGTAGCTCATTCAATTTGGCTATGACTCAAATCCTAACCTTCCATTTGTTGTTGGAGTGCTCTAACAAGTAAACTATTGGCCCCTCTTGGCTAGTCTATTTTTGGTCCAAATGTGGCTTATTTCCATCAAAACCAAGTAGAAAATTCCAACAAATAGTAAAATAGAGCAACTGGTGCAAAGATATTGTTGTTTTATCCTCAAATTTGTAGATCTTCACTTTATAATGATATCTCCACTTGGTAGAGCTTAATTTCACAATTGTTGTATATCACAAATGAGGAAGGTTTCTTTTTGAAATATGATATTCCACCTTTAAGTTGCTCAAAAGCTGACTAAGGGTTATCAAATTTACGCATTGCCAAAACTCATTGCGATGGAAAAATATGGTGTAAATGCAGGAAAGGTTCCTTGAGCTTTTAAATAAGGGAGGATATATGATAAATTCATAGGAAGAAAGAAACTAGGGGAACTCATAAACTAAGGGATCAAAGAGTAGTGTGATGAGATTTAAATCAATAAAGAACTCATATTATTAAATTATTTATTGATTAAATGCATAATGGAGTCCTATAATGCATAACAAAATGAAGCAGACTAAAGTGACCACTAGAAGAGCATGGAATTGGACACCCTTAACAAAGTTGTACAATTTAATACACTGCAAAATCATGTCCTCTAAAGTAAGTACATTATAAAACTATATAACATTTTAAAGATAACGTTGGATCATTATAATTTTAAAAAAATTCTTCCACAAATGATACATGCAATCATTTTCTCACAAAATAGTTTTTTGTTATAATGAAATCAATTATTAAAGATACAAATGTTATTACCATTTCGAGAATACAAAGGCATCAAATGAATATACAGTAAATGTAAAAAAATATAAAGAAACATTTAAAGTAACATGTCTTGGCACATTTGAAAGAAGTTGTGGAATTTGGAACCAATATAATTTCATAATATACATGCACATGCAAAGAACAAATAAGATCATGATGTATATGGTCAAAATAGAGTAAAAAAATATTATGTGCATGGATGAACTAGCAAAAAAGTACAACTATAGTAAAATATTATGAGCTATGCATTCACAATGTGGAGTTTAGAAACATTACGCTGACCTATATGTACTTAAAGATCTTTGATAATACAATACAACAAACATTATAATTTGTCAAGTATTTTGCAATTCAAAAGAACTAGCCCCAATAATTTCTATGTTCATGAAGCCATTAATGTGGCTTTTTCCTAAATAAAAAATAATTTAAAATTTTAGGATTTATATTTGAAGTTTTCCTAGTTATACATTTTAGGGTTTACAAAGGTTCTAAATTGAATTATTTAGATTTTAGAATGTGTCCGAGATTTCAAAATGAAAATGCATAGCTCATCAAATTAGAATATTCCAGATTAAATTATAATTCATTGAATTTTGTAAATGGTTGAAACATATAATAAACTCAATGAAAATATTTAAACTTATATCATTTTCATTGCGACAAAAAATCTAATTTTTAAGCTTTCATTGAAAATACAACATTCCCTTATTTGAAAACCCCTAATTTCATATATAATTTTAACAAAACCCTAACCTCCTACAAATTTTTATCTTTTAAAAAATAATAAAATTCTACAATTTTCTTTGCAAAAATCATTTAAAAAAGGAAAAAGGAATAATGGATAAAGAGGGGTACCTGGAGGATGAAATAGCTTGCTGTGGAGATGGAAGGAGGTCTTAAGTGAAAGAAAACAAACACATATTTGCACGCCTTCTCATTCCATGAATATCATTGTTTTCGATTGAGGATAAAATAGTTTTTGAAGGGAACCGTAACCCTGTACATAATGGTCACTAAAAATATTCAAGAAAGCCCACTAGGCAGAACGGGACAAGACCAAAGCAAGGGTTTTACAGTAGGCACCCCCAACTTGGATGAATCAAAGCATGAAATAGCCTTCATGCAAACCTTAACTAAAGAGAAATCCAAAAAAAGGATTTACCAAAAGAAGATCCAAAGATACAATAGACCAGCCAAAAAAGAAGCCTAGATGCTCCAAATCCCTCACAAAACCACACCCCAGTCTGGTGCACAAGATAAACCAAAGGAAAGCAACAACACAAGGGAAGGGGATTAAACTTTTGATCCCTTCTTATGGGACCGAAGGATCATGTCAAAAGAAGAGGAGGATCTCTTAGAGTGTTTACCTTTAACTGTGATCCACCCTTCTTCGACTCTAGTTGCCACATTATGCTAGCAATGTGAATCCAGGACTAAAGAGCCAACACCAAGTAGATGTGTAGGAGCAGTTAGTGAAGCGCCCAACATAGGACCAACATTACTCCCAGCCAAGG
This sequence comes from Chamaecyparis obtusa, assembly GCA_027943335.1. Taxonomy (NCBI): domain Eukaryota; kingdom Viridiplantae; phylum Streptophyta; class Pinopsida; order Cupressales; family Cupressaceae; genus Chamaecyparis; species Chamaecyparis obtusa. Next base: position 427,163 of record BSBK01008785.1, on the reverse strand, counting down.
GATTAATAGAAGGAGGATCAACAACATCAGGACCAACATCAGATAAAACCCCAGCACAGACAGTAGAAACCAAACAACCAGCAAGGGGCCCGACACCATCCAGCAAAGAAGGATCAGGAAAAGAACTAGCAGAAGGGCGGACATCTCTAGCCAGCAAAGAAGGAGAAGGAGAAGAGCCCACCAGAGGACGAGCAGATTCAGGGCCAGCAACAACCTGCTCAACCACCTATGAGAAACTCCGATGGGAAGTTGCCTTCTCCACCATATAGTGTTGAGAAGAGGCACCCTTCCACCACGAAGAGGTCTTTTTAAGTCTTTGAAGATCACATTGAGAAGAAACATGAACAGTCTTAAAGCATCTTCTGCATCTAAAGGGGAGGCCTTCGTAATCCAATTGTTGAATCCAGCTTCTACCCTGAGGAGAATAAAGTTTAATCTCTGATGGCAGGCCTTTAGAGGTATCTATATCCACCAGGATATGAACATAAGTAGAGTGGAATAAATTAGAAGATTTCCCATCCACCAGTAACATTTCCCCAATAGCATCCCCCACAGTCTCCAGAATATAGTCAATCCAAATATGGAGGGGAAGATGAGGAAGCCTAACCCAGATGGGTTGCTTAACAAAAGATTCAGAAGACGGTGAGAAGTCAGGATGCCATGGTTTCAACAATAGCATAAAGAAATCCTCCCATCTAAATTTTTTTTCAGACAAAATAGTTTTTCTATCTTCAGCATTTTCAAATTTAGCCACAAAAAAACCTTTAGCCATAAGAAATATGTAGACTGTACCAGTGATTAAGGGTTCCCAATGCTTGGAAATCCAAGAATGAAGATCAGGCAGAGAGGGCCAGAATCCCTTAAATCTGCAAATCAGACCATGTGCAGAAAGAACAGAGGCTGCCCCATCGATCTCAGAGAGAGTCTCCTCATCTAGCTTCACGGCAATGTGATTGTAGACAGGGAAAGCACTGTGAGAAAAGCCAACCGTAGCAGAGCGACTATGAGGCTTGGGAAAAGGGACCACCGAGGGAAAATAACCCTACCTTGAGGGCACCACAAGAGAAGTAGGAGAAGGTTGAGCTGCAGACTCCACCGCAGCAAAAGCCCTAATAGGTTCTTTGAAAGCAAATGGAGCGACGATAGTAGAAGCAGCCGCAACTAAAGCTTGAGCTACAGACTCCACCGCAACAGAAGCCCTAATAGCCTCTTCAAAAGCAAAGGGAGTGACGACAGCAGAAGATGCCACTGCCAAAGTTGTTGTCGGAATCTAGATGGGTGCGACAAGCATAGAGGAAGCGACTGGAACAAGTGCAGGAGGAGCGGGAGAACACATAATTCCTAGCCTTTTTACTCACCATGAATATCATTGTTGGTCTTAGATGGAAAAATGAAGTTCATGGCTATGTCTTAAAAATAACTAAATACTTAATGAAATGGGTACACATTCTAGAACTAATGGGTACCCCTTTGGTACGGGTATAGTCCATAAGAGGTGACCATTATTTTTTAAATAGGTAACTATTTGAAATTTAGGTTTGAGAACTTGAAGCTAAATGGGTAGGGGTAAAAGCACAATAAGTTGTCACACTTTTTAAAAGGAAAATGCTAACAACACCAAAATTGTTCAACTTCAAGGGCATAAATATGATATTTCTATTGAAAATTTGAAGACGATGTAAATTGATGAAATGTGTAAAATTGGATGAAGTTTATGCCTATAATTTAAAAAAAAAAATTACTCAAGAACTGATATATTTTTTTTCATTTTTAAAGTGTATTTTTGTTTGTTGAAAAATACTACAAATCAGGGGGTCCACTTCCCGCCAAAACACTATAACTAAAAAAAATGTTTTTTCCACTAATTTTAGAACATATTTTAGATGGCATGTATAGCTAGTGCAAAAAAAAAGAAAGAACTATTTTCAATCTATATTTTGTTCGTTATAACTGTTAGCCCATTTTCCAATTAATGCAAAAAATCTATGAAAATGGTCTTATCCTAAAAAAATTCATTGAAATTGTCAAGGTGTATGAGGAAATAGGGTTTATTCATGTTTCTAGGGTTTCAAAAATTTGTCCAAGTCCATAAAACCCTATCCTTTTCTATTTCTTCATTACCTTTTTCGGGCACTTAAGTTCTTCCTTTTTGCACATGTCTTATGTTATCGTTGGGCGGGGCCAAGTCTTTCAAATTATAAAAACCTGATGATGCCTCTTAAGTTTCCTAAGTCCCAATGTTTTAAAAATGTTATGTCTTTTGGGCCTAGTTGATATGCAGTGCAAAACCCGATAGCTTGTTGTTTCCCTTTATTCTCCAAGTCTTGGGATGTTCAAGAGCTAAGTATAATGATCCAGAAATTAAGCGACTGAGTAATGTTTTAACGGTTATCTCTTAATCTCCAAGTGCCAAGAAGTTAGTTGTTTCTATCCAGCGACTTGGCGGAAAGGATTTCTCCAAGTCTCCCAATTCTTGGCGGTGATCTCTTAACCTTCAGCAATCTGGTGCGGCCATTTTGTCTAAGTCTCGGGTTCTGACGGTTAAGTCATCTAACATCTGGTGACTTGGTGATGAGGTCTAAAGGACTAAATTGTTTGCAGTTATCTCCAGATCTCCATATGTTTGAAAATTAGTCATTTTTATTCTACGACTTGGCGATTGTAATGTCTCTCAATCTCCAAATACCGGCGGTTAGTGAATTTGTATTATGAGATTCAACGAAAAGGTGAAAAGGCAAAGTGAAACGCAGTTATCTCCTGATCTTGCAATGAAATGGCTAAGTTATGAGGCATTCAACGATTGAGCGATGACCATTGATAATGACAAAGATCAAGGGCTGTCGTTGAATCTCATAATGGGACATAAGTTAAATATAGTATCTAGTGATCACGAGATATGTGTTGGTCACTAATTTTCGTGATCAAACCATAGTTAAGACAAACCTTTAGAGATAATGATAATTGTTTCAGTCGCTGGATCTCCAAATAAGACATGAGTTAAGGTTAACATCTAGAGACCAGAAGATGTTGTAGTCATTGAATCTCCAGACCAAACTCAGATTAAGTAAAGTGTACAAAGATTACGAGATTAGCCTATTGTCACATGATCTCTAGATGATGTGGTTAAGGGATTTGTCATAGTTAAGAGTAAAGAGAAAAAAGATCTAATGGTGGTCGTGAAGCCTTAAGGAGAAAGTGCTTAGTTGATAGTGATTGCGGGTTTGCGCTTGCCGTCCAATGGAAAGGCCAATGAAAGAATGTGGGTCCTTGTGCCAGGTATTGCTAATGTGTTTTCTCCTGATTGGTTGCCGAGGAATGATGTGGCCGGTTATTTTCAAGGCCAAGATGATTGTTTTGTCAAATTTTGTGAGTCGTACGATATGTCGGGAAAGACAAGGATCAACGACTATGTTTTAATTTTTGTCAATTAACCGTTGTGGCCAGATTTTTGAAATTGTTTAAGGTTTTTTCTGGCAAGATTGAGATCGGTGAGCCAGAAACGATAAGCTGAATCAGATCTGATTTTGTTCCCAGGATGGTTATAGGTGAAAATTGATGAATAATATATTTGGTAGTCGTCATGGTTTGATTTGTTTTCTTGAAGTGTCATGCATGTTTAATGTTGAGGACTGATATTTACAAAAAGACAACTAGGCTCCAATGATTGCTAGTTATTTCCATGCCCTGATACACACAAGTTTTCTATTAGTGGTTTTGGCATTAAAGTTTTGCCTGCAATAAGAAATCCTCCAAATTTGTACCGCAGTTGGCCTATGATGATGAAACCCAAATATTGTAAATCAGATTTGATTTGATCCTTCCCCGGTTTTCAGGCTTTCTTGTCTGTTTTAATTTCTTGTTGTGTCTGGTGGTTGAAGTGGTTGTGAGACCTACTTGTGCCCTAAATCATCCCAAGCTTTTTGTAATCCTTTATAAGGATTTCCAAGGTCATTTAGGGGGGTTTCGAATTCTCTGTAATTTTTCAGAGCTGGTCCCAAGAGTGGCTCCTTCTATAAATACTGCCCTCTTTTCTTCATATAGGGTGTTCTTCTTTCATGTTTTGGTTTCAGAGAAGAATATGTGTTGTAATAGTTTGTCTTATGAACGGGACTTCAACATTTTCATACTGCTATCAAGTTGTCTCCATTTTGCTTCCTAGATCTCATGGGTTAAAGTATCAAGAGTGTTTTGGTCTTTTCTATTGTAAGTTTGCAATAGACTTATTTCAAGGGAATAACTGAGATTTAGGATTTTTCTTTAGATGTGTATGATTTGGGATATAAAGGGTATTTCAAGCTTATCTTTCAGTGGATGCTAATTAATGTATTATCTATTTCTGGGTCTCTTCCAAGGGGAGGTTAAATACTTTGAATATGTAATAGCATATTTGAACACACAGGTGGATTACTAAGTAGAATTTGATCAATGGTGTAGGTTGATGTAAGGAATTAACATATTAGAATGCTTTGTCTTGTCTATTCATAGCCTTTTGTTGCAGTGGTATATTTGACTCTGTTGCCCACTGGATAAGACATTGTTTAGTGAGAGATTTGGGGTATTTCAAGGATCCATTCACCCAAAATATAAATGAAAACATTTTCCCTTTCATGTTGATAGGAGGAGTTAGAAATATTGTCTAGTTTTTAAACTTACTATATGCGTATCCCATAAGATTTGGTAAACATTGAGGTATCTGTTACCTAAAGAGTTTGAAAGCTATTCCAAAGTTATATATCTGCAAGCTATTGTTTGTCACAAGGGAGTTGTGTGTGTGTAGATGAGGTATACCTGCCTAAGTGATGTGGAGCTCAAAGTGTAGAAAGTCTTGGAACCTTGTCAATTTGGCTTTCTCTTGTCTCCTTTTTGCTGATGGTTGTTGAGTTTGTGTTCCAAGTTCTTAGTCCCACAGCTTGGTCCTCAAGTTCCCACCTAGGAAAAGTGGTTGCAAGAAAAAGTACCAACAAAATTGGTGACTCTATTGGGTCTTTGTTTGATCAGTGCATGCTTAGAATGAAAAATATGATATATTTGTAGTCCTGATAAATAGTTTTTATACCTTCTTGAAGTTTTTTTGGGTTGGTGGAAAAGGGATACAAAAACTAGAGTTTTTAGTGGTTAGAGTATTTGTCCTCTTCAAGAAGGTGGTGAGTCTACAAAGATTTCAGTGAAGCAAGATTCAGATCTATTAGTATTTCCATCCAATAGGTTGAGTTCCAACTGCAACACTTCCAGGTATTTTTTCATGTGTGAAAACTTTTCATGAAAATCTGTTATAAAAGTATTTTGTTCCTATTAAGTGATTTTCAGCACTAAAGAAATGGAATGGTTGTTACATACTTCTGAGATATGCTTTTCAAGTCCATACTTTGAGGTCTTGAAGTATGTATGATATGGGATAAAGGGTGTGCTCTTATTACAAGTTATAAGCTGAACATGATAATCCATGACTAGCTCTTGTAATAGTTTCTCTATAGAGGAGTACGAGCCCTTTTGTTTTGATGGTATTGAGGGTGCCCCCAATATTATTCCTACCGAGGTTAGGAAATGCTTGCCAAAATTCATCATTGATGGATCAATTTCAGCAAGCCAGCATGTGGATGATCTCATGGATATATTTTACGAGGATGTTGTGCATGAGGATGTTGCCATGAGGTTTATTGTACAATCTCTTTCATGTAATGCAAGGAAATGGTTTATGTTCCTACCGACAGGTTCAATATCCTCTTGGGTTGATTTGAGTGCACCATTCATAAAATTCTTTGATGATAAACCCAGTCCAACTATGGCACTCAGAAGATTATTGGACATCAAAATATAACAAGATGAGTTGGTCTCATTTTTCAATTGTAGATTTATAAAAACTGTGTTTGATGTCCCAGCGAAACATGAGCTCAATGAAGAGCTTTCTATCTTTTAATATTTTGGTTCTTTTACTGGCAAAATGAGGTCCACATTGGAGGAAGGATGGCCTAGATCACTTTCTCAGGCCTTTTTTATGGAAAAAGATTTGGAGGATAAGTTAAAATCTGAGGTCCCAAGGGATCTTCTATCTATGGATTCTCCCTATCATCAAACGTATAGTGATGATACTATGGTCCAGGGCATTGCTGACTTTGATTCATGTTTGCAAGAGTTCCCTCATGTAGTGAGTTTGCAGAAGAAGAGAATGAAGACCATGATAGTGTGTTGTCTTGTCATGAAGATTCCAGTGATGAACAAGTTTCTTGTTCATTTTCTTCTCCTTCTTCTGATGATTATGATGTTGATAATGAACTCTATGAACGACAAGATGATGAAGATGAATTTTTAATTCGAAGTGTTCCCCTTGAGTTTGTAGATTGTTCTTTTTCTTAGCATAACAATAATGACTTCTTATTTAAGTTTGAAGAAGTTTTGTGTGAACAACAAGAGAATGATTATGATGCAGATGAAAGTTTCCATAGCGATTTCTTTGCACAAAATGATATAATCCAAGAGGTCTTGATTTTTGTGTCCAACAAGGAAGATGTTTGTAGTATCGAGCAAGAGGCTAAAGAAATTGAACATGAAATCCAATGCCTGCTAAGTAGTGAGCAAATTGCAAAACTCTTGGTTGCTGATTTTCAAAGGTATGCACTTAATGTGGACTATGCTTTGTAGTACCCTATTTATATATGCTTTGACACTGATCTTGAGGCATGTGTTCAAAGTGATGCTGATGATGATCCATGTTTACATGAAATCCCCTCATATAGTGAGTTTGCAGAAGAAGTGAATAAAGTCCATGATAGTGTCTTGTCTTGTCATGATGATTCTAGTGATGAGCAAGTTTCTTGTTCATTTTCTTTTCCTTCTTCTGATGAGTATGATAGTGATTTGGACAGTCTTGAGGGCCATGTCTTCAATGATAGGAACGATAAATTTTTTAATAAAAATAATGATGTTGATCAGTTGTCCCTGTGTCACAATATTTGTGAAGAAAATTTTCACTTGGTTCATGATCCAGTTTGTGAAGATATCCTTGAGGAACCATGTTATTTAGTGGATGAAGTATCTCATGCAGATAAATCTGAAGGCTCAGTTCCTTCTTAGTCAGGTGAGTTTGTTTTAATGCATTGTGATCATTGCAGTTTATTCTTTTATGCATTACTGGATAAATTTTGTATTCCCTGTCATCAACAAGATGAGATGAAAGATGTTCCATACTTTTTGGAGTATGAGTATGATGGTGGTTGTGACTGGAAGAATGTGGGCAGTGACAAATATAAAATTACTTTTTAACCCATTAATATTCACATATGTTGGTAGGAAGATGGTCATGATATTTTCAGGTGGCTGGTCACATATATGAATGAAAATTAGGTTTTTGAAAAAGGAAAGTTTTGATGTTTCCTTTGGTGGCCCAGGGCCACCAAGTGAAGTTTTAATCTTGTAAATTTGTAAATATTCCTTTTCAATTGTGTGTTTCCCTTCTTGTCTTCCTGGTTCGTCTGCCAATTTTTGAGAGGTTCCCTTCAAATTTTTGTCCAGTGGGTGGTCTGCTTCTTCCAAAGAATCTGAAGTTCTTGCATGGGCACAAGTTACCCATCATCACCAGACAGAGCCACTGTTAGCCCATTTTCCAATGAATGCAAAAATCTATGAAAATGGTCTTATCCTATAAAAATCCATTGAAATTGTCAAGGTGTATGAGGAAATAGGGTTTATTCATGTTTTTAGGGTTTCAAAAAAATTTCTAAGTCCATAAAACCCTATCCTTTTCTATTTCTTCATTACCTTTTTTGAGCACTTAAGTTCTTCCTTTTTGCACATGTCTTATGTATGCAACCTAAAATGGTCACTTGGTGGCCCTAGGTCACCAAATGAAACATCAAAACTTTCCTTTGTCAAAAACCTAATTTTCATTCATATATGTGACCAGCCACCTGAAAATATCATAACCATCTTCCTGCCAACATATGTGAATATTAATGGGCTAAAAAGTAATTCTATATTTGTCACTGCCCACATTCTTCCAGTCACAACCACCATCATACTCATACTTCAAAAAGTATGGAACATGTGCAAAAAGGAAGAACTTAAGTGCTCAAAAAAGGTAATGAAGAAATAGAAAAGGATAGGGTTTTATGGACTTAGAAAATAAAGCATTATTCTTATTTTATAAAAAGAAGAAAAGCACTTTTTGTCTCATATGGACACAAAAGTCAACTCTTATTTTCTCATTGGAGGATATTTGTGCACATGGATTTCTCCTCTTTGATGCTCCACCCTTGATTAAATCTTTTGCCTCTTAAGTACCTATTAGCTTTAATCTTTGATTCAACTTTTCAATCAAACATTGCTTGAGATTCTTATCTCTTATTTGAGACTTGATTATCACCTAGCTATACAGGTGTTGGTCTTGTCTTTCAACTTATCTTTGTCAGCTTATGCTTATGCTTGTCCTGATATGTTCCCATCCGTCGAACACATGTCTAGATTTTTTTATGATCCCAAATCGATCTCACATTTCAATTCTATTCTTTGACTGCAGGTGATCCCAAATTGATCTCACATTAGTCAAAGAGGGGCAAATGTATGCACCCTAAAATGGTCACCTAGACTTTGGGCCCTCATTCAGTAATTTATCAAATCTTTGAATCAGTGTTTTCAAAAATCAACATTTTATCAATTATATCAATTTCCTTAATCAAATCCTATTTTATCATTTTCGATTATTTGCCTTGGGCTAACCATTTTATATTAAAGTCTTTATTTATTTAAAAGGAATTTCCTCCCCTTTTAATAAATAAAAAGCCCCCACTTTTCCTCTTATCCTAAGTTGCACAAATAAAGCATTATTCTTATTTTATAAAAAGAAGAAAAACACTTTTTGTCTCATATGGACACAAAAGTCAACTCTTATTTTCTCATTGGAGGATATTTGTGCACATGGATTGCTCCTCTTTGATGCTCCACCCTTGATTAAATATTTTGCCTCTTAATCTCCATGGTCCATTCCTTTTCACTTCCTTTAAAAGGAGAGCTCTTTTCTCATTCTTGGATCCCAACTTTTTATGCTAATCTTATGCTGTAGGATTTCTTGGAGACTTTGGAGCTTTTGGAGATCATTTCTTGCATTCTAGTTTCATTTCTTGCATCATAGCTTTCATGGCATCTAGCTTAGTTTTCTTTATGCTTTAGATTAGCTCACATAGCTTAATTAGCAAGGGTTTGTAATACTTTCCTTTCATAGCTTAGCTTGCATCTTCATTCTTAGCATAGCTTGCATTGCATTGAATTTTCATTGCTGATTCTTGAGGATATTGACATTCTTGCCCTTTTTTCTTTGAATCTCCCATTGTGTGGTTTACTAGCAAGGTTGCATGCTTCAATAGCTCTACCTGAGAGCACCATCAACATCCTTGTGACTCCATGCCTAGGGAGCTCTAGGTCGCTTTCTCAAAGTTTCCCATCCATGGATCCCTTGGAAGTAATGACTTAGAGAAGTGCACATTCTAGTGTGTATATTTTTGGCGCCCACCATGGGGCAGAACATTCTTATTTTGTCCTTCATTTTCTACATTTCCATCATTTTTTGTCAATATTTGCTTGCTGTTTCATAAAGAATTTGCTCTCTACTTTTTTCTGATAGAATTATTGTGCGATAGTTTTCCAGTGTCGTACGATACTTTCTTACATACCAGTGTGATATTTTACTAGTTATAATATCGCATGCTTTGGCAGATTATATCGCACTCTTGTTCTATTTTCTGTAGCATGCAGGTAGTAGGAATTATCCCCCGGAGATATATTATCGCACCAGTACAGGACAAAATATCACACGACTGTTTCTCTGACAGAAATATCACCCAGGCCTGGCAGTGAGAAATTTTTGTCATTTCTTTGCAAGATCTACTTGGTTTTTTATTCGGATTTCTGATTTGTTGTTATAGGACAGGGGTCTATTTGCAGATTTTATCTGATTTTTGATGTGCTAACCATTGTGGGGCTAACAATTTGTGCTTGTAGGTGCTCTCATTGCTTGATTATTTTCTTAAAAGAACACATGTCAAAGCTCCAAATGCACAAGGGCTACTAACGATTTTTGTAGGGCTGCCCAAAGCATAAAAACCAATCAAGTGCTTGTTTAATTGCTTTCTTTTGAGTGCGGCATATACTAGTTGTTTCATTTCATAGGCACTTAATATCTTGTTGTAAGAATCTTTGGGTGGTAGGAGAAGTATGCTCTTCACCCTTGTGATGAACCAGAAAATCTTGACCCATCTTTAGATTTTGAAAGCAAGAGGGTAATTGAACCTTTGCTTGGTGTGTTTGGGAGATATTTTTGAGCTAGGAGATTATGCTCTTCACCCTTGAGGTGAAACAGAAATCCTGACACTCAAAGGTTGATCCACTCTTTGTTTATCTTTTAGAATCCTTTAGCGGGCCTACTCTTGAGCAATCAAGAGGAATGACCCAAGTGGGGACAAGCTTTTCACTGGCTATTCCAACCCACTATAAACTCAAGGCTATCAAGGACACAAAAGCTTGGTAGATGTAGTACTTGTCTTCACTTGATGTGAGTACTTGTTGGATTGTGACCATGAGGAAAATGTTGAGCAAGAATGCTTAAGGTACTGTTGTGACCCCGAGGTCCATTACTTGCCGCAAGATAAGGAATCCCTTTGGGGAGCAAGAGGGGTATTACGAATGGAAGCCCTCATTAAGAACCATAGATAGAAGCCACCCTATTTTGCCGCTTAGCTTCTTGGTGCAAGGATTGATCCAAGTGGAATAACTCGGATCACCCCAGGATTGCTCACCATCTATGTTCCTTTGGTTGTGTCATTGGCACTTCCACAAAAAAGCCAATATCTATTGTGGGTAACCACTTTGTGTGAGGTAATGGGACATTAAGTGTGGGCCAAGTTGTTAAGTATTGAGCCATTGAATTTTTAGGCTAGTAAGTGCTTGAAGTGTTCTTGCTGTGATCTACCTGTGTAAATGTTATCAAATATCAAACATCACGGTAGCATTCATAGGATTTTATTGCTTTGATATCACAAATTGCTTGTCTTGGCAAGGTTTCTTTTGCCCTTGTGCAAGTGTTTTATGACATGTTTGATCACCTACTATTTGCAAACCTATCTATTTACTGTTGTCACTATGTTTGAAATCAAAAAATCCAACCATCAAACTGAAACATTGACCAAATTTCCTTTAAAACTAAGATTTTTACACCTCACTGGTTAAGAGTCGTACAATCCTGAAACTTCATCTCACACTGTACTGAGATTTATCATGCGATAGTTCATTGCTGCACAATTGTCGCACCGCTTGCTTAGATTTTATCGCATAGGCTGCCTGGAAACTTTTGCATGACCTTAGTGAGAAATATTACCTAGACATATTGTATCGTAGTGTTAGCTTGGAAACTGTTGCATAGAGTCAATTTTTGATGTGTCACTGTTCTGTCATCCGAAGTTGATTTGTGTCACTTCCAGTTTTCCTTGGTCGGTTCAAGTCAAACCTTAGGTGCTGTGACATGTTGCCCAACATCCAAATGAACTTAAATGGTATGCACAAAATGACTCTTGGTCTTCTTTCTTCCACATCTTCCATGTCTTCTAGTCTCCCATTTTCATCCGATCTCTTCTTCCTTCATGATTCTTCCTCTTCTTCCTAGACTCTTCATGTCTTCTTGATTCTTTTCCTCTTATTTTCTAGTCTACCTTCTTCTATCCATTTCTTTTGTTGCTTCCATGCTTGATTCCTATTCTTCTAGGACCATGAATTTCAACTATCTTGTTATGGAACCTCTCTTAAAAATGGATGATCTTGAACTCATTGCTCAATTCGAAGAGTTTTATTCCTCCAATAGTCCTTCTAGAGATGGCAATAGTGATAAACTTAAGACAAGAATAAAAGAAAAGATGATTGAATCAGATGCCTTTGCTAGGATCATAGACATGATCCTGTCATGACCTCCTTCTTCCAAATTTTTTTCATCTTCTAAGTCTTCTCATTCTTCCTCATCTTCCAAGTCTTACCATGACTTTTCTAGACATTATTTGCATTCCTCATTATCCAAGTCTTCTTCCTGCACTAGGTCTTTGCTTTCCTCTTCTTCACGATCTAGTTCCTCTTCTCCCAAGAGTCTTACTTCTCTTATCAAGACATACCATGATGAGCAATATGATAGTCCTTATGGTACCTCTATTCCTAAGAGTCCTCCTAGTCGTATGCTTGTGCTTACTAGAAATAGGTCATCACATTTGATAGATTGTGATGCTGATCCATATGATTCTGATTTTGAACAAGACTTTGATGATTTCTATCAACAATACCTAGATGATGCATCCACTTCTATTGAGGAATATAAAATGTACCACACTGATATGAAATGTCAATATTATAAGAATCTTTCCTCTAAGAACTCTCATGCTGAAGATAAAGATTACACTCTCAAGCAAGATCATGACAATGTTGAACCTTTGTCTTGTGATGGTTCCCTTCCCTCCTCTACTTCCTCCAAAACCCATACACTTCCTAAAGCTTCTGAGTCTTCCAAATCTTTCACAAATCCTTCATCCAACAAAGATCCTAATACTTTTCATACGGTTCCTTATAGTTATCCTCAAGGGCTACCTCTTAAAGAAACTCAAGCTAACCTTAACTTGGCTGAAAATACTTTCAATAATGCTAAACCTAAAGAGCCTAAGCCTTTATGCACTATAATGCCTACTTCAGCTAGTCCTTCACTATCTCTTCCAAATACTTTCATGCAATTCCAACATGCTTCCTTGTCCTTAGAAGTGGCTCCATGTCAAGAGGACTCTAAAAATGATAAAGAAAAGAACATAAAGAAAGATCAAGATCAAGAACCCTCCATGTCATCCAATCCTTTTCATGATGTCTCTTATCCATTTCATAGTTCTTTTGATCTTGCATGCCCTTCTTCATTCATTCCACCATGTCTTAAGTCTTTCCCTAAGCAAGATCAAGCTACTACTTACACTGTTGAGCTTATTGATAATCAAAATAACCTTACTACACTTGCACTTTCCAAAGATGATACTTCCATTAAGGTTATTAAAAATAGTGTTGTTACTTCCAATGTTAAGCCTATTGAAAATGAAGAGAAAAATTATATGCTTATTGTATGCACCCTAAAATGGTCGCCTAGACTTTGGGCCCCATTTATTCAATTTATCAACCCTGAATCATTTTGATCAATAATCAATATTTTCAACATTATCAATTTCTTGATCAAATCTTAATTTCGATCATATATTGGATTTTATCCTATGGGCTAACCATTTATCCTAAGTCTTTATTTAATTAAAAGGAATATTTCCTCCCCTTTCAATTAAATAAAAAGCCCCATTTTCCTCTTATCCTAAGTTGCACAAATAAAACATTATTCCTATTTTATAAAAAAAAGGAAAAGGCACTTTTGTCTCACATGAGGCTCAAAAGTCAACACTTCACTTTCATTGGAGGATACTTGTGCACATGGATTGCTCCTCTTTCAAGCTCCACCGCTGATTAAGACTTTTTGCCTCTTAATCTCCATGGTCCATTTCACCTCATTTCTTATAAAAGGAGAGCTCTCTCCTTCATTTGCATATCCATATTTTATGCTATTGTTATGCTGCAAGTTTTGGAGCTCTCTTTGAAGACACTCAAGCTTTGAAGCCTTGACATTTTAGTTGCATTTCATAATAGTTTTGCTTTCATAGTTACCTTCATGGCATCATAGATTAGATTTCCTTTCATGCAATAGACTAGATCTCACATAGCTTAATTAGGGGCTTGGAATCTATTGTACTTCTTTTCATAGTTTAGTTTGCACTTCATTTGATAGATTAGTCTTGCACATTCATACTAGTTGCATTTGCACTTCATTTCCATTTAGATTCTTGGAGATATTGGCACTCTTGCCCTTGTCTTCACTTGAATCTCTCATTGTATGGTTGACTAGCAAGGTCACTTTCTTGTAGCTCTAGCTGAGAGCAAAACTCATAGTCCCTTGCAACTCCATGCATAGAGAGCTATGAGCCGCTTTGTGAGGCCTCATTCTTGAGCAACCTTGCATGTAATGGTTCATAGAAGTGCACCATTTTAGTGTGTACATTTCTGGCGCCCATCGTGGGGCAGAGTAGATTTCTTTGTCCTTTTATTTGATACATTTTTTGTCATTTTCGGATTAATTTTCAGAAAAATCTGCGTCTCTGGTTTTCTGTCTCAGATTATCGCGTGACACTTATCAGAAATATCACGCGATATACTTCCTGTCTTGGCGCGATAGTTCGCTCAGAAATAGTATTGCACGCATATATTGACTTCTGTCACCTGATATAGGGCGAAGTATCACCTGTCATCGTGCGAAGTATCGCGCGACTGAGAAGTATCACCCGGCTATAGGAAATTGTATCGCGCGATACTGTTGGAGTCTTAAAAATATCACCTGATCTGACAGAGACTTGCGCTTTCACTTTTTTTGTCCGAATTTGATTATTTTAGCTTGCTATTTTGTTTTGCTTTGTTTAGATAGGTCTAACCTGCATCTTTTAGCTTGAATCCATCAGATTATTGCACATTTACATTTGGATTTTGATCTTGCTAACATTGTGGGTCTAACAAGTTGTGTTTGTAGGTGCTTTCCTTTGCTTGAAAATTGCTAAAAATGCATGTCAAAGAGGGCTACTAACAGTTTTTGCAGGGCTGCCCAAGCATAAAAACAAAAAAAAAAAAATTCATTTCTTGCTTGTTGTTATTTTCCTTTCATTTGTGGCATTTACTAATTGTACTAGGAATCTTAATACCTTGTGAAAGGGATCTTGAGGTGGTAGGAGAAGTATGCTCTTCACCTTTAGGTGAATCAGAAAATCTTGACCCATCTTAAGGTTTTGGAAGCAAGGGGGTAATTGATCTCTTTGCTTGGTGTGTTTGGGAGAGATTCTTGAGATAGGGGAGTATGCTCTTCACCCTTGTGGTGAATCAAAAATCTTGAACCTCAAGATTTGATCCATTTTTGTTTAGTTTAGGAATCCTTTAGCGGGCCTGCTCTTGAGCAATCAAGAGGAATGACTCAAGTGGGGACAACCTTGTCATCATTCTCCTTGGTGGCAAGTGATTCCAACTCACTATAATCTCAAGGCTATCAAGGACACCAAAAACCTTGATAGACATAACACTTGTCTTCGTTTGATGTGAGTAGCTCATGGGATTGCGACCATGAGGAAAACATTGAACAAGAATGCTTAAGGTACTCTTGAGGCCGCGAGGTCCTAGTCCTTTATGAGGAGCAAGAGGGGTGTTGTGAATGGAAATCCTTATTAAGAACCATTAGATAGAAGCCACCCTCTTTTAGCCGCTTATCTTCTTAGTGCAAGGATTGATCCAAGTGGTTTACCCGGATCACCTTAAGATACTCACCATATGTGTCCCTTTGGTTGTGTCATTTTGACATTTCCATGACAAAGCCAACATCTCTTGTGGGTAACCACTTGGTGTGAGGCGAGGGGGCATCAAGTTGTGGGCTAAGTTGGTAAGTATTAAGCCTTGACTTTCTAGGATAGATTTGCTTGAAGTGTTTTCGATTGTGTGATACCAGTGTAAACGTTCTTACATACAAACAATCGGTAGCATTCATAGGGTGTTGTTTCAATTTTGATATCACAAGTGCTTGTCTTGGCAAGGTTGCTTTTGCCCTTGTTTCAAGTGTTTGAGACCATGTTTTGATCCCTTGCTGTTTGCAAACCTACCAAAATTCTATTGATACCGTGACTGAAATCGAAAACATCAACCCTCAGATTGAAATTTTGACCAAACAGACCCAAAAATGCAAATTCCACACAATTCTGGTCAAGAGTTGAATAATTCTGCAACAGTATCACACCTTGCAAAGTGAAATATCGCGCGATACTTCGCGCTTGCTAAAACTATCGCTTGCTTTGAAGAGAAATATCGTGCGATAATTCACCCCTGACGGACTATCACCCGACCTGCCTGGAGTATATCGCCCGCCAGTACTGAGGTATATCACCTGGCATCGTGCGAAGTATCACGCGGTTATAGGTATATCGCCCCAGTAGCCTGGAGTATATCGCCTGGTTAATTTCTGCCGTGCTTACACTTTGGTCAGTTTCAGTTGCTGTTAATTAGGCTAGGTCTTAGAGCAGGTTTCTCACCCTGACGTTTGAGATTTGGCTTGACTCCAAATCTCTGGTTCTTAGTTCTTCGGGATAGCATCATTTGATTTACAAAGTCACTTTGGAATAATTGTCAAGATAGAAAGCCATTCTTGGTGCCAAGGTTCAGCTTTAAAATTGTTAGCTATATTCTGGGAAAATTTTAGTTCTCTTATTGTCCAAATCGCTTTTATTTCAATTATCTTTTGGCCTAGTCCAACCTCCTGATTCAAAAGTGCAAGGGTAGTCACCCTTTGATTTGAAGCACCTCTTTGACAGTGTTGGTAAAGCCCTTTTTTTTTCTTTTTTCATTTCTCTTTGGACAATAGAGAACTTTGATTATCCTAGTTTGGTGTTGACACTTTGAAAAGTCACCTTATCATTGAGAATATCTCTCTTTCATGTCAGTTACGACAAGGTACCAAGTTAATCAAGGGAAGCGACCCCCTGTTGTCTTTAGCCAGTTACCACCTATCAAGACTCGTCGACAACCTAAGGGAAAAGGACCCCTTTTTGACCAATCTCCTAAGAGTGAATCCGAGGTTTGTTTTAATCCAGGAGCTAATCCTAGTGAAGTGAGCACCTCTTTTGTACCACTTTCATCAAGTATGGACATGAGTTACACTTTCACCCGACAACAAAGAGAAGCCATGAATCAAACTCTTGAGGATATCTTCCAACGACATAGAAGAGAGTATGGTGGTTCTTCTCATGCTAGTCCACCTGGGTCACCTCCCAACAACGCGAGGTATTTTGATGCTCACCAACGAGCTGAGAGACATCATAAGAAAGCTCACTCAGATTCAGGGTCACAACACGAAGACCAGAACAACGAATCTAGTGATCACCACATAAACGCAACCAATGCAATAAGGCATTCGAGACAATCCTCCCCACTTAAAGACACCTCTCGATATGCAAATACAAGATTGAGAAGCATTGAGAGAGAGAAGCAAGCCTACTTAGATGAACAGGCTGCTAAAAAAGAAAAATTCAGACAACTAGATGAAGAGGAACGTGCATTGTTGGATATACAGAAAAGAGTCGCCCAAGAAGAAGAAGATAGACTCTATGCACAACAACTCCAAAATTGATTTAACGGGAGGGGAGCCAATAGTGGGATCAACTCGCCCCCATCTACCCCTTCCCCTAGCCCTCGAAGAAGATCAAAGACACCCTCACGATCCCCAAGTCCTAGAGGAAGAAGGACTTCAAGATATGACCATCATAGGAGACAGTCGTCTCATAGACATTCAAAGCAACCCTCCCAACGAGCACATCATGGTTCACAACATGGAGGCAGTTATGCTAAATTTGATCATATGGACTTCATGACTATGCAACAAGAACCATCCTTTCAAGCCTATGTGGAGCAATACGTGGAACAAAACAAAGACCAATTCTTGGAAAGTCTTATCAACAAAGGCGCTAAAGTTCCATATAATTTTGATGTTCACCAAAAGATCAAGAAACAGAATCCTTCAACTGATGAGGTGATCTTACAAATGCAAAAGGATATAGACAGAATGAAGGCTCCCAAGAGCACATTTCATTTGGACTCCATATGTCCTAACCCCATTGACAAAAGTGTGGTGATGGTAGAATTTCCTAAGAAAGTTGAATTCCCAACATACGACAAATATGATGGCACTGGTGACCCTCACGACCATGTTCGACAATTCTACATAATGAGCTTTTCCTTTCACCATGAAGACTCCTACTTGCTGAGATTATTCCCAAGGAGTTTAAAAGGTCAAGCCATGGAGTGGTTCACCAACCTTTCCCCTCCAGTAAAGACATTTAAAGAACTTGTCCAAAGATTTGTTCAGCATTTCGCTTACAACTTATCTAGGTCGGTCACAATGCTTGATTTGTGTAAACTTAAACAAAATCAATGGGAATCTTTTGTCACCTTTTTACAACGATGGAGGCGATTGTGTTTGAAATACCCAAGGACAATCCCTGAAGAAGAGAGAATTGATATCATTGTGAACAATCTAATACCAAAACTCAAATATGAAGTCAAGAAAATCCCATTTAATTCCTTTGATACTATGGTAGAGGTGGCATGTCGCATTGAGGATGTCCTAAAAGAACAAGGAATCTTGGCTAAACCAACGAATAACAACAATAGCCAAACTAACAATACTAATGGTAACAAGGACAAAAAAAACTCTTATTGGAACAAAAACAAGCAAGTCGTCAACGACGGAGTTGTTGATTCATCTCAAGTCAAAAATGAAGGAGTTCTTAATCTCTCTCATGCAGTTCAAGCTATGAAGTTGCAAACATCGTCAACGCAGCAAGACAAACCTAAGTATCAAAAGAGATCTAAAACGGAGAAAAGACAATTTACTAAATTGGGAGAATCCTATGCAGATGTCTTTAAGACATTAGTTGCTCATAATTTGGTGCACCCACAGGATCCTACAAAACATCAAATACCAGATCCTTTACCTCATTGGTGGGATGCTAAGGCTTTTTGCATTTTCCATAATGGGATTGGACACGACATAGAAAATTGTTTTAAACTCAAGCATCTTGTCCAAGACCTTATTGAGAAAGGACAATTACAAGTGGATGGGTTAACTACTAATGCAGACCATAAAGCCTTTAAAGAGCCCTTGCCTAAATATGAAAAAGGAGATAATTCTAGCAGTAAGAATGGCAAGGCGGCTATTAACTATACATACACACATGCTGATAATGTGATTAACATGCTTGAAGTGGCTGACGATAATATCAACATGGTGAGAAAGAAAGATCCTTATGGACATAATGTGGACTCAATTCCTATGACTAATGAAAGACCCGCTGTGGTGATAAGAGGTCCTCACTCACAAGGAATGCCCCAGTCCCTCAATGCTGTCACTAGGGGTCAGGTCCAAGCACCCATTATCATCAAAGGTCCTAGCACTAGCAAGTCTAAACAACCCGTGTCCAAAGGTGCTCCTCCAAAATCTGTCGTTGGTCCTGATTCCAATTATAATCTTATTGACCAACTACAACGTACACCTGCTCAGATATCTATTTTTGAGCTTTTAGAATTATCTCCTAAGCACAAGCGCGTCCTCGAGGATGCTTTGCGAGCAGCCAATGTCCCTAATAACTTAGATATTGACCAATTCCAAAACAGGGTCAACCATTTGGCTAGCCCTCATTTCCTCACCTTCTCAGAAGAAGATGACAAATCCATTAGTCACCCACATAATTTGGCCTTACACATCGAGGTCATGATTCATAAAACCCGTGTTAGGCGTGTACTGATAGATGGGGGTGCGGGGCTCAATATTTGTACCCTGAGTTTGCTGCTAGCGCTAGGGTATTCCGAGAACGTCATTGACACAAAGAAAAGAATCACAATCAAAGCATATGACGAAGCAGAAAGAAGTTCTAAGGGATTGGCTGTTTTGCCTATTCATATTGGTCCCGTAGAAAAAGACATACTATTCCAAATTGTTGATGTTGGACCTCTAGCCTACAACATTTTGCTAGGTAGGCCATGGATTCATGAAATGCAGGCAGTCCCATCGACATATCACCAGTGTGTTAAGTTTCCCCATAATGGTGTAGAAATTTGCATTCCTGGAGACAGTGCTCTATCAGTTAATAATATTTCTGCGGGATCACATGTACCTTTGAATAGAGAAGCTGACAGTCCTAGTAGTTCACTTGAACAATGCAAGCAGAAATTCAAGACCATGGACCTTGGGATGGGAGATTATAAGATTGATTCTTTTACAAAAATGCCAATCTCTCCTAGGTCTTATGGGAGACCATCCCCAAATGTGAAGCCTTCGTCATCAGCAATGACGTTATTTGGGAAATTTGTTGAGTCTTCGGTCCCTATCCAAGAAGAGAAAGAGGAAGTTGCTGTAAGGGACTGGATATATCACGAGGAGAAATACAAACATAATGAGAATTTTGCTTCTTCACCTGAAACTTATGGGAAAGGGTATATACTGGTTAAAAATATGGGATATCCGGGATTTGGTCCCCTTAGTCATAGGCTGGACGCTAAAACTGAGCCTCTTGATCATGCTCTTTTTGGATGAAAGAGTAAGTCGACGGTCGGCTTAGGTTTTCAGAAGAAGAAAGGTATCCCTGTCCCAGCTGCGACGGACAGTGACAGTGATGCAGATTATACGCCTAATCTTTCCAACCAACAAGATGTGTCTGATGATTAGGTGCCCTCAACGAATCTCCTCTGGGGAGATTCCACAGATTTGATGCTTAATAGTCCTACTATCCCAGCTACGACGGATAGTGATTGTATGACTTCTAGATCGACCAAGGAAAGTGTTACTATCCTAGCTGCGACGGATAGTACCAATACTAGCACTAGAGAGAGGGAAACCCTTCCTAACCTTGAGACTTCTACATCACGAGGCCTAAATGATGACTCAGAGATAGACTCCCATGAATATGAGTGGGATTCACTTTCAGACGCAACAATTGATCTAGACGTGGATATTATCCATGCCTATAGTACCCAACCCGATGCGACTAACGATCCTAGTGTCAGACTAGAGGATTGCCCTCCTCAAATCGCTTTAGTAGACGACGCTTCGTTTGATAGGATGAGTCCTAATTCAGGTATCTTAGGAGACGACTTGATGAACTCCGATTATATGGTCACCAGAGATGACACCCTTCGCATTAACAACATCGAACCTACCATTGACTTACCCCTTGTTCACTTTGACCTGATTGACTGGTCTCAGCGCCACCAAGAGCCCACATTCCTCACATTTCACAATGATTACGAAATTGCTTGCTATCTGAATGCTCTCAAACCCATGGCTTCTTCCACCAGTGAACCAACAACCAGCATGACAGAGCTTGATATTAAGTACCTCAGTCTCAAAATAAAAGAGAAAAAGAAAAATAGGTCTGATGGCGAAAACCACTTTGTGGCGGTATCAGAACAAAAAATAGTAAAAAGAAATGATGCATCCAAAGGTGAAAACCTCTTTGAGGCACCTAAGGATGGGGTACTTAATAACTTGCCGAGTTATTTCTAGGATAGATCATCAATATTGATTGAACCAACAAAGCCGGTCAATTTAAACACAGAAGAAAATCCTCAGATAGTCCATCTTGCCCAGTCTTTATCAGATGAAGAGACCAAGGCATATGTGCACTTTCTACAGAAAAAGAAAATTAATTTTGCATGGACCTACTCAGACATGCCAGGGCTTGACACAAATCTCATAATGCATCACTTATCTATAGCTCCAGGAGTCAAGCCAGTAAAACAAAGACTAAGAAAAATGCATCCACATATAGCTCTACTTGTCAAAGGAGAATTAGAAAAACTTTTTTGAGCTGGATTTATTAGAGCCATCGATTATGCAGAATGGATCTCAAACATAGTACCGGTCTCCAAACATGATGGGTCCATTCGTGTTTGCACAGATTTCAGAGATCTAAACAAGGCCTGCCCAAAGGATGATTTTCCACTTCCAAACATTGACATGATAGTGGACATGACGGCGGGCTATGACATATATTCCCTAATGGATGGTTTCTCAGGGTATAATAAAATCAAAATAGCTCCTGAAGACCAAGAGAAAATAGCATTCACATGTGCATGGGGAACCTACTGTTGGAACGTCATGCCATTCGGGTTAAAGAATGCAGGAGAAACCTACCAAAGAGCTATGACAACTATCTTTCATGATATGATGCACAAAAATATGGAAGATTATGTGGATGATACCCTGGCAAAATCAAGAAAAAGGGACACACACCTCAATGATCTGGAAGTAATTCTAGATCGTATGGAACAATTTCAACTCAGATTGAATCCAAAGAAGTGCGCATTTGGCGTCACCTCAGGCAAACTTTTAGGATTCATAATATCAGCAAAAGGTATCGAGGTTGATCCCGAAAAGGTCCAAGCAATCTTAGATATGCCACCTCCTCAAAATATCAGCCAAATGAGAAGTCTTCAGGGACGTCTTCAATCAATTAGGAGGTTTATTTCTCAGCTTGCAGATAGAGCGCAACCCTTCAACAAGACATTGCATAAGGGTGCTTCTTGTGTTTGGAACGAGGATTGCCAAAAAAGCCTAGATCAGATCAAACAATACTTGGCTAATCCTCCGATCTTAATGCCTCCTATTCCAGGGAAACCATTGATCCTATATATCTCAGCTACAGACACTTCCCTGGGGGCATTATTGGCTCAAACAGATGATACTGGGAAAGAACGGGCCATCTACTATATCAGCCGTACTCTAGTCTCTTATGAGATCAATTACAATAATATTGAGAAGTCTTGTCTCGCGGTGGTGTTTGCTTCTCAAAAGTTGCGCCACTACATGCTTGCTCATACCATACACTTGGTTGCCAAAATCGATCCCCTTAAATACTTGCTTGGTAAGGCTGCCTTGACGGGTAGACTTGCTAAATGGATGATGGTCCTCACTGAATTTGACATAGAGTACGTTGAAAGGAAGGCAATAAAAGGGCAAGCTATTGCTGACCAATTAGCTGATTTTCCAATCCAGGATAGTATACCAGTCCAAGTGGAATTCCCAGATGAACACATCTTATATACCACTGCTCGCACTTGGACAATGTTCTTTGATGGCTCCCACATGCAAAATGGATCAGGTGCTGGAGTGTTATTTGTTTCT
The DNA here is from genome assembly GCA_027943335.1 of Chamaecyparis obtusa. Lineage (NCBI taxonomy): Eukaryota > Viridiplantae > Streptophyta > Pinopsida > Cupressales > Cupressaceae > Chamaecyparis > Chamaecyparis obtusa. Next base: position 404,362 of record BSBK01008785.1, on the reverse strand, counting down.
CCACATGGGTACAACATTCTGAAATCTTATAAACTATTATTCCCATGTACCAATAATATTGCAGAATATGAAGCTTTAACTAATGGCTTGAAAATGGCTATAGAATGGAATATCACAGAATTACATGTCTTTGGGGATTCTCAGTTAATCATCAACCAAGTCAATGAAGAGTATCAAACCAAGGATGACAAATTGATACCCTATAAAAAGATGGTTGATTCTTTGAGACGCTATTTCACCTTTGTGACGTTTCAACAAATTCCTAGGACAGAGAACAAAGCTACAGACGCCATGGCCACATTAGCTTCACTTCTTCAGTTGGAGACACATGAATCCAGATTTGAATTCCTGGTGGAAGAGCTACACCATCCCATCTTTGACTCATCTGAAAGCCGTGTCATTTGTGCCATTATCACACACGAGTCTTCCCGATATGGTGCTATCTATTCATATCTTTGTGATGGCATCATCCCTGACACATTCACCCGCTCCGAACATCGAAACCTCATCCGTAACGCCTCTCGCCACACCCTCATCTCTGGTGATTTATATAGGAGGGGTTTAGATGGGACACTCCTTAGGTGCTTGGAAAAGGAGGAATCCAACCAAGCATTAGCTGACATCCACGAGGGCATTTGTGGTGGACATTCTAATGGTCTTGCCATGGCCCGAAGGTTGCTTAGGGCAGGATATTATTGGCCCACAATGCAGATGGACGCAGTCACCTTTGCTAAGTCATGTGAAAAATGTCAGAAACACGGCAACCTGATTCATGCTCCGGGTACGGAGCTGATTCCTTCTGTTTCTCATTGGCCATTTCAGCGCTGGGACTTTGATCTGGTTGGGCAGATTCATCCCAACTCATCAGGTGGACACAAGTTCATTATTACTGCCACTGACTACTTCACAAAATGGGTGGAAGCTATACCACTTTCTGTTGCTTCAGGAAGGACCATTTCTTTGTTCATCTTGAATCATATCATTTGCTGATTTGGAGTGCCTTCTGAGATCATTACTGACAATGGAGGTCAATTTAAGAATAAGGACCTAAAGTACCTATGCAAAAAGTTTAAAATCAAGCAACATTGGTCCTCTATCTACTTTCCACAGGGAAACGGATAGGCAGAAGCTTCTAACAAAACCATTCTTAAGATTCTTCATAGAACAGTACACAAGAATGGTAGGGATTGGCACTTACAAATCAATCCAGCACTATGGGCTTACCGAACAAGCATTCGCACACCTACAGGAGCCACTCCTTTCTCTCTCACCTATGGCGCTGAAGCAATATTGCCTTTAGAAGTCGAGATACCATCCCTTAGAGTCTCACTCAAAGGTTTGATTACAGATGAGGATTACCGCGCCATGAGGTTGCAGGAACTAGAACTTCTAGATGAGAAGCGTAAGGCTTCCTTTGATCATATGAGAGTGTATCAGAAGCGTATGTCCAAGGCATTCAACAAGAAGGTTCGCCCTAGAGAATTTCAAATAGGTGATCTTGTTTTACGAGAAAACCCTAAGAACCAACAAAATAGAGAGCAAAAGGGCAAGTTTGAACCTAACTGGCTTGGACCATATGTCATCACAGCTGCTTTTGGTACTAGTGCGTATTTACTGTCAGATCCTGATGGAGAACAGCTCCCTGATCCCATCAACATTGTGCACCTTAAGAAGTTCTATCCTTGATGCCCGTTCTGTTTGGGGGCATCCTTTGTATATATCTTATTGATCCTGAAAAAATACCAAAAAAATTGATATATGATGCTGAAAAAATCCTAAAAAGCATAAAAAGTCTTGAAAAAAATACAAAAAAATCAAAATATTCAAAAAAAGAAAAAAAATAGAAAAAGTGCCTTGGTGAAAACTTGGAAACAGGCGCCCTGGTAGCAAAAATCCAAAAAAATTGAAAAAGTAAAAAATTGCAATAAAATCCAAGTGGTGAAAACCTGGAAACAGGCGCTACTTGAGGCCTTTGCACCCCCATTTGTTAGCATGCGTCCTCGACACTTAACCACTCTCCATCATGCCTTGACCTTATTTGGCCTAGTTTGGAATTGGTCTTTGTCTTTGTCTAGGGGGCATAACTGTTCGCATAGGTCTTTTAGGTGCGTTTGTCTCTTGGGGCATTTCACAATAGGTGTTTTTCAACACCACCCCAAATAGTGTTTTTCAACACTACCCTTGCGTCGAGTGTTTCTTAACACTTATTAGATGTCTTGCCTATAGTCTAAGTATAATGCGATAGTGCTCATGTGCAGATGCGATACTCAGAGTCTGACTCTATGACCAACACACACGCACTTAAACAATCAACTCGATGATGATATGATGACTTTATTTTTCTTTGTGTGCTGTCTATGAGGATTTCTTTAATGAGTGGTCTCTCCCTGGGAAGTTTTCAATGATGCCTAGGTAGAAGACTGAGGGTATGAGAACATGTTTTCTTTCTTTATCTGCTTGTGGGTATATTTTGTTGATCCTAACTGTCATTAGCATTTATGCTGGTCCTACTTGACACTATGGATTGACAAGGTATTATCCTTGACTGTTTTGCGAGTGCATGCTTTTAGTTATCCTGACTTTCATGTGTCTTGATACAAGCATAATCTCGCCATATCAAACTTAGGTAATCTCACTGCATTAGTCATCTGGACCTATATGTCTTTGATGCCTAGGAGAGATTCCCACATCTCTATCTGATAAAGATCATATTCACATCCACATAGTTATGCTAGTGTGCATTGTATGATCTTACGACGCTACCAATAACGCTCAATGATGATAATTAGATGTCTATAAGCGTTGTGACCTTGCAAGTCAACCACTTTCATAGTAGCTTGCATTTTTAGGTTCACGTTAGTCTAAGTCTTGCATTTTGCATATGGAAAGAGCTCTCCTTTTCATCCTACGTGGACCTATCGGTCAACTACGCTCACCTTCTCTTCTTCTTGATCATGTCTTTCGCTCCTTGTCTTTTTCATCTTGAACCTGTTCCTGTTCATCAAAAGGGGTTAATCACATCATCATATCTATATCACAAACCGTCATTTTCAAGAAACATAAGTCTACATCATACATATGAGAATTAAACATACAACTATGAGAGAGAGCATACATAAGCACATACATAAGCATTTTTGAGCAAAATGACAAGACAATATACATAAACTGATACATCTATCACAAGTGAGACAAATACACATGATATATCGAACATCCAGTAATCTCATAAATCAATATACAATGTCATGATATCCAATATGAGATCCCAAAATCTGGATCAAAAGTCTCAAAATATGTCCAAACATCTAAAACCTAACCCTAAGACTCGCTACCACCCTCGTGAGGAACTCATGGTGGTGGAGGAGGCATGGCTCTCCTATCGAGTACCACATCTGATACCCCTACCCGCTGAGAGTATGATGGTGCTCTCTCACCCTCTGGGATAGCCTGCAGATATAACCCATGATAATAGGCAGCTCTCGCTGACTCTCGCCGGAGCTCCAGTGCCTCGGCCTGTGCCATCGCCTCACGGCATGCTATCTCTGCTCTGAGATCAGCTATCTGCTGATCCCGCTCTGCCCTCAGATCCAGGAGCTGCTGATCTCTCACGGCTATAGTAGTCCGCAGCTGCTGTATCTCTGCCTCCTGAGCCTGTATCTGGGCTCTCAGGTCCTCTCCCCCCATAGGCTGCTCCTGCTGTACCTTTTCCTGCCGGCGAGCTGGTCTCGCCTCCTCCTCAGGTGTGGCCGATCTCTGTCCCCGTGACCGTTTCTGGCCACCTGATCTTGACCCCTCTCCTCTCTCCATCCTCCTCCCTCTCCCCCTCCTGCCATCTCCTCCATCTCCTCCCTCCTCTCCTCCGTCCCCTCCGTCTCCTCCGTCTCCTCCCGGCGCTGGCACCTGTGCATCTGGTACTTTAAATCGAGGGAATGGTACCCTCCGCCGCTCTGCTCTGTAGGCTCCATCAGCCCCTGCGTCTGCCACATCTGGGAAATAATCCCAAGGCTCGCCCCTGATAGCTGCTGTTTCTGCGACAGCCTGCTGATAATCTAGCATGGGTAGCCACCCATGTCCCTCCTCATCCCTGGCTCTGGCATAAGTGGTAGTCTCTGTCGAGACTCACTGCTGCCTCCCAAACTGCCGCCACACCCGAGTGATGCAAAATCTCTCTACGATCTCCGCATATCGACCTACCAGTGGCCGACTGCACAGCATGTAGCTCAACTCATCTGCGGCATCCCCCCAAACCTCAACCTCCCTGTACGGCCTCCATGTGAATGAGGCTATCTCATCCAAAATCTGTCTGTAATACGTCACATCCCTAGAATGGGCATGTGATATAAACCCGATGTACCTGTAAATGAAGGGGTACCTCATCTCCCTCAGCTGAACCCTGGGGTGCACCACAGCAATGTGCTCCCATGCCCATACCTCTGCTAGGATGGCACCACATGCCCATGTCTGACCGTCCCTGTAGACGATCTCGTGCAGCTCATGATACATCTCTGCCAAGATCGCAGGCCCCCATGCCATCCGTCGGGGCCTGCCTACCAAGTCTACCAGTAACCTACCCCATCCGAGCGAGAATCCCTTCTGACTGCGATCAGTCATCAGGATCTGTGAAATGATAGATGCCACAATGCATGGCACCGGATAATCTCTGCCAAAGTCATCGAGCAGTCGCTCCCAGCTGACATGCCTGTCCAGGATAGTCACATCCTGAAACATCTCCTGAATCAACTGATGCCCCTCAGTGACATCCTGATCATAGTATACCTATGACAACACATAAATCATGTTAGTTTTCATCTTTTGGAAACATTACATTTTACATGACTATCTTAAAAACATGATTATACTTACAGGCTCTCCGTGGCATGGAACTCGGAGGATCCTATAGACATCCTCCAGTGTGATGGATGCCTCGCCTGTAGGAAGATGGAAGGTGTTGTGCTCGCTGTGCCATCTCTCGGCCAGCGCAGTCAACAACCCATGATCTGCTCGGATATACGGATACCGCAACAGATACCGGAATCCCATCGCCCTGAGGTCGGCATTGCCTGGATCATCCAGATCGCGGACACACCGTAATCCTGTCACCTTCGGCGCTCTGATGATGAGCACCGGAAAAATCTCCTGCAAGCCAAAACCAAGCCCGTTGTTAGCACATATTATGATGGATGTCCAAAAACTCAGTATAAAATATCTTAAAAACGTAACATTGTCTAGACCCATGTCATTTTTGCTCAAAAATGCGTTAAATATCAATTTTTTTTTAATTGGGCGATATTCTTTTTTTGGAGAAGTATCGTGTGATACTTCTCCCTATAGTGGGGCGATAAACCTTATATCGAATGATACTTCACCCAGTATCGCGCGATCTTTCGCCCAGTATCGTGCGATACTGGTGTCTAAGGTAGTGCGATACTTTTGGGGCACGCGAAGTATCGTGTGATACTTCTCCCCAAAGCGCGCGATACTTCTAAAGTATCGCGTGATATTTCACCCAACACAAAATTTTGAAATTTAAAATTTGAAAAAAATGTGCTAAAAAAGCTATTAAATGCTAGAAATGACCAAAAAGCTCGAGTTTTTCGAAAACATACCGGGGCAGCATAGTGTGGTGGCCGGTTGTGCAACCGGGCGCGCTTGAATCGATGCCTGTGGACGGGAACTCCTGCTTGCTAGGCCATTTTCTCTCTCTAAAGCTCTAAAAAATTCTCAAATCACTATAAGATAAATAATTTTTGAAAATGACATTTTGACCCCTTTTATAGCATTTTGACTTTTTGACTTAATTTTCAAAACACTTCAAAATTGTGCGAAAATTGCACCCCTAGCTAATTTCGACGTCCTGGATCCATTTTCAGACTTGAAATCGAAATCTGAGGTCATCTTGATAGTCAAAATCATGTTTCAAAATCTTCCCCCCCTTCTGCGCAGTTGGCTGATCTTTTGAGGCCTAATTTTTTAATCTTTGTTGGGGCATCGTCATTTCTTCATTTCCATGTCTTCCAAACTTCTAGTCTTTCATTCATATTCATTCCATTCCCTCATTTCTCATGTTTGATTGCATCTTTTCAGTCAGGCTGGGGCATGTTCTATTGCCTAATGGTTAACCTATTTGACCCTTACATTCGATTATGATTTGATCGACCTTATCAATTTTCTGTCTCTCCTCTACTTGATTTCGATTTCGATTCCTAGGGGGCAGTATTTATGGGATTCTCATCCCCAATTGCTTGATTTTCCTGATTCAGACATCTTTTGTGAGCTTTTGCTCAAAATTTGAGATTCTTATCTCCCATTTTTAGACATTGATTATTGCCTAGCAGCGACGGTGATAGTTTTGTCTAAAGCTTGATTTGCACCTAGCAGCGACGGTGTTGGTCTAAGGCCTTTGTCTATGTTTGTCCAGATGTGATCCCGAATCGACCTCATATCTGAGTTTTTTTGTGATCCCAGATCGATCTCACATTTCAACTTCATTCTTTGACTACATGTGTTCCCAGATCGATCACACATTAGTCAAAGAGGGGCAAATGTATGCACCCTAAAATGGTCGCCTAGACTTTGAGCCCCATTTATTCAATTTATCAACCCTGAATCATTTTGATCAATAATTAATATTTTCAACATTATCAATTTCTTGATCAAATCTTAATTTCGATCATATATTGAATTTTATCCTATGGGCTAACCATTTATCCTAAGTCTTTATTTAATTAAAAGGAATATTTCCTCCCCTTTCAATTAAATAAAAAGCCCCATTTTCCTCTTATCCTAAGTTGCACAAATAAAACATTATTCCTATTTTATAAAAAAAAGGAAAAGGCACTTTTGTCTCACATGAGGCTCAAAAGTCAACACTTCACTTTCATTGGAGGATACTTGTGCACATGGATTGCTCCTCTTTCAAGCTCCATTACTGATTAAGACTTTTTGCCTCTTAATCTCCATGGTCCATTTCACCTCATTTCTTATAAAAGGAGAGCTCTCTCCTTCATTTGCATATCCATATTTTATGCTATTGTTATGCTACAGGTTTTGGAGCTCTCTTTGAAGACACTCAAGCTTTGAAGCCTTGACATTTTAGTTTCATTTCATAATAGTTTTGCTTTCATAGTTACCTTCATGGCATCATAGATTAGATTTCCTTTCATGCAATAGACTAGATCTCACATAGCTTAATTAGGGGCTTGGAATCTATTGTACTTCTTTTCATAGATTAGTTTGCACTTCATTTGATAGATTAGTCTTGCACATTCATACTAGTTGCATTTGCACTTCATTTCCATTTAGATTCTTGGAGATATTGGCACTCTTGCCCTTGTCTTCACTTGAATCTCTCATTGTATGGTTGACTAGCAAGGTCACTTTCTTGTAGCTCTAGCTGAGAGAAAAACTCATAGTCCCTTGCAACTCCATGCATAAAGAGCTATGAGCCGCTTTGTGAGGCCTCATTCTTGAGCAACCTTGCATGTAATGGTTCATAGAAGTGCACCATTTTAGTGTGTACACTTATGCTATCCAAAGATCCTTGTCAAGATCAAAATCTTCCATCCTCTTGTTCTACCACTCCATGTTCGCTTCCACTTTCTACTCTTCCTAAGTCTTTGCAAGCTTTGAACAATCCTATCGAAGAAGTTTCTCCTATTCAAGATGTTCATGATCCTATTGAAAATCCTAATGCTCACTCTAAAAATGCTGATGTCCTTGGTTGTCATATAAATGTTGATGAACTTATTGATTATCCTTTTATGTCTTCCACTTCCATCCTTGGACTTCCTCCACCAATACCAAAGGCTTCACATATTCCTTCCATCTTGGGCCCTTATGTCCCTTCACTTTCCCCTCTTAACTCTCCTAATTCATCATCCATCTTGGGTCCTTACATCCCTCCATCTCCTATCTTTCCTCAAGATCAACATAGATGCATACCCTTGAATCCTTTTCATCCACCCACCCATCTAAACCAGTCATATCCTCCTTCTTCCACAAGTCCTAAGTCTTTTGGAAGTAACTTGAATGTTCAATACAAGAAAAAGAATCAATACAAGAATACATCAAAAAAAAAGATCACCATGTCTCCTCTAATCGACATGGAGGCATCAAGTCAAAAGAGATATCTAAGAAGAAAACTACAAGACAAGTATGGGTTCCAAAATCCATCATTGAAGATATTCTCTCTAAATCATCAAAAAAAAATTAAAAGCCTACGGCTATATGGATTCCAAAGTCTCTCTTGAAAGAGTCTAATATTGAACAAAAAGTGAAGTTGACATTCAAGCTTCCAAAGGCTTCCGCCTCATCTTTTTCCAAAAACATTCTTCCATTCCATGCACCTAAACCGCAACCTCTACTATCCATTCACCATATTCCTTCACGTATTCCTTCATTCACATTTCCTCCACCCTCTCCCCACCCTTCAAGGTGTGTGTTGATGTTGATCTTGCCTTCCTTTCCATCTACCCTTTCACAATCCTTCCATTCATTATCCTTCTACCTTCTACCATTTCTCCTCATTTGCCTATTCCTCTTATCTTCCAACCTCACTTTACATAAAACCTTATCCTCCATTTTTCTCTTCCATCTTCCTTTCCCTATCAGCATCTTTGAGCATATCATTTTGAATCCTTGGCATATCATGGTTTATCCTTTCAAGGTGCATTATCTAAAAAGCTTGTCTTCTTCCAAAAAAATAAAAAAAATAGAAAAAATAGAAAAAATAGAAACAAAAAGAAAATGAAAAAATTGAAAATGTGCCTTGGTGGAAACCTGGAAACAGACGCCTTGGTAGCAAAAGTAAAGACAAATAAATTCATCCTATGGTGAAAACCACTCCCTTGTGGTGCTTTGGATAAGTATAGTGATAAAAACTTGACAATCAGGCATCATGCATAGTTCTTCTACATATTTCATCCATTCCATCTTCTCTCTTTGATCTTGACAATGTTGACCTATACACAAATATTTGGCTATCTTGTGAGCTATCTTACGATGATCTTGCTTTCATTTCATTCATGTTTAGCCTTCATATTTATTTTCCTCCATTCATTCTAGCCTTTCGCTATCCTTTTCCCCTTTGGTCTTGATCTAATAAAAAAGAGTAAAACACGATGCTATGAAGCCTCTTGACATGTCTACTCCTTGGGACCGCATCCTTTCCTTCTTTTGCATTATGCTTTTGTGACTTATCCTATGCTGGTCTTTTATTGCTTGTCCAAATTTGCTTTGCATGACAATTTTTCCCTAGCTTGGGTACTCTTGAGGAGTTTTCCATTGAGGATTTCTTCCCTTCATTCTCCTTCATTCTCTTGTCTTCCATCTCTTCCACTAGCTTGCTATTCCCTCTTGTCCTCCACCTTGCTAGAAATTGGGACTACACGATGTGATCTTGCTTGGGAGTTTGATTCCCATTCTGTCTGGGGGCATCCTTTGTACATATTTATTGATCTTGAAAAATTTTCAAAAAATTCATATATGATGCTGAAAAAATTTTAAAAAGCATATAAAGTCCTGAAAAAATAGAAAAAAAAAACTTGGAAATAGGCACTACTTGAGGCCTTTGCACCCTTGTTTCTTAGCATGAGTTATTGACACTTAGCCTTTCTCCATCATGCCTTGACCTTATTGCCTTGGTTTGGAATTGGTCTTTGTCTTTGTCTAGGGGACATAACTGTGTTAGCTTTGGTCTCTAGGATGCGTTGGTCTTTAGGACATCTTGCAAATGGTGTTTTTTAACACCATCCTAACTGTATTTTTCAACACTACCCTAGCGTCAAGTGTTTCTCAACACTTATCAGATATCTTACCTACAGTCTAGAATGATATGGTATTTCTCATTCATAGATGTGATACTCAAAGTTTGACTCTATGACCTACACACACGCACTTAAACACTCGACTCACTGAGACTTGTTTGACTTCATTTTTTTGCGTGCTATCTATGATGATTTCTTTGATGAGTGTTCTCTCCCTAATAGTTTTTGATGATGCCGAGGTAGAAGACTGGGGGCATGAGGACATGTTTTATTGCTTTTTCTGCTTGTGGGTATATTTTGTTGGTCCTAACTATTGTTAGCATTTATGCTTGTTCCACTTGACAATAGGATCTACAAGGTATTATCCTTGACTGTCTTCACAAGTGCATGCTTCTAGCCATCTTGACTTTCCTTGTGTCTCGATGTGAGTATAATCTTGCTATATTAAACTTAGGTAATCTCACTGCACTAGTCATCTTGACCTATATGTCTTTGATGCCTCGGTGGGATTCCCACATATCTATCTGATATAGATCATATTAAGATTCACATAGTCATACTAGTGTGCATTGTATGATCTTGCGACACTACCAATAACACTCGATGATGAATATTAGAGTCTAAAAGCTTTGTGACCTTGCAAGTAAACCACTTTTCATAGTAGCTTTCATTTTTAGGTTCATGATAGTTAGTTTTGCATTTTGCATATGGAGAGAGCTCTCCTTTTATCTTTCGAGGACCTATCGGTCAACCGTGCTCACCTTTCCTTTTCTTGATCATGTCTTTCACTCCTTGTCTTTCACATCACATCCTTTTCCTATCATCAAAATGGGTTAATCCTATCATCATATATAAAATGACCTTTTTTTGCCCCTTATATAGCATTTTGGCCTTTTGACCTAATTTTCAAAACACCTCAGAATTGCACAAAAATTGTACCCCTAGCTAATTTCGACATCTTAGATCCATTTTCGAGATCAGAATCAAAATCTAAGTTCATCTTGATAGTCAAAATTGCATTTCAAAACTTTCACCCTCTTCTGCACAGTTGGCTGACCATTTGAGGCCTGATCCTTCAATCTTTGTTGGGGCATCTTCATTTCTTCATCCCCATCTCTTTCAACCTTCTAGTCTTTCATTCATTTTCATCTCTCTGAAGTTTGACTTCATTTTTATCCTATATCTTTCTCAGTCAAACCTAGTCACATTGGGGCATGTCTTCACTACTTGATGGTTATCCTATCATCTTTTCACCTTTGATTATGGTTTCTAGTGACTTGATAAAGTTTATCAATTTGTTGTTCTCCTCTACCTGATTTCAATTTCGATCTCGAGGGGGTAGTACCTATCAACTTTAATCTTTGCTTCAGCTTTTCAATCAAACCTTGCTTGAGATTCTTATGTCTTATTTGAGACTTGATTATCACCTAGCTATACAGGTGTTGGTCTTTTCTATCAACTTATCTTTGTTAGCTTATGCTTATGCTTGTCCTGATATGTTCCCATTCGTCAAACACATGTCTAGATTATTTTGTGATCCCAAATCAATCTCACATTTCAATTCCATTCTTTGACTGCATGTGATCCCAAATCAATCTCACATTAGTCAAAAAGGGGAAAATGTATGCACCCTAAAATGGTCACCTAGACCTTGGGCCCCCATTCAACAATTTATCAAATCCCTGAATCAGTATTTTCAAAAATCAACATTTTATCAATTATATCAATTTCCTTGATCAAATCCTATTTTATCATTTTCGATTATTTTCCTTGGGCTAACCATTTTATATTAAAGTCTTTATTTATTTAAAAAGAATTTCCTCCCCTTTTAATAAATAAGAAGCCCCCACTTTTCCTCTTATCCTAAGTTGCACAAATAAAGCATTATTCTTATTTTATAAAAAGAAGAAAAGCACTTTTTGTCTCATATGGACACAAAAGTCAACTCTTATTTTCTCATTGGAGGATATTTGTGCACATGGATTGCTCCTCTTTGATGCTCCACCCTTGATTAAATCTTTTGCCTTTTAACTCCATGGTCCATTCCTTTTCACTTCCTTTAAAAGGAGAGCTCTTTTCTCATTCTTAGATCCCAACTTTTATGCTAATCTTATGCTGTAGGATTTCTTGGAGACTTTGGAGCTTTTGGAGATCAGTTCTTTCATTCTAGTTTCATTTCTTGCATCATAGCTTTCATGGCATCTAGCTTAGTTTTCTTTATGCTTTATATTAGCTCACATAGCTTAATTAGCAAGGATTTGTAATACTTTCCTTTCATAGCTTATCTTGCATCTTCATTCTTAGCATAGCTTGCATTGTATTGCATTTCCATTGTTGATTCTTGAAGATATTGACATTCTTTCCCTTGTCTCTTTGAATCTTCCATTGTGTGGTTTACTAGCAAGGTTGCATGCTTCAATAGCTCTAGCTGAGAGCACCATCAACATCCTTGTGACTCCATGCCTAGGGAGCTCTAGGTCGCTTTCTCAAAGTTTCCCATCCATGGATTCCCTTAGAAGTAATGACTTGGAGAAGTGCACATTCTAGTGTATACATCTTATGTTATCATTGGACAGGACCAAGTCTTTCAAATTATAAAAACCCGACAATGCCTCTTAAGTTTCCTAAGTCCCAATGTTTTAAAAGTGTTATGTCTTTGAGGCCTAGTCAATATGCAGTACAACCCCTGAAGGCTTGTTGTTTCCCTTCATTCTCCAAGTCTCAAGATGTTCAAGAGCTAAGTATAATGATCAAAAAATTAAGCGACTAAGTAATGTTTTAATGGTTATCTCTTAATCTTGAAGTGTCGGGAAATTAGTTGTTTCTATCCAGTGATTTAGTAGAAAGGGTTTCTCCAAGTCTCCAAATTCTTGGCGGTGATCTTTTAACCTTCAGCGATCTAGTGCGATGGTTTTCTCTAAGTCTGGAGTTCTGATGGTTAAGTCATCTAACATCTAGCGACTTGGTGATGAGGTCTAAAGGACTAAACTATTTACAGTTATCTCCAAATACTGATGCTTAGTGACTTTGGATTCTAAGATTCAGTGACAAGGTGAAAAGGCAAAGTGAAACATGGTTATCTCTTGATCTCGCAATGAAAAGGCTATGTTATGAGGCATTCAATGATTGAGTGACAATCGTTGATGATGGAAAATATCAAGGTTTGTTGTTGAATCTCATAATGGGACTTGAGTTAAATAAAGTATCCAGCGATCACGAGATATGTGTTGGTTGCTGATTCTCATGATCAAACCATAGTTAAGGAAATCCTTCACAGATTATGAGAATTGTTTCAGTCACTAGATCTCTGAATCAGACATAAGTTAAGGTTAACACCTAGAGACCGGAAGATGCGGTAGTCGCTGAATCTTCAGACCAAACTCATATTAAGTAAAGTGTTCAAAGATTGTGAGATTAGCCTATGGTTGCATGATCTCCATATGATGTCGTTAAGGGATTTGTCATGGTTAAGAGTAAAGAGAAGAAAGATTTAACGGTGGTCATGAAGCCTTAAGGAGAAAGTGCTCAGTTGATAGTGATCCCGGGTTTACACCTACCGTTTGATGGAAAGGCCAATGAAATAAGGTGGGTCCTCATGCTAGTTATTGCTGATGTGTTTTCTCTTGATTGGTTGCTGAGGAATGATGTGGCCTGTTATTTTTAAGGCTAAGATGACTTTTTTAACAAATTTTGTGAGCCGCACGATGTGTCGAGAAAGACAAGGATCAATGGTTGTGATTTAATTTTTGTCAATTAACTGTTGAGGCCAGATTTTTGAAATTGTTTAAGGGTTTTTCAAGAAGGATTGAGATCGGTGAGCCAAAAATGACAAGTTGAATCAAATCTAATTTTGTTCCAAGGACGGTTACAAGTGAAAATTGATGAATAAGATATTTGGTAGCTGTTATGGTCTGATTTGTTTTCCTAAAGTGCCATGCCTGTTTAATTATGAGGATTAATATTTTGAGAAAGACAAATAGGGTGTGATGATTGTCAGTTATTTCCATGCCCTGATACATGTAAGTTTGTTTTTAGTGGTTCTAGCATTAAAGTTTTATCTGCAACAAGAAATCCTCCAAATTTGTACCACAGTTGGCATGTGATGAGGAAACCCAAATATTGTAAATCAGATTTGATTTGATCCTTTCCGAGTTTTCAAGATTTCCTATGTGTTCTAATTTCTTATCGTGTCTGGTGGTTGAAGTGGTTGTGAGACCTAATTGTGTCCTAAATGATCCCAAGCTTGTTGTAATCCTTTATAAGGATTTCCAAGATCATTTATGGGGGGTTCTGAATTCTCTGTAACTTTTTAGAGTTGATCCCAAGAGTGGCTCCTTCTATAAATACTACCCTCTTTTCTTCATATAGGGTGTTCTTCTTTCCTATTTTTGGTTTCAGAGAAGAATATGTGTTGTAATAGTTTTCCTTATTAATGGGATTTCAACATTTTCATACTGCTATCAAGTTATCTCCATTTTGCTTCCTAGATCTCATGGGTTAAAGCATCAAGGGTGTTTTGGTCTCTGTTGTTGTAAGTTTACAACAAAGTTATTTCAAGGGAATAACTGAGATTCAGGATTTGTCTTCGGATGTGTATTAGTTGGGATATCAAGGGTATTTCAAAATTTTCTTTCAGTGGATGTTGATTAATGTATTATATATTTTTAAGTCTCTTCCAAGGGGAGGGTTAAATACTTTGAATAGGTAATAACATATTTGAATACACAGGTAGATTGCTAAGTAGAATTTGATCAATGGTGTATGTTGATGTAAGGCATTAACATATTAGACTATGTTGTCTTCTCTATTCATAGCCTTTTGTTGCAGTGGTATATTTGACTCTGTTGCCCACTAGATAAGGCATTGGTCTATGAGAGATTTGGGGTATTTCAGGGATCCATTCACCTAAAATATAAATGAAAACATTTACCCTTTCATGTTGATAGGAGTTAGAAGTATTGTCTAGTTTTCAATCTTACTGTATGCAAGTGGGATACTACATAAGATTTGGTAAACATTGAGGTATCTGTTACCTAAAGAGTTTGAAATCTATTCCATAGTTATATATTTGCAAGATATTGTTTGTCACAAGGGAGTTATGTGTGTGGAGATGAGGTATACCTACTTGAGTGATGTGGAGCTCAAAGTGTAGAAGATCTTGGAACCTTGTCAAGTTGGCTTTCTCTTGTCTCTTTTTTGCTGATGGTTGTTGAGTTTGTGTTCCAAGTTCTCATTCCCACTGCTTAGTCCTCAAGTTCCCACCTAGGAAAAGAGGTTGCAATAAAAAGTATCAACAAAATTGGTGACTCTGGTGGGTCTTTTTTTTTATCAGTACATGCTTAGAATGAAAAATATGATGTATTTGCAGTCCCTATAAATAGTTTTTATACCTTATTGAAGTTCTATTGTGTTGGTGGAAAAAGGGACATAGAAAGAGTTTTCAGTGGTTAGAATATTTGTTCTCTTCAAGGAGGTGGTGACTCTACAAATATTTCAATGAAGAAAACTTCAGATCTATCAGTCTTTCCATACAACGGGTTGAGTTCTAACTGCAACACTTTCACGTATTTTGATTTTCATGTGTGAAACCTTTTCATGAAAATCTGTTATAAAAGTATTTTGTTCCCATTAAGTTATTTTCAGCACTAAAGAAAGGGAATGGTTGTTACATACTTTTGGGATATGCTTTTCAAGTCCATACTTTGATGTCTTGAAGTATGTATGATATGGGATAAAGGGTGTGCTCTTATTACAAGTTATAAACTAAACATCATAATCCATGACTAGCTCTTGTAATAGTTTCTCTATGGAGGTGTACGAGCCCTTTAGTTTTGATGGTATTGAGGATGCCCCCAATATTATTCCTACTGAGGTTAGGAATTTCTTGCCAAAATTTATCGTTGATGGATCAGTTTCAGCAAGCCAGCATGTGGATGATCTCATGGATATATTTGATGAGGATGTTGAGCATGAGGATGTTGCCATGAGGTTGCTTGTGCAATCTCTTTCATGTCATGCAAGGAAATGGTTTATGTTCCTACTAGAAGGTTCAATATCCTCTTGGGTTGAGTTGAGTGCATCATTCATAAAATTCTTTGATGATAAACCCAGTCCAACTGTGGCACTCAGAAGATTATTGGACATCAAAATAGAACAAGATGAGTTGTTCTCATTTTTCAATTATAGATTTATAAAAAAACTATGTTTGATGTCCTAGAGAAACATGATCTCAGTGAAGAGCTTTCTATCTTTCAATATTGTGGTGATTTTACTAGCAAAATGAGGTCTATATTGGAGGAAGGATGGCCTAGATCACTTTTTGAGGCCTTTTTGATGGTAGAAGATTTGGAGGATAAGTTAAAATCTGAGGTCCCAAGGGACCTTCTATCTATGGATTCTCCATGTCATCAAACTTATAGTGATGATGCTACTGTCTAGGGCACTACTGACTTTGATTCATGTTTGCAAGAGTTCCCCTCATGTAGTGAGTTTGCAGAAGAAGAGAATGAAGACCATGATAGTGTGTTTTCTTATCATGAAGATTCCAGTGATGAACATGTTTCTTGTTCATTCTCTTCTCTTTCTTCTGATGATTATGATGTTGATAATGAACTCTATGAACAACAAGAGGATGAAGATGAATTTTTAATTCGAAGTGTTCCCCTTGAGTTTGTAGATTGTTCTTTTTCTCAACATGACAATAATGACTTCTTGTTTTAGTTTGAAGAAGTTTTGTGTGAACAGAAAGAGCATGATTATGATGCAGATGAACATTATTGTAGTGATTCCTTTGTAGAAAATGATATAATCCAAGAGGTCTTGATTCTCATGTCCAACGAGGAATATGTTTGCAACATCTAGCAAGAGGCTAAAGAAATTGAACATGAAATCCAATGTCTTCTAAGCAGTGAGAAAATTTCAAAAATCTTGGATGCTAATTTTCAGAGGTATGCACTTAATGTGGACTATACTTTGCAGTACCCTATTGATGTATTCTTTGACACTAATGTTGAGGTAGGTGTTCAAAGTGATGTTGATGATGATCCATGTTTACATGAAATCCCCTCATATAGTGAGTTTCTAGAAGAAGTGAATGAAGTCCATGACAGTGTCTTGTCTTGTCATGATGATTCCCATGATGAGAAAGTTTCTTGTTCATTTTATTTTGCTTCTTCTGATGAGTATGAGAGTGATTGTGACATTCTTTAGGGCCATGTCTTCAATGACAGGGACAATTATTTTTTTGATAAAAATAATGATGCAAATCAGTTGTCCCTATGTCAAAATATCTGTGAAGAAAATTTTCACTTGGTTCATGATCCAGTTTGTGAAGATATCCTTAAGGAACCGAGTTATTTAGTGGCTGAAGTATCTCATGCAGATAAATCCAAAGGCTTAGTTCCTTCTCAACTAGGTGAGTTTCTTTTAATGCATGGTGATCATTACATTTTATTCTTTGATGCATTACTTGATAATTTTTGTATTTCTAGTCATCAACAAGATGAGATGAAATATGTTCCATACTTTTTGGAGTATGAGTATGATGGTGGTTGTAACATGAAGAATATGGGCACTGACAAATATAGAATTACATTTCAGCCTATGAATATTCACATATGTTGGGAGCAAGATGGTCATGATATTTGTAGGTGGTTGTTCACATATGTGAATGAAAATTAGGTTTTTGAAAAAGGAAAGTTTTGATGTTTTGTTTGGTGACCTGGGGTGATGTAGGAGCATCTTGGGTCCTTGGAAATTCTGTGTCACCAAAAACATGTTTGTGTTTTCTTGTGTTGCTCGGTTCCTTCTTTGACCGAGTTGGTTCGGTTTTGCTTAGTTTCCTTTGTTAATTGGGGTTGGTCGGTTATCGCTCCGGCACTCGGTGATGCTTGTTTGGCACTTGATTATCCTTGCTTACCAAGTTGTTTGTTTTAGTTTCCTATTGAGGGTGACTCTTGCAATTAATTATTGTCATGGATTTAATGATAGTATCTATCATTGGGAAGCGTGTGGACCTAGATCTAGTTGTTCCTTCTGTTGATGGTGGATCTAAAGGATGACTTATTCGGTAGCCCCTTGTATATAATATAATCTTTGGTTGTAGTTTAGAGAGTCAGTTTTGGATAGAAGATAGAAGATTGTAGATTGTTTTTGATCCTCACATGTTGGAGGACTTCTACACTTGAATTGTAATATTTGGCCTCAACCGGAAAGGCCTTACAGCCTGACATATATGAATCAATTGGAATAAATATATGAATTTATTTGCATTCTCTCTCTCACTTGTGTGTTGTTGCTTCCATGTGTGATATCCACAAGGGGGATTTGGTTAGGGTGTACCTTTGGCTCCTCACCATTATTCTCTCTTGTTTCAGGTGGCATTAGAGTGAGGTGAGATCTAGATCTAGGTTTGCAAATCTAGGTTTGAGGGTTCCTTCTTGTCAAACCCTAGTTGATTTGTTGTGGGGTAGAAGATTGTGATCTAGCTTGCAATTGTAGAGGGTTTCAAGATGGTTCGTGGGAGGCAAGATGTAGATCCAAGATTGGTAGAAATGTTGAGACAACTTGTTGCTAGATTAGAAGTTGTTGAAAAAACCTAGAGAAGAGGAAGACATCTTGAAGATGTTAGTGATGATGAAATTGAGCAAGAACAAGTTGATATAGAACTTGCACCAATGATTACTAGTAAATTTTAGCTTTTTTTTTTACGAGGATTAGTTGAATTTTTTATACCAATTGGTCAACCAAATGACCATAACTGTTGTCAAATTTTTTTGGTTGATTTTACGATACACTAAACCCTCGTCAAAATACTGATGTCTAGAGTGGTTGAATTATTGACGGTCCCGCCATCAAAATAATCACTTCAACCTGGAAGAATTATTGATCATACCTTCCATCTCTACGACCAATGTCTGTCGAAATTGAGATGATTTAGGGTCAAAATTGTCGTCGAGTGTACAACATTTTCATCAAAATGACAAAGAAGGTTCATCTCTCTTTTGATGTAATGTGATCAGAATAGTCGTCGAATATATAGCACTCTCATCGAAAGAACTATTAACGATTCGTCGAAAAAGTGACAAAACATTACATTTTTTTTAAAAAAATAAAATATATTATCAAATTAAGCATAGCAATATTATGCTTTAATTGTTTACATAGTAATCATAAATCTCCATCAAAAAGATTAATCCCTTCACTTGGTCTACCAATTTACACACTCTACACATTCTAAGAGATTAATCTAGAGAGGTGCAACCTTGAATAGATCACTAAATCCACCTTTCGTTATCATATCCTAAATATCACATAAAACATTAGTCTAGAGAAGAGCATAATATTCAAGCCATTAATGAATATCAACTTATATTTTTATTATTCTACTTCATTAAATATTGGAAACACAAATCAAAGCTACAAGAATAATTTATTTCTATTACTCACAAATACAATGTATAAATCTCAAGGAATAAATCCAATAAATCCAATCTTACAACTATATTTTTTTTTGGCAATGTCTAAATTTAATAAACTAAAATGAATATCTTACCAAAACCATATAATTGGAAAATGACTATGCTAGATGGGTTCATTCCACCTGGATTTAGAGCCCTTCAAAATTTGGAGTGGCTAAATTTGGGAAGGAACATATTAGAAGGAAACATTCCAAGTGAGATAGGTCAACTCCAAAGACTTGGACTTTTGTCTCTTACAGGAAACAAGCTATCCAGAAGAATTTTTGATTCTCTTGGCAGCCTTGAAGCCCTTAGAAGAATCTACCTCGGTCATAAAAAATTATCAGGGGGGATACCTCTGAGTTTAAGGGGTTGTAAGAATTTAGAGCTGCTAGACTTGTCTTCCAATGAACTAAGGGGTAGTATACCTAGAGAAGTTCTTACCAGTCTTAAAAATCTTTAGTTCTATTTAGATCTCTCAAGGAATGCATTAGAAGGGTCCTTGCCCCCAGAGGTTGGAAAGGAAATAGTCATTGACATAGAAAATGCCATGGAATATCTACATTACAACTCTTCTGTCCAAGTTGTCCACTATGATTTAAAACCTGAGAATGTCCTTTTGGACGAAGACCTGATAGGCCATGTAACAGATTTTGGAATTGCAAGGTTAACTTTAGGTACCAAATTTATGGGCTCACTTACTTCAACACTTTCCATCAAAGGATCAGTGGGTTACATTTCCCTAGGTATGTCTCCACAATTCTCATCCTCAATTGGGTATTTTGACTAAATTTCTTGAATCACTTGTGATCTCATTATCTACTATCATGAATGTAGAGTATGGACTAGGAGGGAGAGTAACTATAGAGGGAGATGTCTATAGTTATGACATTTTATTGCTAGAAATGCTAACGAGAAGCAGACCGACATAAGACATGTTTGTAGAATGTCTTGGCTTGCACAAGTGGGTAAGCTCAACCTTTCTTGAAAACTTGGTAGATATACTTGATAGAAGCATAGAACAAGATATTGTCGGCATGAAACACAAAATGGAGGAAGTAAAAGTCTTGTAAAAGGGGTGTTACAACTCCTTGTTTGGTATCGGTTTGGCTTGCTCAAAAGATTTGGCACAAGAAAGGCCAACCATGAAAGATGTTGTGAGGATTTGACTAGCAGTAGTGAATTTTTCAGTCAAATTATGGCCAAGTATATCTGATTTGGTGGCCAAGCCTCCCCAAGAAGAAGCTGATAGAAACAATTCTTCTAGCAGTGAAAGTTCCTAGACAAGGGGACATAAAATTTCACCAACATCAAGGTCATAAACCACAATGAAGAAACTAGATTAACAACCAAAAGACAACACTTTAGAACATTCGTGCGACAAAAGATAAAGAGAGTTAATCTAAATGGAACCTTAAAATGTAAAGCTTGACAAGTAGTTTTAAGCCACAAGGATTCAAAGTACCTTGGCCTCCTTTACTAGCATCATTCATTGTCTTCTTTATCCTAATTGCTTCCAAAAATTTTATGTTTATTTTCTTTCATATTCTCATTAAAAGGGTAGATTTATTGAAGTTTATAGTAGTATTCATTGGAATTGTTTCTATACACATTTATGTTTTGCACAATTTCTTAAGTATACATAGGAAACAACATTCTTTTAAATGCATATAGGTGTACATTAGCAAATGGAATTAGCCATATCAGTTTTCTGTCAAATTGTTATACGTATTCTTCTTAATTGGGACACTTAGTTTTTTTTTCAAACTTCCCTTATATATTTTATGTTTTAGTTTACGATTTAGCCAATACCTTTTTTGAGAGCAACATCTAAATCGTAAACTAAAATGCATATCTTACCAAGGGGGACACTTAGTTTTCTTTCAACTTTTTTCAAACTTCCCTTACATGTTTTAAGTTTTAGTTTACCATTTTAAGTTTTAGTTTACGATTTATACAATACCTTTTTTGAGTACCTAATGCACACTTTCTGAAAACTTGTGATATGAAGCAATGCCAAATATTAAGTGATGTCATTGTGTAGAACTTGACATAATGAGTTGAGAATATGCATAATGCTATAAGGGCCCATTTGGTAGCGGGAATTAGGAAATGATGGATTTGATCAAATGCTGGAAATGGTCAAATCATGGATTTGATAATCCAGTTTTTCATTTCTGAATTATGTTTGGACCGTTTGGTTCCACTTTTTGAA
The DNA here is from genome assembly GCA_027943335.1 of Chamaecyparis obtusa. Lineage (NCBI taxonomy): Eukaryota > Viridiplantae > Streptophyta > Pinopsida > Cupressales > Cupressaceae > Chamaecyparis > Chamaecyparis obtusa. The sequence goes on along the minus strand of BSBK01008785.1, from coordinate 382,922 downwards.
ATTGGAATTGGAATTTGAGTATGATTTTTTTATTTTATTTAATTTAATTATTTTAATGTTTTTGAATTTAATAATTCATTTTTATTAATGGAATTGAATTTAAAATGGAATCGCAGACCGTTTTAGGCAGCCAAAGTTGGTGATAGGCAACCAAGTTACAATCACTGCAACTAAAATTTGACAAAAAATTTGGAAAATAAATTCAAGAAAAAAAATTTTAAAATAAAAAATTAATTTTTTTTTTAAATTGAAAAAAAATTCGACAAAAAAATTTGGCAAAAAATTTGAATAAATAACAAAGTGACAAACCACCCAGACAAATAAAAAAAAAATTAAATCCCTCCCCACACAAATAAAAAATTTAAAAATTAAGTGTAGACATGAAAAATTTAAAAAATTGCTTTCCCCCATTCAAATTCCAATTTCAAATTCCAATTCTACCTTTTTAGATGGAAGATGTAAATGCTCATTTTTGGCAAAATGAGCATTTACATATTCCTATTCTATTTTCATATTGCACTTCCAAACTGAGGATTTGACAAAATGGGAACTAACAAATGCTAATTCCAGTGTAATTCCCACAACCAAACAAGCCCTAAAGGATGCAGTGAGAAAGATTAGGTTGCAAGTAAAGCAGGAAATTGCACTCATGAAAACAAATAAGAAATTTCCGCTTAGTTGCTATAGTTACACAGTACATTGCTTATTATGCACATATGTCTAACTATTAATATTATTGAAAAGAATAAAGCCATGAATCTGTAGGTGTCATATAGGAGCTCTTATTATTGTATTTTCATATTACATAATACAGTAGTCACTTGGAAAAGTAAGGCTTACTTTCTTCTTCTTCATCATGATTTTACCACGATGACACAAATGAAGTAAACAAAAGATATTTATCTATTGCCATTAGTTATACCACTATTCAGATTATAAAGTTATATCATAAAAATGTACCTATGTACAAAGGAATACACCTGTAAGATTCAAGTCAATGACATCCTACCACTGAGATTTTTTCATCCTCATCATTAGTGTGTCCCTTGTAATGCTTGCAAAGAAAACCAAGGGCACAAATTCTTATCAAGCACATAATAATTTTTTTGTGGAGTACTAACTAATGCATCTTGTCCAATCATAGGAAAGAGGCATGAAAGGATAATAATACTTGCATTGTTTATCAAAATGTCAACTATATTCCCATGACTCAACTACCTGCTCAAATTTAAAAAAAAGTAAAAATAATGATTGAGTACAATAGGATATCTACTTGGCCAGAAAAATAGCTTGGCATCAGAATGAGATATTGAACTGATTCTTATTATTTTAAACATAGCCTCAACGACAGCCTCCTTTGGAACATCTGATCCATAAATCAATGCTGAGCCACCATAATCTTCAATCTACAATCAGGTCACTCTTAACAAATTGCTTAATGCCATAAAAACTTAATTTACATTTGACATTACTATAAGTTTTTATAAAATCTAGGAGATAAAAAAAGCATGAATGGGCACACATGTTGAAGATAGGAGTGCCAAGATTACAAATTTTGGCATCAAGATTCATAATAGATACATGATATCAGTATCACAAAAGATATGTGGTCCTATCATTACAAGGGAAACAAGTTACCTCTACTCCACCCTAAGCTAGATCAGAATGTTCATAATGCCAATTTAGTGAAAGACTAAATCAATGATTAGAGTGTTTGATCCCTTGATTATCATTTTGATTCTACCCTACATACCTTCCAAAATATATATGTTGTATCAAGGGTATTGTCACAACTGCAGCTCCCATTTACAAAACCAAAGATGTCTTTGGTTAATCTCAATGATTTCTGATATTCACAAGAACAAATTCAAAGGTGGCTATGGATAGGAAAGAAGTTAAGAGAGTCCATATACCCAAGGGAAGTTCGTGTGAGATAAATTGAGATATATGAAATGTAGAGATAAAGTAAATAATATCGATGATGAAGTATGGAATGGTATGAAAGGTATAAAGATATAAATGAAGTCTATGAAATCTTGAGAATGAGCATAAACCACATATACACTTGCAAAGATAAAATCATATATTAGTAGATAAGAAGTTTGTTAACTGAGATATTTGGAATCAATTGAACAACAAAGGAATAGTCAACCACTATGAAGTCAGTCCTAGGAAGGAAGTCAATGTGAACAAGACGACGCAGTTCCTCAAAAGCACACATGGTTTACTTTGAGCTTCACTTGGTTTTGAGAATAGTTTAATATTATCTACTTGACAAGGCCAACCACTTGAAGGTGGAAGCTCATTTGGCCCCTCCCCCCTCCCCTAACATCACTCTAAATTCCCCATTAACATCTAATAACATTCATTCATTCATCCATTTTTGAAATATAACATTCAATCATTATAATCACATGATAACATTCATTAACACATCATTTATCAACATTACTAGTACAAAATTACATCCATGAAGACAACATTCTTTCATTAGAAAAAAATGTTAATTATAATCATTTCTTTTTGGGTTTCTTGCTATTTTTTTTAAGGTAACGGCTAAGAGGAACATCAATGTCCTCGTCATTCCCCTCCTCACTGATTCTAATGCCAACGCATGTCTCCTCCTCATCTGTTCAGGAACAGGAGGCCGCTGTGCCAAAGGGGAGTCCACTGCAATAACAACTACGTCATGAGTTAAATTCACACCATTTTATATTAGTGTTACAAGTATTTAATTAACTAAAAGAACTATAAATCAAAAAAGAAATTTAAAAGAACAAAACATAGATTTTCTTTACCTGAATGTGCCACATGATCTACATGGTGATCACTTTGAAAATCCTCCACTCGTTCAGCATGACATTCTGTATGCTCTAAAATATACACAAAAAAGGTTACACCAATTTCAATTTAAGATGTTAAATTGTATTAATAATTACATAATTAATTTTAAATAGAAAATGAACACCTCCATTGACACTACAATGCACTTTAGGGGCTTCATCATGCGGCATAGGATCTGTGTTACGCTTAGGAGGCTACATTGCAATGTCATGCACATTATTATCAAATAGATTGTTGCTCAAGTATTCAATTTCAAATATATATTTTTTGGCATATTTACCTGTTCACATGATGCAGGAGACTCTTGGGTTGGGCCAGTGGAAGCTTGGCATAGGCGTTTAGCCACAGCTTGATAGCCTTCCTTGAAGGCAATTTTTTTGTGTTCTGTCATGGCCTCTAAATTAAATTCAGAGCCCTGCATTTTTTGATTAAAGAAAATTATTTGGTTGAATAATTAATTTTTCTCTAGAGTTCATTTACTGCTACTTACAATTCCTGCTCTAATTTTGGAATATCCACCAGAGCCAAGTTTGTGTTGCCCAATCTTTTGCAACCTGGCCTTTGTTTCCTTTGATGTGTCCTGCAACCTATGAAAAGTTTGAAATATGTTAGATGATATAGATATAAAGATCACTAATTAGTTCCATAATGTCTCAGTTACATTCTTTCCAATATGCATAGCATCAAAAAAATGCATGATTGGGAGTTACTCGTAGTACGACAACCTACTAAATTGTGTAGGATAACTTTTTAGTACTTTTGGAAGTTGGTCATTAATGCCTTGATGGCTTTCACGAGAATCAATTACATCATCAGTAAACAAAACACAATATCAAAATATAAATTTCAAAAAAAAACCATCAGATGGAGTGACATTACCTCGATGATTTATTTTATTGTATTCCAACTTTCATAGGCGAGGTGTCATTCTCCATGGCTTTGATGTAGTCTCTTCTTTCCCATTGAAAAGATGTTTTTCGGTAATTTGGTACTTACGATTTATGTGGAGAAAGTGTCTATGCTCATCGAACAGCTACTTTCCTAAACTTTTTGAATGACAAGATTTCATCTTTGGACCACAAACTGGACATGCAAATTTTCCCTTTGTCTGAAGACCTACAAGATGGTGTATAATTGGATTAAATATGTTAACTTTGTGTTAGCACTATAACATACCAAAAAAGAGGTGTTAAGAAGAGAACATACCACAAAAATGTGTTAGCCCAAGGGCATCATGTATTGTCCATACAAGCATTGCATGGCATTGAAATTGTCTTTGTCCTATTGGTCTAGAGATGTCATACATAGTGACCCCATTCCAACACCATCAACTTGTCGATAAGGGGCTCAATATATACATTGATATCTTTAACTTGGTACTTACCTAGTTGAATGAACAAAAACATTACATAATTATTATGACCATTTTGATGGATTATTTATAATAAATTAGTTTAGATGACTATTAAATGAAAAAATAGCAGGAAAAATCAATGCCAACATTATGTGCTCCCTCTTTATGGACATATAAGGAGGAATGTTATTGTTGATAACAAAAATAGGCCACACCAAGTAAGTAGATCTCATCTCTCCAAATGGATTGACACCATTTGCTGCCAATGAAAGCTTGAGATTATGAGGTTCTTCTTTAAAGTGTGGCCATTTTTCCTCTATTTCCTTAAATGTCGAACCATCCGTAGGCATTCGCATAATGTCATCTTGACTTCTATTGAGTACATGGTAATTCATAAATTGTGCCAAGCTATTGCACCTGAATAATCATTGCAAATGTGGAATAATGAGATTAACCCGAAGAACCTTGTGAGGCACCTTTTTTGTTATTCGATCTGATCGATATCTACTAATATGACAAATAGGGCATTCTGTTGCAAATTCATGTTGTTTATGATATATAATATGATCATTCAGACATGCATGTATTGTTTGATACTCCATTCCAATATCTTTCATAATGGTAGATAATTCTCGGTACAAGCGAGGTAGAATGTTTGATGGTGGTAACAAACACTCACATATCAACCTATGACCAAAAATATAATTTGTTAATATAAAGAATATTAATTGATACATGATTTACCCAATGTTAATTGTAAGGGAATTACAACTAAAAAAATGAAAAATGATGACATACCTTAACATACATGTCATTGCTACGTTGGATAAACCATTCATAACCTTCAAGTTCACCAACAACAATACAACGACAAGAAGAGTTGTTTGGGAGCCTTTATATAGGGGCTCCTGTGCCTTCTCAAGTATAGGTACATCAAGGTCTATGTAAAGATCATCATCATCATCAACATCTTGATCATTGTGATCTTCTTGATCATCATGATCTTCTTCCATGGGATCATTAACTTCTACTTATATATTCACACCTCTATGTTCCCGCATTTGGAAATCCACATTATCCGGATTGTCATGGTCCATAACATGAAACCCAGGGTGGTTGACCTATATCAAAATGATGACCTTATATTAACCATGACCATGATGTCATCATCAAATCATGTCTTATGTATTTTATAAATTATTAAAATACATACCAATGGACGAAATTCATTTCCCCCTTCAATGTGACCATGCTGCCTACAATGTTCCTCGGTTGTTTTGATTAGATATCTTCAAGTCTTTAAGCCCTTACAAATTTTGCAAGGACAATAACATTTTCCATCACCTTTTCTTTTAATGTTAGACCACAGTCTAGCAATTGTCTCCCTATTTTGTTGTGCATTGATATCGTTAGACATGATCTTTCTTGATTGGAATGACTTGTTGGTGGAAGAAGGATGATTTGTTTGCAACATGGAGATTCTATATCAAGTGTATTAAAATAGAATTTTTCTCTAATAGTACCTGCAAGTAGAAATTTTTTCACTCTATGACTCTATTTGTGTTCATATTGATCACTCTTTTGTTGTTTCAACCAAATCTCTTTCGATGGTAAATTACAAAAAGAAAACTAGTGATGTATTTGAGGCATCCACCTATTGTATAAAAAAAAACTACTTCAGGACACAATCAATTTGATTTTTACCTATGTTCCCTAGTTTTGTGCTTTTCCTATTTGAGTTCAGTAAAGAAAGGAAGTTTAATGCACCGACTAGTGAAAACTACAGGCTAGTGTCTGAATACACATGCTTCCAAATCACACCACCTTAAGGCTTAAACTAAAAATCAAGTACACGGTCCTAAAATAGAGAGAATAGTAAGCCAAATATAATACTTTGTCATTCCTTCTTTCCATGTGAGGATGCCTGAAACACCAGAAGATTCACTTTACTTGAGCATGTGTATTTTCCCTTACAGAGCTTCCTTGGTAAGTGGACCGTTGAAATTATTAAGCACAAAAGGCCCTATTTATTGAAATGTTTTGAAAGTATTTAAAACTATATGCAATTTAAAGACAACTTATTTAATATAATTGAATGGTGAACCAAATCTCCATGATAATAAAGTTCTTATATATCACAATACTAAAATCTTCATCACACTTACTGCAAGTGAATTAAACCAGGTCGTCAATGTTGGAAATATGGATGGAGTAACTGAGAGGGGGGGGTGAATCAGTTAACCACAAAAATATTACCATAGATCCCTTAGATGTCTTATTAAATCATTTGCTATTGTTACTCAGAAAACATACAGAGAAATGTTGTAACTCGGTTATTGTAGTGAGTGTTAATTATAATTGATCTTAAGCATTCATTAGTGATTAACATGCATGCATAAAGAAAATAACATGAACACATGTGACACCAGATTTAATGTGGAAACCTGATTTGGAAAAACCACCAATGTAACTAGTTACTATTTTTCACTCTTCTGAAGTGAGCCCTGTTAGGAGCCAACCCAGTTAAAGGTTACAAAACACACTGTTAGGTGTGACCTTGTTAGAGGATTTAATCACCCTGTTAGGAGTGGCCTTGTAAGAGGTCTTTGAAACAATTCAATAGAACTGTCACCTTGTTAGAGGATTTACAAAATGGCTGTTAAACCAACTCTGTTAAGAGATTTTGAAATCACTGCTACAATGGTAAGAAAGTAACAATGAAATGACCTGAATAAGATGCAACTGAATTGCTGATTACAGATCTCTATTCTGATTCACTAGATCCTTCTTGATCAAATATATCTTCGTTGCTCCTCAAGGATATCTAGCCATCCTTCAAAATTCGCACACACCTTCCTTCAAAATGATCAATTCATTTGCATGTTCACTCATCCATCCATTCACACATCCAAAAATTGAATTCTCAACTTGACCTTTTATATATACCATTCAGATTGTTAAGTCAACTCATATACATGTTGCAAACACTAATAATCATTACCTCAATCAGCTGGAATAAATAAACTTTATTTCTCAAAATTAACAAAAATCCTTCATTAGCCAACCTTGCTCAGTAAACATTGATCCTGAAAAGATTTCCTTTGTTGACCGAATGAAGCTCGGTTACCACTGTGAATTTTGCAACATCCTTTGGAGACCAAGTGAACTTGGTAAAAACTAAATTTTCTTCGTTAACCATGGAAGCTCGGTTAACACTATTTTCTGCCATATTTTCCTTTGACGCCTGAGTGATCTTGACAAACACTGAAAATTGCTTAGTTGACCAACTGAGCTTGGCAGACAAAGAGTGATAATTGATATGACATTTGTGTGACATTAAGGACAACACACAATTAGACAAGTGTATCCAACAATCTCCCTCTTTGGCATTGATGGCAACACATGTCATAGCACAATGAAATTTCAAAAAAAACATATCCTTAGTTTCATTCTGATTCTCATCTATGAGAACTCCCTCTGTCAGTGTAAGCTCTTCCTATCTACAAAATTCTCTCTCTGACTGTAAACTCTCCCTCTTAGAGAAATTTCTTGAGATATGACAACAAACTCTCCCTCTTTGACAACACATGCCAAAGACAACACATACTAGGTGAATATCAATGTACCTTGAGTACTGATTCATATGCAATGATTCTTTGACTATGTTGCATCAACTGACTGATCTTCAACATGCTCTGGTTGATGCATCACTAAAACTTTATTTAGTGAACTTTGGATAGGGGAATGACCCCTAACTTACCTCTTAGATACAAAAATGCATCCTTAGGTAGTGGCTTGGTGAATATATCTGCAATCTATTCTTTTGTATGAACATATTCCAATTTGATTTCCTTGTCCCGCACCAATTCTCTGACAAAGTGATATTTTATAGCAATGTGGTTGGTTTTGGAATGCATTACTGGATTCTTTGAAATATTTATTGCACTTGTATTATCACAAAACATAACAACTAGTTCTTTGATCTCAACCTTCATGCCTTCCAATAACTATTTAAACCAAACAATATTAGAGCAGTTTACTACTACAACAACATATTCTACTTCTGCTGTGGATTGGGATGTGCAATTTTACTTTTTACTGGTCCAAGATACCAACCTCTTGCCAAGAAAGAATGCTCCACCACTTGTACTCTTTATGTCATCAATGTTTCCTACCCAATCAACATCAGTAAACACTTTTAAGTCTAGATTGCCTCCAAATTTATACCTCAAGCCATAATCTTCAGTTCCTTTCAAGTATCTCAAGATTCTTTTGATTGCCATCATATGATTTTCTCTGGGTTTTGCTAAGAATCTTGCTACTATACCAACTGCTAAGGCAATATCAGGCCTTGTATGAACTACATACTATAATTTTCCAATCATTGATCTGTATAAGGTCTGATCTACTTCTTTTGAATCATCATCTTTTGTAAGCTTTAGTCTAGTACACATGGGGGTACCAACTGGTTTTGAATCTTCCATACCAAACTTCTTAAGTATTTCCTTGATGTATTTAGACTGAGTAATGTAGATACTGTTCTTACTCTGCTGAATCTGAAGACCAACAAAGAAATTTATTTGACCAAACATAGACATTTCAAATTCTTTGTTCATTTTCTCTGAAAATTCTTTGCACTGATCATCATTACCTATAAACACAGTATCATCCACAAATATTTCTACCAAAACAATTTTGTTATCTGGTCCTTCCTTGATGTACAAACTACTGTTATCATTAGCTCTTTTGAAACCAATCTAAATAAGATAATTATGTAATCTTTCATACCATGCTCTAGGGCCTTGTTTCAGACCATACAATGCTTTGTGTAACTTGCAGACCATATTCCTTTTGTCTGGATCAATAAAACCTTCAGGTTGCTCAATGTAGACTTCTTCATCAAGAATACCATTGAGAAATGAAGATTTTACATCCATCTGATATATCTTAAATCCTTTATGTGTTGCATATGCAAGTAGAGTTCTTACACCTTCTAGTCTTGCAACAGGAGAAAAAGTCTCACCATAATCTATGCCTTCTTCTTGAGAATATCCTTTACACACCAATCTAGCTTTGTTTCTTGATACTTGACCATCTTCATTCAACTTATTCCTGAATACCCATTTTGCTCCAATTACATTTTTATCTTTAGGCCTAGGTAAAAGAGTTCATGTTTTGTTCTTCTCTATTTTTTTTATTTCTTCATTCATAGCCTCAATCCAACTTTCATTTTCCAATGCATCTTTGACATTTCTAGGTTCAAAATCAGCAAGTAAACATGTACCTTTTAGTTTACTTCTTGTCATAGTACCTTCTGATTTGTTTCCAATAATCTGATCTGGTGTATGATGCCTCCTGACATACTTGGCCAATACAGGTTCCTTGCCTCTTGAATGATTTACATTGTCATCTTCTTGAATTTCATCTTCAGGTTCTGGTTGTTCAGGCTCGGTAGATATTGTCTCGGTAGCTTCAGATTGAGACTCAGGTCCTTGTGATTCGGTTTGAACTTCTTCTTGTGACTCGATTTGAACTTCTTCTTGTGACTCGGTTACTGTACTAGGCTCGGTAGATGTAGTCTCCTTATTGAAAAATGTGTCTGGTAATGTATCAGGTTCAATGTAAACAAATCTCCTATAATCCTCTGGTTCCTTTTTGCTTTCTTCTTCAGTCTTTTTTGCAAACTCATCAACTTTCACATGTGCACTTTCTATGATTTTGTGAGTAGACAAATTCAAACATCTATATGCCTTACTCTTGCAAGAATATCCCAAAAATATTCCTTCATCACTTTTCACATCAAATTTGCCTTTTCTAGATTCTTTTAAGATGTAACACTTACTACCAAATACTTTCAGGTAACTTACATTGGGTTTATAGCCATACCATAACTCATAAGGAGTTTTGAATGTGTCTTTCTTCAACTGTACTTGGTTTAAGGTATGAACTGCAGTGCTGATAGCTTCCTTCTAGTATTTCATAGAAATGTTGTTTTCAATCATTAGAGTCCTTGCACAATCCATGATAGATCTATTCCTCCTTTCAGCTATTCCATTCTGCTCAGGAGTTCTTGGGGTTGATACCTGTCTTTTGATTCCTCTTTCAATGCAAAAATTATTGAATTCATGGGAGATGAACTCACCACCTCTGTCTGATCTCAAGCACTTCATTCTTTTCCCTGTTTCCTTTTCTACTCTTGCCAAATACCATTTGAATTTCTCAAATGCTTCTGATCTTTCTCTTAGATACATAACAATCATCATTCTAGAGTAGTCATCAATAAAGAGAATAAATAATTTTTCTCCAATATAGCTCTTAGTTCTAATAGGTCCACACAAATCAGTATGCACAATTTCCAAAATATCTTTAGGCTGATAGTTTTTACTTTTAAAGGTAGTCTTTCCCATTTTACCAATCTGACAATTCTTGCATAGACCAACATAAGGTTTCGTCAAAGTAGGAATGCCTCTTACTTTCTTGAATTTGCTTATTTTCACCATGTTATCAAAATTTACATGACATAACCTTTTGTGCCATAACCAACTTTCTTCAATTTGAGCAATAAAACATGAGCATTAACCAAGATCAAGATAAAACAAGTTACCTTTGGTTTGTTTGCTTGATCCAATCAGTTTTCCCTTGTCATCCAGTAGTCTTGCTTTTCCATGCATGAATTCAACCTTGAATCCAATGTTGATTAGTTGTGCTACACTTAGAAGATTATGCTTTAGTCCTTCAACCCAATATGCATTATCACATATAAGTTCTTTGGTTAATGAGATTCATCCTCTTCCTTCTATGCAACAAGGTTCATTGTTTCCAAACCTTACATTACCACCATCATAGTCTTCAAGGTGTTAAAACTTTGTTTTGTCACCAGTCATATGATGTGAACATCCACTGTCTATGATCCATGTATCATTTTTGCTTACATGAGAGATAAGTGCCATCTTATCTTCATCATCATCAGATTCATCTTTTACAGCAATGTAGACAATTTTTTCTTCACTATTATCAGAATCCTTAGCCATAAAACATGTTTTCTTACCTTTATCCTTGAATGATTTGAAATTCTTCTTGCCATTGTACTTGTGAGCTTTCTTCTCATCCTTGCTTTGCTTGCTTGGGCACCTAGCTGCAATATGACCAATTTCTTCACATGAAAAATAGATTAAGGGAGTTTTACCTTTGTATTTACCTCTGCCTCTACAATATTTCTTTGCAAGTAATGCTTCAAGAACTTCAAGATCACTATCAGAACTTTCCTCTGATTTTTCTTCACTCTCTGATTGGATGTCCTTTATCTTCTTGCCCTTCTTAAGTGAAAGTTTGGCCTCAAATGCTGATTCAATATTTTTAGAAGTTGGAACATAGTTGTCATAGTTATCCAACTCAAAGGCTATCAATCTTCCCACTAAGGCATCCAAAGTTATATTGTGATTTTCTTCACATCTTCTTTCTTGAATAGAAGATACTCTTATTGCATAGATAGGGAGTAATGTTCTGAGATCCTTACTTATAATAGTTTCATCATCAATTGTTCCTCCAGAAGCTCTAATTGCACTAACACTTGCCTTGATCCTTTCAACATATTTTGTAATATTTTCATCTTCTCTCATTTTCATCTGATCAAACTGTCCTCTTAGGCTTTCTGCTTTGGCTCTCTTCACATTGTCATCACCACCATAAATTTTCTTCAGCTTGTTACACATTGCATAAACAGTTGTGTAGTCTTTGATCTCATAAAATTCTTCATAGCAGAGAGCTGATGCAATGTCTATCATCACGATGTTATGGTTCTTTTTCTCTGCAATGTCTTCAACAGATAATGTGCCAGTAGGAGCTGTATATTCTTCATCAAGATATTTGCATCCTGAATCACCAATGGAAGCCAGATGAAGTCTCATGAGTCCTTGCCATGCTGAAAAGTTATCTCTATTAAGCCTTGGAATTTTTCTCTTGTAAGACATCCTGATCTTTAGCTTAGGTCCTTGAAACCCTTCCTGCAAGCACCAAATGCTCTTATACCAATTGTTGGAAATATAGATGGAGTAACTGAGAGGGGGGGGGGGGGGGGGGTGAATCAGTTAACCACAAAAATATTACCACAGATCCCTTAGATGTCTTATTAAATCATTTTCTACTGTTACTCGGCAATTATATAGAGAAATCCTGTAACTCAGTTATTGCAATGAGTGTTAATTATAACTGATCTTTAGCATTCATTAGTGATTAACATGCATGCATAAAGAAAATAACATGAACACATGTGACACTAGATTTAACATGGAAACCCAATTCGGGAAAACCACCAATGTAACTAGTTACTATTTTTCACTCTTCTGAAGTGAGCCCTATTAGGAGCCAACCCGGTTAAAGGTTACAAAACACACTGTTAGGTGTGACCTTGTTAGAGGATTTAATCACCCTCTTAGGAGTGGCATTGTAAGAGGTCTTTGAAACAATTCAACAGAACTGTCACCTTGTTAGAGGATTTACAAAATGGCTGTTAAACCAACTCTGTTAAGAGATTTTGAAATCACTGCTACAATGGTAAGAAAGTAACAATGAAATGACCTAAATAAGATGCAACTGAATTGCTGATTACAGATCTCTGTTCTGCTTCACTAGATCCTTCCCAATCAAATATATCTTCACTGCTCCTCAAGGATATCTAGCCATCCTTCAATATTCGCACACACCTTCCTTCAAAATGATCAATTCATTTTCATGTTTTCTCATCCATCCATTCACACATCCACACATTGAATTCTCAACTTGACCTTTTATATATACCATTCAGATTGTTAAGTTGGTTCATATACACATTGCAAACACTAATAATCATTACCTTAGTGGGCTGGAATAAATAAACTTTATTTCTCAAAATTAACAAAAATCCTTCATTAGCTGACCTTGCTCGGTAAACACTGATCCTGAAAAGATTTCCTTTGTTGACAGAATGAAGCTCGATTACCACTACGAATTTTGCAACATCCTTTGGAGACCAAGTGAACTCGGTAAACACTAACTTTTCTTTGTTAACCATGGAAGCTCGGTTAACACTATTTTCTGCCATATTTTCCTTTGACGCCCGAGTGCTCTCGGCAAACACTGAAAATCACGTAGCTGACCAACTTAGCTCAGTAGACACAACATGATAATTGATATGACATTTGTGTGACATCAAGGATGATAGATAATTAGACAATTGTATCCAACAGTAAAATGACAGATTATTAAAGTATATAGTGACTAGATAACAAGGCATGTTGTAGTTGAGATCACAAAGGTGTAATGGTATCGACCCTAGAAACATCATTAAAATCTAACATACTCATGTTATTGCAGATTAGAAGTTCTCTAATATCTATTCAATAATAGTTGAAATCATATTGAGGACACCATCCACCTTAATGGAAGAATAAGCTGACAATTATAACAAACTATATACATAATACATCTTAATCAGAGACATACATACAAAAATTTACTTAAATATATTGAAATACCCTACAGATAATTTGAATGAATTCTCTTCTACCTTACTCCAATCAAATGCTATAAAAGAGCTCGTAATAAATCTAGGGCCCACATGTTACATCTAGAGCACACCATTAATTACATACAACCTCTAATCACAACTGCAAAATATCAATATTACATCTTAAATGTTTTGAAGTTTAGAAGGATTTTAAAGTTCACACTTCCATCTATACTACAAATGCCACTAAAGGATTACAAAGTTAAACAATTTTAATAAATACAGAGAGATTTAAATAGACCATAATTTTAAACAGATTTAATATGGATGATATTTCTTCAAAACAAATAATGGTGGAAAAAAATATAGTAATAGAATATGTACTTGGAACAAAGTGCAATAGCTAGTTTTAGTCAATCAATATGGTTATTTGAACAATGGGTTTCAACTTCTATGTAGGCGTTTTATTATAAGCTTGCACATGCCATTCTAGATTTTTTAAATTCTAGTATTTCTAGTTTCTCACTTAATATTTTATGGCTCACTTCTTGATAGAATCTTGTTTTTGCGATGTAAATTTTTTTGGTAGGGAAATAGTGCTACATAGTCTCGAATTATAATATCTCATATTTAGTCATTTCTTATTGGAATGGTACACTATATTCTTAAGTGTAGGCTAATTTTATATTTTTTGGTGGTATTCTATCTACTTAGGATGAGAATTGCATTAGAGAAAATTCAAAATTATGGCAAAATTGAGAAAATTCAGCTAGCACGGAACATGCCAACTGTAAAACATATAGACTTTGGGTTTTTTATATTTTCAACTCATGATGTAGCCTTGACATGTGAATGCCTTTGCAGCCATGATAGATTTGATGTAGTTGATGAGCTCTTGAGGAAGAAAGTAGGGAAAGGGATGGATCTTGGTAGAGATATCATGTATGTTGTGCTAATTGATAGCCATTGTAAGCAAGGCAATATGGAGAAAGATCACAAATTGAAATATGAAATGAGAGGAAAATGTCTTGGACCTGATTTAGTTGTTTACAAGACACTTAGTGATGTAATTTGCAAGATCAAGAAGATTGTTGAAGCAGATGAACTTGTACAAGAGATGATCATATGTGGTCTTTCCCTAGATAGTTATATCTAGAAAGATTTATTTGATGGATTCTATAAGAAAGGAAATTTATGAAAAGAGGAACAAGTTTTGGAGAGAATGGTAGAAGAAGGTTCCATTCCTAACCATGCTATTTATAATTCACTAATTAATGGACACTGCCAGCAAGGCAATTGTCAAAGGGAATACTAATTACAAGATAAAATGTTGAAGATTGGTATAATTCTAACCGTTCTTACTCATAAGGCCCTAATTTGAGGTTTGTTAAGAAATGTGATCATTCAAAACAAATAAAAATTTTAGATTAAATGTTACTTGTCCATTACAATTACTAGTTCATGTTACAAAAAAATGCTAAAAAGTTTTAGTGGATAGGTAATGCAAGATTGCAAGCACATAGGGAAAAACTATTGATTTGCATCCATTGTGGTAAGGTATAAGTCTGGCCTCAGTAATGATCTCTCCTACTTAAGTACAAGACAAGAATTAATTATAGTTGTCTGTAGGATTATGAACAAAAAATGATCTCTCATACTATGATGCAGAGTGGTAACAACTGAAGATTGAATAAGCCCAACCCACTATCACAATTGAATAATAATGTCAATTCAAACCATGAACAATGGTTCAAACCAACTCTATCAACTCCTTAGTCTTAGAATGCTTCCAAGTATGGAATGTCTCTTTCAACCACTAGTCTTCTTAACTGGAATGGCAAAGTCTCCAAGTATCACTTCCTCTTCCACAGGTTTCAATAGATCACAATTTGTTACAATTTCTGATTATAACTTCACTAGGTGCCAACAAGTCATTACAATCTATTTTACACTTTTGGTTATAACTTAATTAACAAAACATTCACAATCACTCAAACTTGAAGTATCCTAACTTTTGCCTATTCCTGGTTTTAACTTGCAACAATATTTCTTCTTACAATTGGTAAATAGTTTGGGTCCAAATCTTTCTTCATAAAATAGACTGTCTTCTACTTTGTCAAGCAAGACCTTCTTAGTAATTTTAACCACACTCCTCAAACACCGTTGACTATCACAGAGACACTCTAATCTAATTAATCAAGTTAGATTAGGGTCAATCTAGAATGATCAATCGGTGGGCACTTACAGTGGGTTACAACACCAAGAAGTCTTCACTATCACTGAGACCCTAGAATTCAACTGTGAAACAAATTCAAGTTCCTTTTGCTACATTGTGTTAAACATGTCTTCCTTTTTCTCTGGCTAAATACATAAAATATATCTAACCTAGGGCATCAATCCTGAAGTAGCACAACTACTTCCAAAATATGAGCATTTAAATTAAAATACACAGCCTCCCCTTGGTTCTCGGCCATTGGCATTGATTCCCAATGGAAAAATAAATGCAGGTCAAGGCTCCAACTCCATGACTGTCCTAAACCAATGAATTGAATACTAATGAAATAGTGCATAAAATGAACTTGCAACAATAACTAATCCATCTATCTACTTCTCAACAGTCAGGGTATGATAGTAAAATGTACTTAGAATGTTTGACAAAATAACTCAAAGAAATGTGGTTTCGTTGACTGCAATGATTGGAGGATATGCACAAAATGGATATGTTGAAAATGCTTTAGAAGCTTTCAAACAAATGTAGTTGGTAGGTGTAAAGCCAAATGCTACAATCTTATGCATAAACCTACAGAAGCCCTTGTTAAATAGATAGCAAAGAAAAGAAGAATGTACGAATTAATAATCCTCTGCCACATACCTTATGTAAAGATTGAGCTCAAGCTCAATCTGCTACCCCACGATGTCAAGTAGATTCACGCACGTGCTTCCCTCCTTTTTTTCGCAAATGAAATAATGAAATGAGAAATGAAATTCCCTTTTTTAAAAAAGTTATGCCTGTGTTTGTTGAAATTTTGACCACCACAGAATTTGTCACTATTTTGAAAAACACAAGCATAAATTAAAAAAAACAAAGTTTTCCTTCTATAATCTGACCAAGCAAAACCTTCTTATTTTTTGGTAAAAAATTTTGGTAGAAAAACTAGGCCAAATGTACTACTGCATGGATCAAGGTGAGGAAATATTGTTGAAGGCTTTGACAAATTTGAAGTCTACACCACACTTTTATCCTACTGAATATAGTGGAAAATTGGATTCTGATGAATTGGTGGATTGGATCACCAAGATGGAAAAGTACTTTGAGTATGAAAATGTCCCTAAGGAAAAGAAGGTGAAAATTGCAAGCACAAAGTTGAAAAGTCATGCATCCTTGTGGTGGGAACATCTATAGTTGGATAGAAAGAGGAAAGGCAAAGACAAAATTAAGGTATGGAATAAAATGGTGAATAAATTGAAAGGAAAGTTCTTACCTTGTGATTATTAGATTAACCTAGTTAGGTGAATGTAAAGTTTGAGGCAGAAAGATAGCTCGGTAAAAGAGTATACTGAGTAATTCTATAGATTAGATATCAGATATGGACATGATGAAGCTGATGTGGAAAGAATTTATAGGTACCTAAATGGATTGAGAGTTTCCATCCAAGAAGAAATCACTTTGGTCAAATTGGAGAACATTTAAGAGGCTTGTCAATTTGCATTAAAAGCTGAGGAGAAATTGAACAAGAGACATGAGAAAAGACAAAGAGGTAGAGGTGGTATATTCCCTTGAGGAAGAGGTAGATCTTATGGTGAAAATAGTAGATCTGAACTAGAAAAGACAAATCTGGATAAAGGAAAGACCGAGTGGAAAGGTGAAAGTTCATCTAGAGGAAGAGGTAGTAACTACCGAGGTGGTTATAATAGAGGTGGTTTTCGAGGAACTTGTTACAATTGTGCAGAAGAAGTACATAGATCAATTGAGTGTACACATGCAAGTAAGAAGTTTGGTAGCAGTGGAAATGCTTTGGTGCAAGAAGAGTCGCCGAATGAACTTGAGAAGGAAAAGAAATTGATGGTAAGGAGAGCACTTTGGAGTGAAAGTAATAAGGAAGATCCGGTAAGGAAAAGTTTGTTCAAGACCAGATGTAGATTTTCTGATTAAGTTTGGAAGGTAATCATTGATAGTGGAATCTCAAAGAACTTGGAATCTGAGGAAATGGTTACAAAGTTGTAGTTGAAAAGGTTGGAACACCCGAAGCCCTATTAGATTTCATGGATCAAAGATGAGCATACACTCTTGGTAAGTGAAAAACGTTATGTGAATTTGAAAATTGGAAAGTATTATGATAAGGTGTTATGTGATATCATGCCTATGGATTGTTTTCATATTTTGTTGGGTAGACCTTGGCAATATGATAGAAAGGCTATATATGATGGGAGATTGCATAAATACACTATTTGGGCTGATGGGTGAAGACAAATTTTGTTACCTTTGATTGAAGAACCTATTAGTAATGTTTGTACATCTATGAAAGTTTTCTTGATGGAAGGAAGAAAGTTTGTTAAGGATTTGAAGAAGAATGATGTATGTTTTGCTATGATTCTTAACAAACTAAGTAAGAAAACAAAGGATAGCATCCCTGAGGAGATTGATAAGTTACTCACTGAGTATAGTGAAATCATTTCTGATAATGTACTTGATGGTTTTCCATTGAAGAGCAGCATTGATCATTGCATGCGTCTAATCCCTTGAGCTAGTAACTGAATAAGGCACCACATCGGTTCACACCTACCGAGAATCAGGAATTGAACTGACAGATTCAAGAATTGTTGTAGAAAGGTTTGATTCAAGAAATTTTGAGTCCTTGTGTAGTATGTATTGTATTGGCACCTAAGAAGAATGGAGAATGGTAAATGTGTACTGATTCCAGATCAATCAACAAGATAATAGTGAAATATAGGTTTCCTATACTAAGAATGGATAATATAATGGATAGTTTGACTGGAGAAAAGTATTATACCAAAATTGATTTGAAAATTGGGTATCATCATATCAAAATCAAAGAAGGTGATGAGTGGAAGACTTCTTTTAAGACAAAATAAGGGTTGTATGAGTGGTTGGTTATGCCATTTGGTTTAACTAATGCACCAAGTACTTTTATGAGGTTGATGAATGAAGTTTTGAAGAAATTTTTTAGGTAAATTTGTGATTGTATACCTAGATGATATTATGATATTCAATAAGACCAAAGAAGAACATTTGTTTCATGTTAAACAAGTATTATAGAGGTTGAAAGAAGAAAAGTTGTTGATAAATCTGAAAAAGTGTTCTTTCATGAAAGAGGAGATTGTGTATTTGGGATTTTTGATTTCTGCTGATGGTTTGAAGATGGATCCTCAAAAGGTTGAAGCTATTTTGAATTGGCCTACATCTAAGAATGCTAGTGAGGTAGGATCATTTCATGGTTTGGCAAGTTTTTACCAAAAGTTTGTTAGGAATTTTAGTTCAATTTTTAATGCTATGACTGAGACTATGAGAGGAGATAAAAGAGAATTCAAGTGGACACATGGAGTTGATAAAAGTTTTGAGACTCTGAAGAAGAAGGTTTTTGAATTTCCTGTGTTGGCATTGCCTGATTTCAATAAGGTATTTCAAGTAGAATGTGATGCAAGTGGAAGTGCAATAGAAGCTATGTTAAGTCAAGAAGGTAAACCTGTTGCTTTCTTTAGTGAAAAGTTGAATGATGCAAAAAGGAAATATTTTGTGTATGATCAAGAATTCTATGCTATTGTTCAAGCACTAAAGAAATGGAGACATTATTTGATACCGCGTGAATTTGTGTTGTATTTCGATCATAAAGATTTATAGTATTTGGGTAGTCAGAATAATTTGAATCAGAGACATATGAAATGGGTTGAATATTTTCAAAGTTATACATTTGTGATAAAGCATAAGAGTGGAGTCACTAACCGAGTTGCAAATGCATTGAGTAGAAGACGATCTTTGATGACTAAGATGAAAATTGAAGTTCTTGGTTTTGATGACATGAGAGATTCTTATGAATTTGATCCTAATTTTTATAAGCCATGGACAAAGTGTAGAGCACCTATTCAAGATCAACCAAGTACTAAATGGGAAGAATATTTCACTCAAGGAGGTATGTTGTTTAAAGGTATTCAGTTGTGTATACTGAGAGGATCAATGAGAACTAATTTGATAAAGGAGAAACATAGTAGTGGTTTGGATGGACATTTTGGTGTTGCCAAGACATTGCATTTGCTTAAGGAGAAATACTTTTGGCCATAATTATATAAGGATGGTTATAAATTTGCAAAAAGTTGTGGAATTTATCAAGTTGCAAAAGGAGTAAGTCAGAATACTAGATTGTATACACCGATTTCTGTTCCTGAGAAACCTTGGATTGATATTAGTATGGATTTTGTTCTTAGCTTATTGAAGATAGTAAGATGTAATGATTCTATATTTGTTGTCGTGGATAGATTTTCTAAAATGGCACTTTTTATTTTCTTTAAGGAAATTGTCAGATTGCATGGATTGTCGAGGAGTATTATCTCTGATCAAGACAATAAATTTGTTGGATACTTTTGGAAGAACCTTTGGAGAAATTTTGGCACTGAGTTGAAATGTAGTTCTACATTTCACCCACAGACCGATGGACAGACATAAGTTGTGAATAGAAGCTTCATAAATCTTTTGAGATGTTTAGTTGGAGACACACCGAGTAATTGGGATTCTGTGTTGGCACAAGTAGAGTTTGCATACAATAATTCAGTGAATTGGAGTACTAGAAAAACACCTTTTGAGATTGTAAATGGCATACAACCGAGAGGTATATCAGATTTGAGGGATATTGCTGATGAAGGAAAGAGAAGTGCTAAAGGAGTAAAGTTTGTTGAGTACATGAAGACATTACATGAAGATGTGAAACATAAGTTGGAGAAAAGTAATAAAAAATACAAAGACAGAGCTGATAGATCTAGAAGACATAAGATTTTTACAGTTGGTGATGAAGTGATGGCTCATTTGAAGAAAGGAAGATTTCCTGTTGGAACATATGGGAAGTTGAAAATGAAGAAGTTTGGTCCTTGCAAGATTTTGAAGAAATTTGACAGTGGAAATGCTTATGAGATTGAGTTACCTAATGACCTGGATATATCACCTATTTTCAACATTTTTGATTTGTATGAGTACCATGAGTCAGATGAAGAAATAACAGTACCGAATGATTATCCTAAGAAATAGATAGAAGAAGTTGAGTAGATTTTGGAACAAAGAATTGGCAAAAGTAAAAGAGGAAAACAATATATGCAATATCTGGTAAAGATGAAGAATAGACCTATTGAAGACAATTCATGGATTTCACAATCTGATTTGGATTCAGCCTAGATAGTACCTACTTCATGATTCAAAGAATCATTTCAAATAACCCCAAGTGTCTGATGCATGAGCATCTCTGATCCTTGGCAATCTTGTGTCACCAAAAACATGTTTTTGTTTTCCTGTGTTGTTCGGTTCTTGTTTTGACCAAGTTGGTTCAGTGTTGCTCAGTTTCATTTGTTAACCAGGGTTGGTCAGTTATCTCTCCAGTGCTTAGTGAATTTCCCTAGTGCTCGGTGATGGTTGTCTGGCACTCAGTTATCCTTGATTACCAAGTTGTTTATTTTAGTTTCCCGTTGAGGCTAACTCTTGCAATTAATTATAGTCATAGATTTAATGTTGGTATCTATCATTGTGAAGCATGTGGACCTAGATCTATTTGTTCCTTCCATTGATGGTGGATTTGAAGGCCAACTTGTTCAGTAGCCTCTTGTATATAATGTAATCTTTGGTTGTAGTTTAGAGAGTCAATTTTGGATAGAAGATAAAAGATAGAAGATAGTTGTATTAGATCCTCGCATGTTGGAGGAATTCTGCACTTGAATTGTAATATCTGGCCTAAACTAAGAAGGCCTTATAGCTTGACATGTATGAATCAATTGGAATAAAAATATGAAGTTATCTACATTCTCTCTCTCACTTGTTTGTTGTTTCTTTTGTGTGTGATCTCTACAAGGGGGATCTAGTTAGGGTGTGCCTTTGGCCCCTCACCATTGTTCTCTCTTGCATCATGGGGCCACCAAGTGAAGTTTTAATATTGTAAATTTATAAATATACCTTTTCATTTATGTGTTTCCCTTCCTATCTTCCTGGTTTGTCTTCCAATTTTTGAGAGGTTCCCTGCAAATTTGTGTCCAGGGGGTGGTATGCTTCTTCCAAAGATTCTAAAGTTCTTGCATGTGCACAAGTTACCCATCATCCCCAGATAGAGCCACCATTAGCCCATTTTCCAATTAATGCAAAAAATCTATGAAAATGGTCTTATCCTGCAAAAATCCATTTAAATTGTCAAGGTGTATGAGGAAATAGGGTTTATTCATGTTTCTAGGGTTTTAAAAATTCATCTAAGTCCATAAAACCCTATCCTTTTCCATTTCTTCATTACCTTTTCTGGGCACTTAAGTTCTTCATTTTTACACACGTCTTATGTTATCGTTGGGTAGGGCCAAGTCTTTCAAATTATAAAAACCTGATGATGCCTCTTAAGTTTCTTAAGTCCCAATGTTTTAAAAGTATTATGTCTTTCGAGCCTAGTTGATATGCAGTGAAAAACCCAACGGCTTGTTGTTTCCCTTCATTCTCCAAGTCTCGAGATGTTCAAGAGCTAAGTATAATGATCTAGAGATTAAGCGAATGAGTAATGTTTTAATGGTTATCTCTTAATATCCAAGTGTCAGGTAGTTAGTTGTTCTATCTAGCGACTTGGAGGAAAGGCTTTCTCCAAGTCTCCCAATTCTTGGTGATGATCTCTTAACCTTCAATGATCTAGCACAGTGGTTTTCTCTAAGTCTCAGGTTCTGAAAGTTAAGTCATCTAACATCTGGTGACTTGGTGATGAGGTCTAAAGGACTAAACTATTTACAGTTATCTCCAGATGTACAGATGTTTTACAGTTAGTCATTTTTATTCTACGACTTGGTGATACAAAACATAATGAAGAGAAACCGCTTGATATGGAAGAAGAACCTATTGATGTTGAAGAAGATGCAACTCAAGAAGGGGAGGAAATTGGTAGTAGTCGAGGTACAAATATTGTTTCTGCAATGCAAAATTTGATGGAAATGAATGAGGATTCTATTTTCAGTCAAAATATTGTGCATCAATATTGCACCTGCATGTGCACATACAACACTTCAATAGGAATTAGTTTTGTTAGTCAATCAAATACTATTGAACAATATAATGCAATTGACTACCAAAGAGAATCCTATTTCTTCCTATCTAGAGAGAGTGTAACTAGGATGTATATTGCTCTCAGATTACAAAGATCCTAGCTAGTGACATTACAACCCTAGAATAGAAGATTTAAAACTCCTACAATGCACATTATGAAACTAGGAATGAAGATACAAGATAAACATGACTCAATTACTATGCATCCTCTATGAAATTATGCTAGGTGAGGGAAATTTAAGCTAAGAGTGCAAGTGAGTGATGAATTCTAAATCATCTAGTTATGAATGCAATAATGGATCCTTTGAAATTATAAATGATTCCTTTTATGGAAATAGAGATTGATTTAATAGTTGTGATTAATCCAAGATGAGTGGGTGATCCATGCCACTAACTCCAATTGGTTGATTTGAATTGATTTGTCCTTTAGTGGTGAGTAGGAATTAGGATCTTTTATTTAATTTCTTTTAATTATTTACCATAGCCATGCATTTAATGGGATTACATTAATTAATTGAACAAAAGGTAATTAATAAGGGATTTGATCAGATTAATGATGTTTGATGTTTAATTAAGGATCTTGATGATTTTGATGAATTATGCCAGTAATCAGATAATTGAACTAGCACAGTTATGGGGTTGGTCCCAAATTAGGGAAAATAGGGCCTTTGGTTAAATTAGCCCATTTTAGGATGATTACATTTTTCCCTCTTTGAATCGATGTGCAAGCAATGTATTGATTCAAAGAAATGATGATGATATTGACTTAGATAAAAACTTGATATGAAGTGATGAAACTATTCTCGATCTGGTGATTAATAATTCCAAGTTCAAATGAAATTTAATTTGATTGAAGATGTGTAGCTATTGATTCTAAATTTGATTGGATAGGAACTGACCATACCGACTCTAAGCTTGATGGGATGAAGATTGTTAAGAGCTAACCAGAATATTTAGTTTAATTTGGAGTGATGAAACTAAACATCTAAAAGATCATGATGATGACAAATAATCAATTTGATTTTAGGTGATGAAATTGATCAATGTCAAAAAGACGTCAAAAGCAATGATGCTTGATATAATAGAATAACCAGTTTGATTTCATGTGATGAAACTGATTAATATTCACAAGATGTTTTGATTAGACATAGATAATCAACTTGATATGAGTCTTGATGAAGTTAATTATCTGACAGTTTCAACTTGATGGAATAAAACTAACATGCCTCTATTGGATTGATAACACCGAGTAATTTGATATGAATCTTGATGAAATCAATCATTCCTAGATTGATGATGTGAAATGATTGGAAAGCCTCAACTCGATATGGTTCTTGATGAAGTTGATGCCCTTGGTGTTAAAATTTGATTAGATTGAATGATTGACTTGATGATGTGAGCAATTCTAATTTGAATCCCTGATTGGATTTTGATAAGAAACTAATTGATTTATGTATGATCATGCCCCCTTGGGAAATAAATTGAAATGATAATTGATGTGATCCCGATTCTAAATATTTATATTGATGTGAAACTGATATCAGATAGATTTGGATCATTGAGAATGTGTTTTGGATCACTTAGAATCTGATTTAGGTTGATTATGTGTTAATAAGAACATAGTTTGACCAAGTTTGACCACCTTAGAAGTAAGATTTGACCAAATTTGAATGATGTTGACCAATATTTTGATGTTTTAACTTGATGTTGTGGATTGGAAACAACTTTCTACAACTTGTGATAAGCTTCATTAGCTCGTTTGGCCCATTTTGACTAGCTTTGAACCCTATTTGACCAAAATTCAGCATTGGTTGACTTTTGTAGACTTTCAAGTATCATTTAGAAACATTTTGGAAGCATTCTATTAGGAATGAATGCTAAAGTGTTTGGCAGCCATTCTGTAGCAGTTGTTGTTGCATTCATGACTATGATTGTCATTGATGTCAACACAGTGATTTACCAAAGACTTGCTGAGAAGCAGACATAGTTTGGATTAGCGCACGTGGGTTATTGTAGTTGGAGATATGTGATGTTGAGATTATACTCTTTGATATGTCATATGTCTATGGTTAAGAGTGCAGATACTAATTCATTGATTCATGGAAGTTATGATCACTTTGGTGGAAGCAGTATTCAGGCAGTGTTCCTGAGTAGCGGTTTGTAGAAATCGGATGATATCTCCTAATCAAGATGGAATCTAGTTTTGCACAGTTAAAGGGAAGTTGAAGACACATTGATAGTGATGTGGATGATAGCATAGACTTCAAGGTCACATTAGTGAAGATTTATTGTATTTGGAAGCTGACAGTTTTGTGTAATTTTTGTGTAGCGTGTGGAAACTTTTATTTTGTAATTGTATGCCGACTCATTTGTAATTATTTGTGTGTGCTATAAAGGAAGGAATGTATTTCTTTTTTATAATTTAGTATTATGTATTTGTAATGTGAAAGTGTGTAATTATAATATGCTAGAAATGGTTGTGATTTTGTATGCATGAAGTGAAGAAAAGAGCTAAGTGTGAAAGCAAATTTGTGAAGGAAGACATGCGAAGTACAGAGATATGAAATTGAGATCTGATGTAAAAGTGAGTGTAGTTTGGCATAGTCAGAGAAGAGGTAACATATTATTCTATTGATTAATGAAAAGATTATTTGGATAGTGTGTTCAATGATCTTACCCTGAAGCTGTTTGGGCAATGGGTCCTTCTATCTTCCGTAACTCTTAACAGGGTTAGAATCTTTTAACAGGGATTCAAAATCTCCTAACAGGGATTCATATGTACTGAATGTATTTCATAAGACTCCTAACAAAGTCCATCCTCTCACAAGGAATATTCATATTAGTGCATCTTTTGTGGGAATCATTCCCACCAGGGTTTACTCTTTGATTAAGAGGTTCCCTAGTCAACATATCTTGTGTTATTATGTATGAATATCTTTCTATGGTTGGTAATTATATTTCTTATATGGTTTAATGCTATTGAAGATGATAAAAGTTATAATTATCTGATAACTGATTCACCCCCCCCCCTCTCAATTATCTTGGTGGACTTTACTTTCTAAAAATTGGTATCAGAGTGGTAGGTCCTTGAAAAAGAAGTTTAATAGCTTAAGAAGATCCATGGTGAATTTTAGGAAAGAAAGCCCTAAGTTTGATGGAGTAAATTTTGACAGCTGGAAAGAAAAGATGAAGACACACCTATTATGTTTAGGACCAGGTTATTGGTTGATTACAAAGAATAATAAGACTATCATTGAAGAGGAAAATATGGAAACATGTACTATGGAAGAGAGAGAACTATTCATGTGTAACATACTTGCAAGAGAAGCACTTTTGACAACACTTCTAGAGAATGAGTACAGTTAGGTAAAATATTTGAAAAAATCTCATGAAATTTGGAATGCTTTACACTCTACTTTTGAAGGTGATGAACATGCAAAAAGAGTTAGATTACATAATTGGATATGTGCATTTGAAGATATAAGAATGTTGGAAGATGAATCTATTAGAATTTATATTGGTAGAATGTCAGAGATCATTTCAGGTATAAAATCTTTTGGAGGAACAAAGACAGAGAATGAAGTGATATGGAAAATTCTGAGGACATTGACTCCTATATTTAAGCAGACAACATAGATGATTGAACAAGTGATACCTTGTACAACAAATTTTACAAGAGAGACTCTTTTTGGAAGATTGGAAGCAGCAAAAATGAACCTGAGATTATCAGGAGACTTACCTAGAATGGAGATAGCATTTAGTGCTCTTAGTGTTTGCCCTACTTTGTCAAGAAGCATTAGTGTGAGCAGAGATTATGCTAACAGTAGCAGATCTAGAAATGAAGAAGAAAAGAAGATTGAAGAAGGTATTGCCTTGCTTGTGAAAAGAGAACCAGATGGTAAGAAAATATTTAAATGTTGGACTTGTCAAGAATATGGTCATTTTGCATCTAAATGTCCTAAGAGAGTTAAAAAGTACAGAAGCAATTTCAAACCTAGAAGATCTAAGGAATGTTATTATGCTAATGATGAAGATCTTGAAGCTAGTATAGAAAGAACTTTAAGTGAAAGTGATACTGAAAATAATGATGCCATAGGATTTGTAGCAATTAAAGAAGAAAATCCTAAAACTAATGTTAAGGAAGAAAAAGCCTTAGTTTCTCAAGTTGAAAAGAAAGATGATTGGATTATAGATAGTGGTTGTTCACATCATATGACTGGAGACATGAAAAAGTTCATAAAGTTGAATGAATATGATGGAGTTGTTAGAGTTGGAAACAATGCACCTTGTTTGATTAAAGGTATATGATCTGTTACTCTTGATGGAAAGACTAATACTGATGATGTTTATTTTGTGGATGGACTGAAACATAATCTTTTGAGTGTTGGACAGTTAGTTGATAAGGGATATCAAGTTTGGTTTACTGAGAAAACTTGTGTGATAAAGGATAAAGAAGGAAATTTGATTGGAACTGGATCTAGAACCAGAGGTAACGTATTTTAGTTGAATCCTATGGAGATGACATGTTTGATTAAAAAGATTGATGACAGTTGGTTATGGCATAGAAGGTTTTGTCATATAAACTTTGATAACATTGTGAAAGTAAGTACTACACTTGCAGTAAGAGATTTACCTAAAATTATGAAGCCTACTAACATGATTTGCAAAGAATGTGTAATGTCTAAACAAAAGAGAATTTCTTTTCCTAGTAAGAAGTTTACATCTACAGAGAAGCTGGAGATTGTTCATACAGATTTGAGCAGTCCTACCAGGACTAGAGGATTCTATGGAGAAAGGTATTTTATGATTCTTGTTGATGATTTTACAAGAATGATGTGGATTGCATTTCTTAAAGAAAAATCTAAAGCATTTAATAAGTTTAAGATTGTTAAGAATAAAGTTGAGAATGAATCTAGAATGAAGATTAAATGTTTAAGATTTGATAGAGGTGGAGAATTTACTTCTAGAGAGTTTAACAACTTTTGTGAAGAAAATGGCATTAAAAGACAGTATTCAGCCCCTAGAACACCTGAACAAAATGGCATTGCAGAAAGAAGGAATAGATCAATGACTAAAGCAGCAAGAGCTATGTTGTTTGAAAATAATTTGGCAAAGAGATTCTGGAGAGAAGCAGTGAACACAGCAATATATACAATGAACAGAGTACAAATCAGAGTAGACATAGACAAGACACCTTATGAATTATGGTTTGGACATGCACCCTCAGTTAAGTATTTTAAAATTTTTGGAAGCAAATGTTATATAAAGAGAGATGATGATATTGGAAAGTTTGATCCTAGAAGTGATGAAGGCATATTTCTTGGATATTCTTTGAAAAGAAAAGCATATAGATGTTTCAATAAAAGAACTAAGACTATTGTTGAGAGCACAAATGTTAAAGTTTATGAAAAGTTCAAAATTCAGGAAAGAATGCTTGATTATGAATCTGATGAAGAAGCTCATCCTAAACCTAACACTGGAACTACTGAATTATTTTATGAAACTAATAGTGATTTGTTGAATGAAAGCCATAGTGAAGTTATTGAAGAACCTACATCTGAAGAGAGATCTGAGACAGTGACACCTGGCAAGAGTTTTTTATGGAATCATCCTTTTGAATAGATTATTAGGAGCATCAAAAGAGGAGTTCTGACTCAAAATAAGGCACAAGAACAGTTATGTTTGATTTCTCTAATTGAACCTAAGACTACTAATGAAGCTTGTGAAGATGCAAGTTGGACTAATGCTATGAAAGAAGAACTAGATCAGATTAAAAAGAACAAGACATGGGAATTGGTCCCTAGACCTAAAGACAAGAATGTTATTGGAACTAAATGGGTATTCAAAAACAAGATGAATGAACAAGGAGAAGTAGTAAGAAACAAAGAAAGATTGGTATGTAAGGGTTACTCACAACAAGAAGGAATTGACTATGAAGATACTTTTGCACCTGTTTCAAGAATTGAAGTAGTGAGAATGTTTTTGGCTTATGCAGCTTACAAGAAATTCAAAGTGTATTAGATGGATGTGAAGTCAGCATTTCTAAATGGAGAATTGGAAGAAGAAGTCTACATTGAGAAGCCTGAAGGTTTTCCTTTAACTCAAGAAGGAGACATGGTATGTAAATTAAAGAAAGCTTTATATGGACTTAAACAAGCACCTAGAACTTGGTATGCAAGACTGGATAAGTATTTGTTAAAATTGGGATTTATAAAAGGAATAGCTAATAGCAATCTGTACATAAAAGAAATTAAAAATGGTTTGTTAGTTATAGTTATTTTTGTTGATGATATTATTTTTGGAGGAGAAGATGAAGCTAGTGATAAATTTTCTGATGAAATGAAGACTGAATTAGAAATGAGTATGATTGGTGAAATGAAATACTTTTTGGGATTATAGATAACACAAAACAATGATGGTATCTTTGTAAGTCAAACAAAGTACTTGAATGACTTGTTGAAAAGATTTGGAATGGAGGATTGTAAACTAGTTGGAACACCTATGGTGACCGGACATAATTTATCTAGCACAAATGAGACTCCTATAGTAGAACAAAAAAAATACAAATCTATGATTGGAGGATTGCAGTATTTAACTCATACAAGACTTGACATAGCACATTTAGTTGGAATTGTAGCAAGATTTCAAGTTGAACCTAGAGAATCACATTATGCAGTAGTAAAGAGGATACTGAGATATTTAAGAGGCACAATGGACTATGGACTATGGTATGAAAAATCTGATGATTTTACCCTATGTGCATATACAGATGCTAATTGGGGAGGTAGTGTTGATGATAAGAAAAGCACCAGTGGTGGAGCATTTTTCCTTGGAGGAAGATTAGTTTCCTAGCTAAGAAAGAAGTAGAATTGTATCTCACAAAGCACAATAGAAGCAGAGTATGTAGCAGCAGCAAACAATTGTAACCAGATAATTTGGATGAAGCAGATGCTAAAGGATATTGGAATAAAATTGTTGAACCTATTGTTATACATTGTGATAACACCAGTACAGTTAGTATGTCTAAGAATCCTATATTACATTCTAAGACAAAGCATATAGAGATTAAGTATCATGTTGTAAGAGAGAAAGTTGCTGAAAAAGAAGTCAGACTTGAGTACATAAGTACAAAGGAGCAGATAGCAGATATATTCATAAATCCTTTGCCTAAGGATACATTTGAGTATTTGAGAGGTATGCTTGGGGTTATGCCCCAACCTATTTTTGAGAAGTGATGCAGTTGGTTGCATCCATCCAGTGGTATATGAGCCTTATCTTTCTTTTGGACTAGATGTTGTACTTCCTCTATGGGGCAGTATGTGTATCTGAGCTGAGTCATGAGGACTCTAGTAAATGTATTTTCTGAAAAGTGTCTTTTGACATTAAGTTGTTGTTGACATAGTGATGGAATTTATATCATTGATGTGTATGGGGGAGAAGTATACATGAAAAACAATATGAGACATATGTTGGAGAGAACTGAATAAGATAATGAAGCAAGATTTTATTGATGAAGAGGATTTGAAGAAGCAGTGTTGTATTATTGGATTTTTGGAACATTGGATGTTTTTCATCTATGTTGCCATCAATGCCAATGGGGGAGATTGTTAGGAGTGAATGCTAAAGTGTTTGGCAGCCATTCTATAGCAGTTGTTGTTGCATTCATGACTATGATTGTCATTGACGTCAACACAGTGATTTACCAAAGACTTGCAGAGAAGTAGACAGAGTTTGGATTAACCCACATGGGTTAATGTAGTTGGAGCTATGTGATGTTGAGGTTATACTCTTTGATATGTCATATGTCTATGGTTAAGAGTGTAGACAGTAATTCATTGATTCATGGAAGTTATGATCACTTTGGTGGAAGCAGTATTTAGGTAGTGTTCCTGAGTAGCAGTTTGTGGAAATCGGATGATATCTCCTAATGAAGATGGAATCTAGTTTTGTGCAGTTAAAGGGAAGTTGAAGACACATTGATAGTGATGTGGATGACAGCATAGAATTTGAGGTCACATGAGTGAAGATTTATTGTATTTGGAAACCGATAATTTTGTGTAATTTTGGTGTAGCGTGTGGAAATTTTTATTTTGTAATTGTATGCCGACTCATTTGTAATTATTTGAGTGTGGTATAAAGGAAGGAATGTATTTCCTTGTTATAATGTAGTAGTATGTAGTTGTAATGTGAAAGTGTGTAATTATGATATGGTAGCAGCTATTATGATGCTGTATGCATGAAGTGAAGAAAAGAGCTAAGTGTGAAAGCGAATTTGTGAAGGAAGACATGCAAAGTACATAGATCTGAAATTGAGATCTGATGTAATAGCGAGTGCAGTTTGGCACAGTCAGAGAAGAGGTAACATATTATTCTATTGAGTAATGCAAAGATTATTTGGACAGTGTGTTAAGTGATCTTACCCTGAAGCTGTTTGGGCAGTGGGTCCTTCTGTCTTCCATAACTCTTAACAGGGTTAGAATCTTTTAACAAGGATTCAAAATCTCCTAACATGGATTCATATGTACTGAATATATTTCATAAGACTCCTAACAGAGTCCATCCTCTCACAAGGAATATTCATAATAGTGCATCTTTTGTGGGCATCATTCCCACCGGGGTTTACTCTTTGATCAAGAGGTTCCCTAGTCAACATATCTTGTGTTATTGTGTTACTGTGTATGAATATCTTTCTATGGTTGGTAATTATATTGCTTATATGGTTTAATGTTGTTGAAGATGATAAAAGTTATAATTATCTAATAACTGATTCACCCCCCCTCTCAGTTATCTTGGTGGACTTTACTTTCTAATGCATTCTACATCATTTATGTGCTGGTTCTAGCTCACTTTGCCCTTTGTCAACCACATTTTGACCATAGTTGACTTTTCTCCACAAGGGTTGACTTTTCCAAATTATTATTTTGTTGACTGATCTGGTTACTCCTATTTCAATTTTAGTCCCAACATGCCAGTATGGTACTGACTCTGCATTAATGGTATGTTAAGATGAATTAGGTCATTAATGACCATAAGAGGTTAAAATAGGCCCAATTAGATCAATTTACCATTTTATTTTCACCTTTTACCTTGGTAATTTCTAAGCTATGGAGAGAATATGGTGGTCCCCATGGAGAAACATATATTCAAGATTGGTCATTGACATCACATGCCAGCACACTACGGACCTTTGGTGAGTACCTGATAAACTTCCATTTTATGCCTTTTATTCTGATTTTTAGTACATTTTTTAATTAATTATGCAACTTTTAGTTTTGTGTCACTTTTGGAGTTCTATATGAATTTTCATGAAATGTGAGTTGCATCCGGGTTTCTCAAAAATCTAGTGTTACATCCTATTTAAATAGAGTTGCATCTAGTTTAGGTGTAAAGTCATTGCTTCTTGTTTAAGCTTTTGTTTGTTTAGGAACCCACTCAGTCGTTTGTGGTTTAGCTTGGTTTGCATCCAGTTCCTATGTCGCGTCTGAGAGATTCCAAGTCATTTTTGGATAAAGGATCACATCCAGTAAATTCTAAGTTGCTTCTCGTTAAACAGTCATGTTTAGACTATTTTAAGTCATTTTTAGAGAATCTACCTATTTGACTTGTGTTTTCATTGGTTTTGGTTGTCTATTGAATCTATCAATTTCCTATGTAGGTTTTTAGACTTGATTTTTCCAATTTTTTTGTTGTCCCAGGCTGATTTTGTGCTTGATTACTTGTTGTAGATTATGATAGGAGTTGTTTATTTTTGTGGTATGAGGCTGACTTGTGTCTTGAGTTTAGCTTACCAACTTATTAAAGAGGAGAGACATTTTCTAGGATGCCTTGATCTTGCCAGCTTGATAGATTTACTCGACATCAGGGTAAATAAAATATGATACAAAATATTGATGCAATTGAGTCAATATTGGAGACCAATTATAGGTATTCTATTTATATTAATTCCTACATCACAACATGAGACCACTTTGTTGTATTTTAGGGTTTTTTATTTTGATGCCCAATTCATATGTTCAAAACCCAACTGATTTTTGAAAGTTTTGAGCAATGTAATATACAAAAGTGAAATTCATCATCTAGTGAATGTAGTTGAAGCATGATTCTTTGTACTGACATTTTAATGCCCATTGCCTGATGCAGTGATTTCTCATGCTCCATCGTTAGTCACCAGTTATAACCTTACCCAGTATAGAAAATTTACATATGAGGAATACTACCAGAAGTTCTAGAGTATGACGTTGGAAGGAAATACATGCTTAAATTTCTTTACAGTTGATTCTACAAATGTACACCCAGTGACAAGTGATGGTAACATCAAATAATAACACTAATGTCACATATCCAAGTAATCCTATTTCTATGTCTTTTAGGTTCTCTTCTTCGGCATGGCCAAATTTTTTTGGTTTTCGACCACAAAATATATAGATCATGAAGAACAAATGTTGAAAATTTGGCCAAAGTCTATTGTATTTTCTAATTTTTGAAATTTGGTCAATGGTACATTTTGTAGGGAGCTTAGCCACATCCCTCTTTTTTATTGTACTTCTTCATGTTTCAATAAATTTCAAGACCCTGGTACAAACCCAATTTACATTATCAGATATCTAATATTAGTGTAATTTTTCACTTTTCATCTTGACACTACTACATATGAAGGCACTTAAAGATGTTTTTTAAAGTCAATATTAATTTTTTGTCTTAAGTATTTAAAATAAAAAATTAAAAGTATTTAAATTATCTTAAATTAAAAATTAAGATAAAATATCATGCATTTTCAAAGATTGGGGGGAAATAATTTTTTTGCAAGAGTTTTTTGTTTTGCTTATTTTGAGGGTCTTCTGTTAGGGTTTGTCATTTTCTCATTCCCATTGATCAATATTGAGACCTAGAAGAAAGAAGAATAGAATGCAGACATGAACTCAGATGGTGGCATTTGCAATGTTCCAAAATCCTCTATTACTAGTAGAAGAGGGTGACTTAGCGGTGCCAAACTAGGACCAATACAAAAAATTGAAGGGAACAGTCGATAGAGGAGGAAATGAGGTCAAGTCTCTAAATGTTCTCAGGCTCACAAATGTCGCAGCACACTTTTCCAATGTTTTCACCAGGGCTCTAGACCTTAGCGTCGCTTAGCAACTCCGTCCTCAATTGGGATCTGTAAGGACTAACTTTTTGACAAAAATGCCACATAAACTTTGGTATTAAAGTCTAAGATGTCAGTCAACAATTCAAAGGTTGAATGCATGAGTCAAAAAGATATAAATAGATTCCATATAAAATAAGAATAACAAAAGTATAAATTTTTGACCCAAATTGTCGAAATGATAAAGCATACCTATATGTCCAAAGATAAGTGGGATGTCGACCATCTGTCGAATTTCCTAAAAAATCACAATAAGAGATGTTATATTAATGAAAGATAATAATTAGACCAAAAATGAACTTCCTTATCTAATGTAAAAAATAAACAACAAAATTACCAAATACCACTAGGTCGAATAGATAGGAGCATAGCATACTATAAACAAAATCCTTTCCTAAAAGAAGCTTCAATCACCAATTCACATAAATCATCAAGGGGGTGAGAATATTGTGGGAGTGCATGTCCACCCTATCACAAAGCAATTATGCTTCCTCAGAATCTTTCCTGACATAAAAAATACTGATCCCAGCTAGAGGTAGTCTAACAAAGTAGAATTGACTAAAGTAATGGAATATGTGCTCCATGATACATTACAATTTATTTTTCAATAGATATTGTTGGAAATATAGTTGGGAAAAGATACTAAGAAGGAGGGGGTGAATCAGATATCACTTACTTTAACTTTTAACAATTTATAAAACTTTGCATAGCGTCAACAATACTTCCTAAAAATAAAGTAACTAACATACTAAGCAACATACATGAAAGTACTCATAACATAGTAATTTTGGTTACCCAGAAACCCTTGAAAGGTAAAACTGGGGTGGGGATGACACCCACAAATCTTCACTACTGCAGTAATAAGTTTTCTTATTAGGGCTTACAAAATTTGATCAAAATGTGATCTACCCTGTGAGGGGTCTACCATGTTAAGAGCTCAAAGACTTATACAGTCTACCTTGCTAAAGGATTTAAAAACTTACAACAAAGTAAGCACTCGGTTAAGAGATTACAATAGGTCTGTTAGGACCTCTCAGTTAAGAGATTTACCTTGATACACTTGTTAGAATGTCTCACTACCTGATCCTTCGGTTTGCACTGTATGAAGATTACAAATCTTCTCTTTACAGTATTGTATTGATCTCTTCTATCAGATTTATCTCTATTCAGTCCTTTCACGGCTTAAATCGGTCACTGAATTCTGTCTAAATGCTTCACCAAAACTGAATGTGCCTCTATGCTCATTCCTTCATACCCTTCACATCCTCTCTCTCACTATTATGTTTTAGGGTTCAAATCTTATGCTTATATAAGTAACAAAACATCTTTTGCCGCTTAAGCCTTACTAATTTTTGATTGGCTCTAAGTATTACATAGGGATCAATGATTACAAAATAGATGCGTAATTACCTCTGTAATTACCTTAATAGAAAAAATAAAAAACATGAATGTCGACCAAAACAATTTACCTCAATCACTGTGCCAAAACAAACTCATATGTCATTTCTGGCTAACTTGGCAAACTGATGTTCCTGATACTCGACATTCACTGTACTCGACATATGTTGATATCTCTATCACTCGGTAATCATTGCATACATGGCTTGAAAAAACTTGACTCGGCTAATACAAAAATGCATAGTGACCATATGTTTACTCGAGAGTACTACTACTTGGTAAGTATACATTACATAACTTGACCTTTACATAATGACTCAGGCGCAGTGATGACCGACCATCATTGCCTAGATAAATGATTAAGTGTGAGTCACTAATAGTCAACAAAACTATAGAGATCTATAGATATATCATGAACTCCCAAAAACATTCCTTGTAAAAGTGATTCCATTTCACACATGTGGAATATATTGTACAAATATTCTCACTTAATGCATAGTATATCATGATTCATGGGTGCATTCAACATACATATAAAAACATAAGAAAAATCTTTCTCGTAACTATCAAAACATGTCAAGCTCATAATTCTGCACATATTTCTATGGGTTCAAATGGTAAGTATAACTCAAATTCATCATAATACATGGAGAGAACTCAAGAATACATTTATGTAGTAGTAATCTATGAAATTCTCTACTATAGAAAATAAACAATCATCATTCACTTGACTGTCAAAATTTTTAAATCAAACTTTTTCCTCTTTTATTAAGGTATTGAGAACTTTGCATCCTATTTATGCCATCAAAATTTCAGCAATTTAGGAATCTAGATGTAACCCTAATAATGATCTTACTTTGGAAAGTTTAGTTGGTAAGCTTACTACTTTTGAACTTTCTAACTATGATAACTTCACTATTGCTAATGTTGATATCTTTGTCGCTCGGTAATCATTACATACATGGCTCGACAAAACTTGACTTGGCTAATACAAAAATGCATAGTGACCATACATTTACTTGGTAGTACTACTGCTCGGTAAGTATACATTACATAACTCATCCTTTACATAATGACTAGGTCACAGTGATGAACGACCATCGTTGCCTAGATAAATGACTAAGTGTGAGTCACTAATAGTCAACAAAACTATAGAGATCTACAATCTCCGCCTTTGACATTAGTGGAAAAAACACTTTGTCATGACATTATATTTGTATTTATAAAAGTACTTAGTATTAGTAGAATACTCCCCCTAAGATATATATACATACAAAATTTTGTTACCTTCCCTTTGTCATGTCATGTCACTTAATTTCCCCCTTGTTTTTGGCAGGACAGATCTCTTCTGTAGTGGGGATCGTGAAATATTTCTCTAGAAATGGTTTATGCAGCATCATAACCATGTGTAGTGCAGTTTCCCATCCTCCTGTAGCAACATTTAAAACTTTTGACTGCACTTCTAACTCAGTAGCTAGATTAAATAGGCTCTCGATTGTAGACAGATTTGGATCCTTTTGTGTTAAGTCCTTAGCCTTGGCTAAAGTAAACTATTCTACATTGCAAAGTTTGGTAAGCATAGATTATGCATTCACAATGACTTCTTCTGACTCTGTTACCAAAGTGGAAAGTGCTACTTGTTTCACTGCAAGCTCAGCAGAGACTTTTTCCATCATCTTGATCTCGAACTTTCTTTCCGACCATTACAACAATTTATCACTGGCTCCACTTTATTCATTAGTTATCTTTTGAACAATATGGACAAGTTGTTCTAGTATGGGAGAAGAACTATTTACATTAGACAACTCAAAAGCATCATTAAAAATTTCTTTGATTTCATATAGGACCTGCTTTTGTTGATGTTCTCTTCTCAGTTCTTCATGTCTTCTTTTCCTCTTCAATAAATCTTGCAGTATTTGTATCTTCTCATAAGATAAGTTATTAGAATCCCATTTCAGAATAACAATAACTTCGTCAATGGTTACCTCTGGTGAAAAGACTTTCATTTTCTTTGTAAGTGCCTTCTTTGGTGTGCTCCCACTCGGCATCTATACAAGAGCTTGTATTGCCTCTTGTTCCTTAGGCTCTTGTACCTCAATAGATTTGTCTTTTACTTATTTTTCTTATGTTCCCTTATCCTTCACATGAGGACTAACAACTTTTACATTTGACAGCTCACGTTGATCTTGTTGTAACTCCTTGGCAGATGTGGTTGGATTTGTTGCTACCGACTGATCTTGTTCCTCGATAATGTTTGTACCGGCTAACATGTCAATTGTAACAACTTTAGGTTTGGTGGGGGTGGTGTTAACAGTTGATGTCTCATCAATTTTTGGATAATCTTTTACTTGTAAAAGTACAATATTGTTGCCTGGCAAAGATGTATCTTTTGCTTTCGCGGCCTATATATCTTCTTCAGTCAATACCTAATTCTTTATTGGGGTATCCTCTGTTATATCAATAATTTTCACTTCTAATATTTTCTAAATTTTCTCCACCTTAGGAGCTTCAATCTTTGGATTGGGTAATTCCATTGCATTCTATTTTGTGTCATGCTCAGCAACTTTAGATGTACTAGCATCTTTATCTACATCCTTGTCCAGTATCAATCCAAACACTATCTTCCAAGTCATTAGACTTTCTTGTACAATATCCTCAACCTTGTGTTGAAGGATTAAATAAGCTCTAAGCTTAGGATCAAAATTTTCTCTGTATTGTTCCACAATTTGTCTAATGTTTGCAGGGGTTAAACTTGATTCAACTTGTGCTAGGGTGCTCTCCCTTATTTGTTTCTCTATATTAAGAGCATATTCCCATTTCTGAGCTACCATGTTGCTCAAATCCTTAAGAATTTGGTTCTCCAACTGAATAGGTAACATCTTGAAAATGCAAAGTATTTCAAGAATAGCATCTTCAACCTTTTCTTTATCTCCTATGCTCATGCTTCTAAATTTTAATGCCTTTAATTCTTCTACTCCTGCAGTGCTTGTGATTTTGTGGCATATTTTAGTTGCAATAGGTTTTACATTCTGTAATTCAATGTTCTTCTTCACTTCAACATCACTTTCAGTTTCCTCATCATCTTCCTATTCCAAAACAAGTTTCCTCCTAGGCCTTTTGTTAACCTTGCTCGGCACTGCCCTAGGCTGAACAATTTTTTGCTTACTTGTTGCAGGGGATATCTTTGGTGTCTCAGCAGCTACTCCCCTTGTTCTAGGCCTAAGCACAGGTGTCGATGACACTTTAGGTTTCAGTATCCTTTTTTTGGTTGGGGCTCAACAATTACTAGCTTCTTACCTTTCTTCTTTTCTACTTGTACTTCCTCTTCATCTTCACTATCACTAGAGTCACTTGGTTCATCCTCTCCCAGTCCTTGGGTTAACTCAAGTGGTGAATCTTTCTTTGTTTCTTCCGCATATTTCTCCATATTCTTTACTATTTTCTTCCTCTTTCTCTCTACAGTTGCAGCCATCAAACCCATAGTGATTTTAGATTTGGCTTCATTGTAAGTTCCAAAATAGGGTGCTTTATCATCAATTTCTTCAGCTAAGAGGGCTATAATAGTAGTAGTGGTTTCATCTATGTTTACTTCATAAGGTAATGACATTAGCCATGAAACCATAGGAAAGACTACTTGTGCATAAGTGAAGTTTGTGTCAACTAGAAAACATATATCCTTGCTATACTTCTCAATTAATGACACAGGGACTCTAGTCCTCTTCCTCATTTTCTTCTTGAACTCAACAAAATAGTTCCCCATCACACTGTTAAAACTATCTCCTATCTAACCTATGAACTCATTTATTTGTATAGTAATGGGTCTCTTCTTATCCCATATCACACCTCCAATAGTAGGAAAACACTTATGTATATAAAAGAATAGACAGACTAGCAAAGAACCAAACTTACACATGGAATTATTTGCTGTCTGGATTGAGTTGAGGTTCTCGGCAAGCTGAGTCAGCTGGAGCTTGACAAGATCATATGTGTGTTTCTTCTTGATGATTTTCCATGCCTGGTCCACTACCATACAGGGAATGCTGTCCAACCGACTAGATTGGTAGAATTTGTGCGAGATAACCCTAACAACAAAATAACTTTCCAGATCTATGACGGTGGAAATTGTCATTACACACTTGTTCCATACTGCCTATGTGTTTTCCTAAATTTCTTCTTTACTTGAGCACTTCATTGTTGTTTTTCCCTAAATTGTAGGGTATCTAGTGACCCGGTGGATCATTTCCTTCATTATTTTCACAGATCCATCTTCCAGCCAAAATTGCATATCATGCACTTGACTCAACACTATTTTTATCTATTCAACCTTAAAATTCTATGGGAAATCTAGGGCATGCATTAACCCTTGTTCGAAAACTGATTTATACTCTAGCTTCAACATTCCATTATCACACAATTTGTCGTATGCCTCCCTGATCTCGTAATCTCTGATTTCTCCAATCTTGTGCATGTAACAAGACCTAATGTCATTCATTATCAACACATTCTCCAGAATTGAGGATAGGGCACCGGTAAGATCTCCTTTAATTATGATTTCTGTAATTGCCTTAAATTTATGCAGCTTGCAAACTTTATTCCTTACCAATTATGCGTTGAAAACTTCCATTCCTTGTTTCTTCACTGTAGAAGACGATGATGATGCCATTTTAATTTAAAAATTTCCAAAAAGAAATATTTTCTCGGTAGTGTACCTTTCCCGTAAGTGTCCTATAGATGAATTTTGCCGATGGCACACTGAAAAGATTCTAAATCACCTTAGAAAAACTGGTTGCTCGCACTCTGGATCACTCAAACAAATCTCAATTCGCTTGGTGAAAAGAAATGGGTAGTAAATTTCCACTTTATAGATTCCAAAAAGTTGAATTAGGGCCTCATAAATGCTCCATACAAAATTCTAAGTGGAATACAATTGTCTCGAAAAACTCATGTTAACCTCAGCTAACACAAAAATGCATAGTGACCATACGTTTACTCAACAGTACTACTACTTGATAAGTATACATTACATAACTTGGCCTTTACATAATGACTCAATCGCAATGATGACCGACCTTTATTGCCTAGATAAATGACTAAGTGTGAGTCACTAATAGTCAACAAAACTATAGAGATCTACAGATATGTCATGGACTCCCAAAAACATTCCTTGTAAAAGTGATTCCATTTCACACATGTGGAATATATTGTACAAATATTCTCACTTAATGCACAGTATATCATGATTCATGAGTGCATTCAACATACATATAAAAAAAATAAGAAAAATTCTTCTCGTAACTATCAAAACATGTCAAGCTCATAATTCCGTACATATTTATATGGGTTCAAATGGTAAGTATAACTTGAATTCATCATAATACATGGAGAGAACTCGAGAATACATCTATGTAGTAGTAATATATGCAATTCTCTACTATAGAAAATAAACAATCATCATTCACTTGACTGTCAGAATTTTTAAATCAAACTTTTTCCTCTTTTATTAAGGTACACACTCAAGTCATTAAGAGAATTTTGTCATAACAAATAGATATGTTATTTCCACATACTGAAATAGAACATTCCTACAATTTAACTTTTGAACTCTCATCCAAAACATCAAGTACAAAAAAATAAGTGACCAAATCAAAGAATATGGTCTTGTGTCTATTACTAAGAAATTAATGATAAATAAATTATTTATACAAGCAAACAAACATTGTCATTAAAGACACGGAAACCCAAAACCCAAAACTCGATCCTCTTTAACTCATAGAGAAATCTTAAAGTTCATTTAATATAGTTCAATTTCCAAGGACATTGGGAACTTCCTAAATGAGATTGGTCATAAGAGATTTTCAAATTAACAAATAGTGATTCCACACTCATTCTCAATTTGATGAACCTATATTTGGTTGTGAGATGTCAAATTCTACAGACTGAACATTTAAAATTGACATCGGACTTACATTATATGAGAAGGAAATTAAAATTCATTATAGCACAAAAATAAAATAATTCCACAATGCTAGACTCTAGCAATTTGCAGTGGCTACCAAATAAAAGAAAATATTTTTTTTTAATATTTTTGAATACATCCAACAAATCAATTCATTTCAAGAAATAATAACTTGGAAGGACATTTATTTGAACTGATGCTCCTCAAATCTCAAAAAATGTTGAGCTAATGGAGAAGCAAAAATAGGTTGTTTAAATACTTATATATTCCTCTAAAATGTGAAACAGACCTCCCCCTTATTTACATGTCTAAACTCTCATAGTGCCAGCTATCAATAAAATCTTATGAAGTTAAAATTAGTTCATATCAAAGAGAGACAATAAACTTCAGAGAGGACAACAAATTGCAAATCTAAGTTGTAATCCTTTTGATGTCATAATAATCACAGTTGTCCTTATTAAAAATTCATTAATGTCGAATAAAAAAGACTATATCAAATGATTATAGTAGATGACCTCATTAAGATAGGTAGCGATCAACCTTTCACATACTCATATTGGTGACCATGTTAGTTAGCGAACACAAGAAAATATCAAGACTACAAGCGATCATCCTAATTAAGAATTTGTTAATAATCATAGTAATTAACAAGAAGTGATCTGTCTATATCAAAGCCTACATGTTTCTCAAGCATGAAGTAGCGAGTATTAAATCATCTTTATCACTGCTAGGAAAGTATATCAAACAATGTTAACTAAACACCAATTAGTTATCCACTAAGAGGTGTGATTGCCATAGAGAATTCAAGTGGTATGATGAAGAGATGCAACCATTCATCTTTGATGCATATAAAAGAGACATTGGTGATAGTCCAATGGTATTTAGAGAAGATGTCATTCTAATATGGAATTATAAAATACATGCTCCAATTGAGCTTCATACCTAGAGGCCAGGGACCCATAATTTAAAACAAACTATAATCACTTGAGTAATGATAAATATCACCACAAAAAGGAAAAATGACCCATCAATGAAACTTCAACTAAATTGTGAAATGAAGTTGTCAAACATGATATCTAAGAAAACTTAAACATAAAACACTATGAATCTACCATGTGCACTTGGTAGGAGAGATGAGGAGGCTCTATAGATTTGACAAAGACTTTAAAAGGTTTCATCCAATAAAAAAAATTGTGTTCAGCCTAGTTGTGAATGGATTCATGGCTTTAAGAAGAAAATGGTAGATTTGGTTTGGATAAAAAAATTGTTCCAAGAAGAGTGTTTACTGATGCCAACAACCTATTCATAAATAAACACATAAGTTTAAAAATCTGCAGAGACCATCAATACACCTTCTTAAAATTTATAGAAAGTTTGAGATTTAATCAAAGAAAATCTAATGCTTTCATTCAAGTGAAACTGACATTTTCATTGCATAGAGCCAACATAATTGAAAAATAAATAAATAAATAAGAACCTGGAAAGGAACAATATAAATATGGAAACTTTGTGACTCTTCAAGATTTTTCCCAAATAGATTCTTTGTTTCAACCTTGTGCCCCACTTATACAAAGCCTTCATCCCCTTGTCATGAATTTCCCCACCTCTAATTATATATTACTATTTTTCCTGTAGTTTCAATCTTTCTTCTAACGAGTCATTCGTGTCATGATACTAGCATGCAATCTCCCATTTATTTAAAATTATGTCCCCTTTTTACACTCACACCCTTGCGTTAATGCTAGAAAAGTGGTAGTCCTCACTCCATGAAATTGATTGTTACACTTTTGAATTAATATCACAATCCTTATCACCAACTCATCACACACGATAAAAATTTAATTGTTATGCAAAATGACATTGAAGATTCCCAATTCCCATGTCTCCTC
Source organism: Chamaecyparis obtusa (assembly GCA_027943335.1). Taxonomy (NCBI): domain Eukaryota; kingdom Viridiplantae; phylum Streptophyta; class Pinopsida; order Cupressales; family Cupressaceae; genus Chamaecyparis; species Chamaecyparis obtusa. The sequence goes on along the minus strand of BSBK01008785.1, from coordinate 339,571 downwards.
TTCCACTGCTATATTTAGCGTTGATTTAGGGAAAGAGAGGTAGTTTCAGTTTAAGAGAAATAGGTTGTTACATCCTTCCCCCCTTAAACAATGCATCATCCCGATGCATCAATTTAACTTGCAATCATATTCAAGGAAAAATAAAGAAATTCACACTTCACAAGATTTATAATATAACTTCCATTATTCAAAAGTTCAAGATAATGCATATACCAACTTTTATATTTTTAGGATAAATCAACAAAATTCAAATTCATTCTCTTAAATGAAATCTAATTTTCATTTGAAATGCATTCTAGAAAAATCTACATGCATCCTCATAGAAATAAACTATTTCCAAGGAAATGTTAATACACATTTGAAGCAATCACATAATAAAACAAGCTTATCAAGCATCACATACAAATTCTAGTGAGCTTGTGAATTCCATTACCACCTTATAGTTTTACAAGGTTAGATTACCTATCTCTGACAATATTCCCCTCTCTTATGATGTGTCATTCCATTTTTTCTATACACAGGAACAACACAAAAGAATTAGTTCATGTCATTATCAAATTAAATGAAAAACTAGCATTCCCTTATCCCAATGCTTTTAGAAATAACTTAAATAATACCCTTAAGTAGAAATTTAAAGTACACACATGTATCTGTTCTTAATGTACCATACTATGACATCACATTGAATTTATCACATTTTTGGATACTTCGTATTATTTCTGTCACACTCATATGTAGACACTCCCAATATTTTTAGTTCAATTCTCATATCAATACTTATGAAAAAAATAAAATTCAATGTCCAATATTCGTGAGTAAAGATAATCATTTTAAAATTGCTAATTTTCAACTAATAAGCTCTAGATCATAACTTGATCATAAGTAAGTAAATCATTCATACCTACCAATCTAACATGTGGTTCCCTATATGAATAGATCATCCATTCTTCCTCAAAAATCACCTAAAAAACTTAGTGGACCCATTTTTCCATTTATGTGACCTAGGCCCTCACGCCCATCTTGTCACAATAATATTCAAAGAAATATTTTTTAACTCATTTCATCATAGCATTTATATTTCATCTCTAAAACAATATAAGTCCTACAAGTCTTACATCTTAATATGAATAACCATTCACATTTTCATCAATGTAATGTTAGTGTGCTTAATCTAAGCACAAGCATCCCAATAAATTATGATATTTCATTACCATATAAATCAATACATCATGTATGTTATATATCTATAACAATGCATCCAAAAACATAACCATAAAGGTCAATCATGAAACAAGATACATAAGTGCAATTGGACATATGTCCTTCTATAAGTCCCTGTCTCCTAGCACAAGGCCATCTTGAGATGAGAGTGTGGCGCGAACGCTTGTCCATTCTATCCACAAATCATTACACTTGTGGCTCGGACGCTTGTTTGATTAATCCAAAAATACTTACACTTGGGATTCTATCTACTTACAAAATTCCCAACCCTGTAGTGCCCAACAAATAAAAGGCAAGAGGTTCTCTATGTGGCCATGGAACTCTCTATTGTTCATAGATGTGGCAGGGAGAAGGAACATGGGAAGAATATTTAAGAAAACATATGTGAACGGGCTTTAACCAAAGTGTCTTTTTAACACCAGATTTCTACTGGCAGGTAGAGAAAGATCCCTGCTACCCTTCCCCATTTCTTTCTTCCACATTAGCACCCTCACTGGAAGATAAGCTTTCCAATGCACATACATAGCATATAAATGATGAAAACACATGTATAACATTTATTTCTGCCATAAATATTGCATTAACAAAATAATAGAAGTCACACAACAAATCAACTAGTCTAATGAATTATGCCTTTCATCATGAACAATCATAATACATCATAAGCATTCACATAAGAAGAAAGTGTTGACCATTCCATCAAGAAAACCAATAGTGCATCATGACCAAATAATTCTATTCCATTTCTCTCATTCCATGAATATCCTTGCACTACTCCTAATAACTTCAAACTCACATCAAATAATATTGATCAATGTTAATTATTTCATACCATGTATTGCTAATTTACACAACTAGGAGCATGCCAATTCAATTTGATCATTTCATAATAGCTGAAACATATTTCAAGTAATCTTATGAATTCAAGATTAAGAATGGTATGTTCTTCACAATTTACTCCTTTTTACATTCTATCAATGTTGTACACTAAACATGATGGATAACCTTTCGCATCACAAGACTAGAAACATAAAATACATATTTTAGCCACCAAAAGATCATAAGAAATCATGATATTTAAAGTTTACAAATTTCAATTCAAAAACTCAAAGGTCATAAGAAAAATCAATATAAGTGTGAACAAAAATATCATTTGATGGAAAAACTCAAAATTGGTGGCTAGATGATCACAAGAGAACTTAAAATTTTAAGTTATCTCTTCACCACTTCCAAAGTTCATCAAAGTTCAATATAAAATAATCAATTGAAAACCAAAACACATTTTTAAGTGACTAACACTAGCCACAAGATGGAGAGGAAGTTACATGACACCTTGCATCCAAGGTGCACTAAGGAACATTACCGAACACTCAAAACATATTATTGGAGTTGATGAAAAATAACCCATAGCTCCCAAGAACACCTGCATGCAAACACCTGTCACAGAAAGAGAGAGAAAAAAATAGCTATGGAGACCTGAATGTATGGATCCATGAGAGAGGAGAAATCCTTGATGTGCAAAAAAAAGGTTACAAATCAAATAATGAATTGTCAGAAAAGGTTACATGTTGTTATAAGATCAATCCTTATAAAAGGAGATTAGAAAACCTAAAAAGGAAAAACCCTAGGTTGCATAATAATAATTAATAAAGAAATTAATTATTATATGCATAAAGTTTAGCTTAAGTCGAAAGAGGTAATAAGTGACTTAATAATTAAATCAATATGATTCAATTAATAAGAAAACACTTTATTACTCTAACACCCCTCCTTAAGACGAACTTTGGGAGAAGCTAAAAACCTAGAAAGAACAATTGAAAGCAAATGGGTCTTGGCAACAAAAGGCCTGATCAAGTACCCAACTACAAAAGAGAGTCTCTATAAAGCGGAGAAATAGAGAAAACCACATGGGAAAAACTCTACTCCAAAAAGAGACCAAGACTAGTTTGAAGGACTAAAGAAGCCTGCAAAACTAGGAATGTTCCAGAAAATAGGAACAAAGATGAACATGTACAACATCACTGAAGCATGAAACTCCAAAATCTATCAAGAAGAAACTGATGATCTAAAGATCCTCCACATAAATATGACCAGGTAGACAAGATTGTAATCTACATGAGAACCCTCAAATAACACTACTTGAATCAGGAGGCAAACAAAGGAAAACACTTGAACTCAAAGATACATATGACATAAACACCAAAAGTATGAAGATATGATCAATCAAAGCTCAAAGAGTGCATCCAAAAAATAGGAAAGAAAGAGTGTCCATATGGTAAATGATCCATCTCACCAGAATGCATAGGTACCCAGCCACTGCAACTACCTAGTACATAGAATCAAATAATGAATACATAGCTCACACTATCAAACCAAGGAAGTAGTAGAACCAACAGTAGAAACCCCCCCATACTGCTGACAAGGGGATAATGACAGGTACATTGAAAAGATCATCCACTATGAACTGCATGATGAAGAAGAATTTGAAACATCGAATGTGCAAAGAGAGTACAAACACATATAGAGATACCTAAGGCTAATGTCATTGGAGGAACGCTCACATGACAAAAGAAGATGGCAAACAAAGGAAAACATCAAACCTCCTGGGCACTTTATAATGGAGTGTGAGTACATAAAGCACAAACATGTGCAAGATCCAATACATACAATAGAATGGCACTTTATCTCAATGTGTGTGCATAAAAGAATGCTACAAAAAATGAAGTATACACTACTCAAAGAAGAGTGAAGGTTGCTGAAACAAAAGAACAACCTAAGATGAGCCATCCCTCAAAGGGTCCCAGGACTTGTAACATCCAAGATATCCACTAGACTGAAAAAATGCAAGAATCTGAATAAAATAAACCTGGAGTAGAATCTGGAAAAATGAATCACAACACTAAAAATCTCTCTGAACAAGCTTTCCAATGATATGTCATTTTCCGAAAACAGAGTTCAAATGCGGAAGATAGAGCTCCCTGAGTGTAGAATTGAACATATGGCATTGACAGTGAAAAACACCATTGAAAAAGAAAAAAGAAAAAATATAACCTATAGATCTAGAAAGATCTTGGAATCATCTTTCTGACGATATCTTGTTTGCCAAATTTTGACATCGTATGCTCGAGATATGAGCAAAAAACTAATAGTTCATTGGAGGGCTCAAAAAAGATGTCTGGAATGATTTGAGGATGGGTGACGTAAAAAAAAGGACAAAATCACACATGAAACCATCAGATCTGATAAAAGATTAGAAAGAGCTTTTTGGCAATATCCCGTTTGCCAAAAACAGAGCCCAGATGCAAGAGAAATAGATCCCGGAATGCAGAAGGTTTGAAATGCCAAGATCATAGAGAACATCTAACTTTGACAAAAAAAAATGACATCAAAATGGAAAAATCCCAGAACCATACCAAAAAATTTAGATCGGGCTTAGAACTAGCTTTCCAACAATATATTACACACTCGATTTCGATCCCAGATGCCTGAGTTATGGGCAAAAAAATGCACAGGTAGCTCAAAAAGGCCCAAAAATGTGTAAAACCCTACTGACATGTGCTGACATCATCAGTCTACAAGCTTAAATTTGATAGCCAAATGGCCATCACCACAAAAAAAAAAGGTCCCTAGGGCCAAAAAATATTGGCCCTTGGTCACCACATGACTAGGGCCTAAAGACTCTAGGGTTGGGGTTGGTTGAGGGGCTAGTCCCCCATATGACCTAGCTGCTGTGGTTGCGGGCTGGCCTGGCATAGTTACCATCTGACCGCAGGTAGTGATTGTGGCACTCACCTGCCAGTCAGTGATGGTAACCGCGCGTGGTGACCATGGCCCGCCCACTAGTGGCCACTTGGTGACTGCCAGGTGGCACTGCCACTATAAAAAAAAATTATTTTTATTTTTAAGATCTGTACCCACCTTGGGATGCATGCTAGGTCATATGACTTGGTACGCAAGTTATTATTTTTTGCCTCAAAAGCCAACTTGTCCAAAATCAACAAGTTTTATATGGATTTTGGGTATCTCAAATGCTCCAAATGCAATTGTGAGGTGATCTGTTTGGGCCAGAAGTGCTCCAAAAAATAGTGATCACCTCGGGATCCATGTTGGGGCTGGTTGCAAAAATTTTTTGCCACAGATTCTAACTTTGTCCAAATTAGATAAATTGAATATGGATCTTGGGGTTCTTGGATGCTATGAATGCAACCGTAAGGTCTATTTGAAGCCAAGATGACCAGAAAAATAGGTCCCCCCAGATCTGACAGGAAACCCTCTAAAAATATAGATTTGATAAACATGACCAAATCTCTCAGGAAGAGGACAGGGGCAAGCAGATCTGAAGCTCTGATACCATATTGGAATTGATGAAAAATAACCCACAACTCTCAAGAACACTTGCATGTAAACACCTGTCACAAAAAGAGAGAGAAGCAAATAGCTATGGAGACCTGAACGTATGGATCCACGAGAGAGGAGAAATCCTTGATGTGCAAAAACAAAAGTTGCAAATCAAATAATGAATTGTCAAAAAAGGTTACATGTTATTATGAGATCAATCCTTATAAAAGGAGATCAAAAAACCTAAAAAGCTAAAACCCTAGGTTGCTTAATAATAATTAATAACAAAATTAATTATTATATGCCTAAAGTTTATCTTAAGTCAAAAGAGGTAATAAGTAACTTAATAATTAAATCAATATGATTCAATTAATAAGAAAACACTTTATTACTCTAACACATATATGTCTAAAGGATTACATCTCTATGTAAACACACATGCACTTGGTTCATTCAAAAAAAATATGATAGTTCTCTCTTTTCTTTTTTCCTTCTCATGCAATGTAGGGTGAGACATATAAATAAACTTTCACATAAATTTCTACAAATTTCTTGTTCATACTAGACATGTTGAATTCTTTTCCCCATGAATTTTATAAGGATCTAATATAAAAATCCTTTTATCACACATGTAAAAATACATTACAATATAGTGCATATTTTCATTGTCATAACCCAAATTCTAAATTTCTGCAAGAACTCATACCTTTAGTGCAAAAAATCAATCATCCTATAACTAAATAATAACTCAAAGAATTTTATCTTCTTTCTTTGCTACACAAATGTAGAGAAATAGGTATTAAAATTTAAGTGTATCCTACACATAATGTACCTCATAATTTTTTGCATATTCTACCACTTTGCAATATGAGACAAAATGCAATCACACCAATCAGAGGTAGACAATATTTCAAGCTTACAAAAATGTTTCAATCTTTAATAGTTTTAAGAAAAAAAAAAAAAAGACAACCGAGAAATTTCATACAAAGAGGTATTGTCCTATAAGTGTCTATTTCCCACTTTCATAACACAAAGCAAGGAACATCTTATCCTTTCCTATCAAGAATAAATGAAATTGAAAGACACACTAGTCAACCCAAGGAACCACACTTACGTTCATAGTCTAAGAATTAGTTGACTCACTCTTTGTGCAACTAAAGATTATAGCTAAGCATAGCGAACTCAAGGCCCTAGCATGGGACCCAGAGATCTATACCATATGGAGGGACTGATATTCTGACACAAATACCACATCAACTTTGGTATTAAAGTCTAAGATGCGAGTCAACAATTCAAAGGTCAAATCCATGAGTCGACAAGATATAAATAGATTCTATATAAAATAAGAATAACAAAAGTATAAATTCTTGACCCAAACTATTGAAATGATAAAGCATACCTATATGTCCAAAGATTACTGGGATGTCAACCATCCATCAAATGTCCTAAAAAATCACAATAAGAGAGGTTACATCAACTCAACAAATGTTTTTGATTATGTAAAATAGGTTTTGATGGGTACCTGAAACCCAGAACAAGGATTAAGATTTTACAATAAAGCACCACAAACAATGAAATAGACAAAAGAGACAAAGGCCATCAAAAAGATCAGTGAGAAAAAGTCAGAAAAAAGAAAGAGCCAGCACCAACAACAACACAAACACCAAAATAAGAACAAAGGAACAACTCAAGACATCTTCTTGAGCAAATTGGCCACTTGCATCTCGAGGTGATCAATTTTGTCGGCCGCTTCCTTGATCTAGTTGAGCTCGTCAGGGGAGGTAGTGACAACCATTTTATTTTTACTTGATCTTGTATGCATACCTGGTCGTAGGTCTAGGGTGGCTTCTGGCTCATCATTGGTCTGGTCCTCAACTTTTTCGTAGGGGTTAGCTTCCAAATTGGCAATGAGAATCTTAATATGCTCATTGGAAGCTTTGAGGATATTAAAACTCTTCTTTGAGGATATTAATATTGGAAATGAGAAACTTAATATGCTCATTGGAAGCTTTTAGGATATTGAAAAGGTTGTCGGTAGTGAGCATACGGTTTTTCAACAACAACCAAAAGAAAATATTGATCATAGGGATTAGCCCAACAAACCAAGCTTTAGCCCAGCAAGGGGGGGGGGAGAAGAAATGGGAGGATCCAAAAAAGTCAAGGAAATCAAGAATTTCCCATTAGGAGAGGCTTCCCTAACAAGAACCTTTGGGGATTGATATAAGGATAGAGCCGAGAGAGACCTCATGAGTGGATCCAAATCCAAAGACATGGAGCCAAGATCAACCCAGTCATTGCCAGCTCTATAGTTGTAGACTTGCATCCTAAATTGCAGATGGAAAATATCCTTCCATCTATTTAAGGGCTCCACATTAGCCAGGATCTCCAAATGGAGCCAGTTATCATACCAAAAATTAATGGAAGCACCATTTCCCAGTTTCCAAACGGCACGAGAGGCAACAATAACTTTGGCTTTGAGGAGACCATTCCATATAAATACCAAATGTTAAGACCAACTCAACTCAACAAATGTTAAGACCAACTTGTCAAATTGTATCAATGAAAGATAAATATTAGACAAAAAATGAACTTCCTTATCTAATGTCAAAAGTAAGAAATAAAATTACCAAATACCACTTGGTTGAATAGATAGGAGCATAACGTACTATAAACAAAATCATTTCTTGAAAGAAGCTTCAATCACCTGTTCATATAAATCATCCAAGGGGGCGAGAATATTGTGGGAGTGAGTTTCCACTCTACCACAAACTAATTATGCTTCCCCGTAATCTTTCTTAACATGAAAGATACCCATCCCAGCTAGAGGTAGTCTAACAAAGTAAGACTTACTGAAGTAATGGAATATGTGCTACATGATACATTCAAGTTCAATTTTTAATAGACATATCATCAACTCGCAAAAATATTCCTTGTAAAACTAATTCCATTTCATAGATGTGGAATATATTGTACAAATATTCTAACTTAATTCATAGTACATCATGATTCATGGGTGCATTCAACATACATATAAAAACATAATCAAAATCATTCTCTTAACTATCAAAACATGTCAAGCTCATAATTCTGCACATTTTTCTATGGGTTCAAATAGTAAGTATAACTTGATTTCATCATAATTCATGGAGAAAAATCAAGAATACATCTATGTAGTAGTAATCTATGAAATTATCTACTATAACAAATAAAAAATCGTCATTCATTTGACTGTCATAATTTTTAAATCAAACTTTTTCCTCTTTTATTAGGGTACACACTTGGGTCATTAAGGGAATTTTGTCATATATCAAATAGGTATGTTATTTCCACATACTGAAATAGAACATTCCTACAATTGAAATTTTTCACTCTCCTTCAATACATCAACAAGTACATAAAAATAAGTGACCAAAACAAAGAATATGGTCCTGTGTCTATTACTAAGAAATCAATGAAAAAAACAATTATTCATACAAGCAAATTTAACACATTCATTAAAGACATGGCAACCCAAAACCAAAAACTATATCCTCTTTAAATCATAGAGAAATCTTAAAGTTCATTTAATATAGTTCAATTTCAAAGGAAACTGGGAACTTCCTAAATGAGTTCCGTCATAAGAGATTTGCAAATTAACAAATAGTAATTCCACACTAATTCTCAATTTGATGAACCTATATTTGGTTACAGAACGTCAAATTATATAGGCTCAACATTTAAAATTGACAGCCAACTTACGGTATATGAGAAGGAACTTACAAATTCATGATAACACAAAAACAAAAGAATTCCACAGTGCTAGGCTCCAACAATTTGCAGTGGCTACCAAATAAAAGAAAATAAATTTATTTTTTATATTTATGAATACATCCAAAGACAAATTCATCTTGAGAAATAATAACTTGGAAGGACATTCAATTGAACTAATTCTCCTCAAATCCCAAAAATTATTGAACTGATGGAGAAGCAAAAATATGTTTTTTAAATACTTATATATTTCTCTAAAATGTGAAAGGGACCTCCCCCTTATTTACATGTCTAAACTCTCATATGAAATCTATCAATAAAATCTTATGAAGTAAAAATTAGTTCATATCAAAGAGAGACAATAAACTTCAGAGAGGACAACAAATTGCAAATCTAAGTGGTAATCATTTTGATGTCATAATAATCACAATTGTCATTATTAAAAATTCATTAATGTTAAGTAGCAAAGACTATATCAGTTGATTATGGAAAATGACCTCATTAAGAGAGGTAGTGATCAAACTTTCACATAATCAAATTAGTGACCATGTTAGTCAATGAACACAAGACAATATTTGTTAGAATAACTGAAAGGGGGGTGAATCAGTTATCCACAGTCCCAAATCAAAATGTATAATCTAAAACAATTTACTTAAACTTCTGCAACTCGGTAACATAAAATACTATACTGTCTGTGCTTTTACCGATTACCAATCAATAACAACTAATGATTACCGATCAAATCCAACATGTAATATGCAAAGTATGATAACAAACAATCACCACAATAAACACATAACACAAAAGATTTAACATGGAAACCCTGTGAAGGGAAAAACCACCTGGGACCGGCAACCCAAAAATGTTCACTCTTCTGAAGTGAGGTTGGTGAAGACCCAACCCTGTTAAAGGTTACAAACACACTGTGAGGTGTGACCTTGTTAGAGGATTTTAGACCAACCGCTATCGTCCAACCAACATTCACTATGGGGTTGAGAGGATAACAATGTTCATTCTATGAATGATACATATAAGACTTTCAAGTCCACTCTGTTAAGAGATTTCTCTATTTACAATGGTTAAAATGTAATAGTAGTTGATTTGATTACAATACAACTTCAATTGTAGATTATCAGATCTATGTTAAGCCTATTCAAATCCTCTAATCAATATATCAATTTTGTATCAACAATAATCAATGACTTACTGTCGCTCGGTAATAGCTTTCTGACGTTTGGTAAACTCTGCAGTTTGGTTCTCCTTAACTAGTTTGATCAGGCATACATGAAGCTTGTTCATGTGATAATTCTGCAGTCTCCTTCTTCTGGCATAAGTTTCATAATGAAACCCTAGTCTCTTAAATAGACAAGCAAACCATTTTCTTCTCCTCCATAAGATTTTTCTGCTTATTCTCCTTCATCCATTTTGCCAGTTAAACCTTCCTCGGCTGATGTGCCAGTAACATGTTTTGATTTCATCCTTTAACTCTTCCTTAAATTATGCTAGTTGTTTATGTTTATAACAAACATTATCTCCATCTCTGATTTTGATGTACTTTACAGCTCATCAATCCTTATCAGCTAAACTAATCATTTAGTTCTTTTCTCCTACTCGGTTAACAAAGAAATGTGTCGGTGAACACAAGCTCATTTTATACTATGCTTGGTATACACTACACTGCTCCATGTATACTGTGATGCTTCATCAATCGACCACACTACCTTGTGTCTTTCAGTTCTTTTCCTCATCATAGATGAATGAAACATAATCAAGTCAATAACATAGGGTCATAGACTCATCAGCAAGTTACCCAATGTATTCCTTATCCTCATCTATCATATACATCTTCCTCATGTAGATATTTCTATTCTTCATCTCTTTTACTTCTTTTCTACAGATGTTTAGGTATTGTAACTTGCAAGATAAGTGTTGTCAAATTAGTTGACATCAATGACAACATATTACTAATTTAATCATATTACATATCTAATCAACAACTCGGTGATCTCTAATCATAGATCTTTAATTAGGTTCTAAATCAGTTGTAGTTCATCAATATCGAGACTACAAGAGATCATCCTAATTAAGAATGTGTTAACAATCATAGTAATTAACAAGAAGTGATTTGTCCAAATCAAATCCTACATGTTTCTCAAGCATGAAGTATAAATTATTAAATCATCTTTATCACTGCTAGGAAATTATATCAAACAATGTTAACTAATCACCAATTAATTATCCACTAAGAGGTGTTATCTGCATAGAGAATTCAAGTGGTGTGATGAAGAGATGCAACGATTCATCTTTGATGCATGTAAAATAGACATTGGTGAAACTCCAATGGTATTCATAGAAGATGTTATTCTAATATGGAATTCTAAAATACATGCTCAAATTGAGCTGCAAACCTAGAGGTCAAGGACCCATAATTTAAAAGAAACTATAATCAGGAGTAATGCTAAATATTGCCATAAAAATGAAAAATGACCCATCAATGGCACTTCAACTAAATTTTGAAACAAAGTTGTCAAACATGATATCCAAGAAAAAATAAACATAAAACACTATGAATCTACCATTGGTGCTTGGTAGGAGAGATGAGAAGGCTCTATAGATTTGACAAAGACATTAAAAGATTTGATCCAGTAAACAAAAAGATTATGTTTATCCTAGCCAAAATTGATGAAGGAATGTATGAAGGATAGGAGGGAAGATTTAGGATTATCTTTATGTGTGAATGTGAAGAACCTAACCTGTTGGGAGCATGCATAGACAATCAAATGTTAGTTTAAACAAGCATGCAATCACAACAAAGATTCAAACACACCACCTCTGATTGAACTAGAATGGAAGCACCCAAGTTCCATTTGATTTTTTCATTATGGAGATATGTGGATGTGCTCTCCAAAACAGAATAGAAAATGATCCCCAATGCAAGCTTGGAATGATTTAAAGACTAAATGCAAGTCAAGGGAGATCCGAAAATAATGCAAGAACTATTATGAAGAACTAGTTTGCAACAAGGATTCCAAGAGATGAAGATTAACAACTACAAATGATATGAAAGATCAAGATTCATTTACCATTAAGAATGCTATGTAATTTGGATCAGAAGAAAACTACAATGTAATGTAAACTAAGATTCATTCACCCATTATGCAAAAAAATTATGTGAGTTAGTTTGAAGGCAAGAACATTAACTAAAAAGTTAAATGCTTTATGAAATTATAGAGATAAACTAACATGATAACAATGCAAAGATGAATGACCCTTTTTCTCTTGGAAGGGCCTCTATTTATAGATTTTTGGAGGGAGGAAGAGGGCTTGGATGCGTGACACCTATCTGGCATCCACATGGGAGACACATAGGAGACACATAGGCTAAAGAGGGTGGCTATAATGGAAGGACAATTTGAGAGAATATGGGCATTTAAGGTTTGAAGGGCTCAAGGTTGCTCACACATGTGTGAGAAACTTTGGGGAAGAGTGTGGGGGAAAAAGTTGTAAGAAAGAGTTGGAGCATTTAAGGAAGTTTGGTGGCCTCCTTGGGAAGAGTTTCTCACATGTGTGAGCACCTCATTAGCACTAATGAGGTTAGGAATAAATTTTTAAGTGAGTTTAAGGGAGTGATTAGGTGGGAGAGTAGGTTTAGCAAGTGAGGTGATGGATGTAGGCTAGGTTTTAGGTAAGGATTTAAATTAATTTAAAGTAGGTTTAGATTAATCCAAGCTTAGAATAATATTAGGATGTGGGGGATTTTAAATAAATAATGATTTATTCAAAATGGGATTTATGGGGGGACATGTATATTAAAATAAATTTAATACATTAGAGAGGGGAGTATTTAAATTAGATTTAAATACTTTAGGTCATGAACCCAACTTAATTAAATAATTATAATTAAATGGGTAGAGGATTATGACAACCATGATTAATTCATTAAAATTAATTATGATGTCATAGGGATTATTAATTATATAAATTTAATTAATAGGAATTATTTTTAAACGTCTACATTTAGCCCGTGTTTGATGCAATGGTGCAAGTGGTGTTGCGTCAAAGAAAAGAAAATAAGTTTCCCTAGATGAAATTAGGTGCCCATGAGTCATGGAGAAGCCATGAAAATAAGAGGTTGTGCCCCCTCAAGAAAATAATGCAAAGAGAAGCTTTGTGTAATTTTCTCAAATTTAGACACAAACAGGAAGGGAATGGGGAGAAAAGATGGGGGAAAAAGGGGGGAGTGTAAAGGGGATAAATAGATGTTGTGCCATGAGAAAAAATGCATAATGTAATATGAATCTAATGCAGCTAATGGGACTTGGAGATTTCATTGCGTTAATGTTGGAGAGCACACCCTAGTTTTCTATAGAAATACTAGAGACCTGCCAAGGTTATGAGGAACTCAAGGACTTGTCACGAGTGTTGCAGAGGACTGACACAATAAACACACAAGGGTCACCCTAGCATCACACATGAATCTAGGAGGATGCATGATGGAAATGATGCTAAGGAACCCACAGGAAAATGACATTTCTAAAGTGCACCATGTAATCGAAAAGATCACATGTGGGATGTGCAAGGGTCACATCTGACTGACTCACAAGAAGAAAATAAAATGATCAAAAGAAAGTCACCCCAGATTTTCCCCATTCACTACACACCAGGATATAATGATATCATGGTGACTTTGAGGAGAGGAACAATGAGAATCCTTCAAAAATATAATCAAGAACCCAAGAAAAAATCCAAAATCGAAGTGATAAATCCAAAATATGTCTATTGCAAAGAGAGATCAACTGATTGATTAAAGGAGAGATTACGTTGGACATGAGGAAGGATGGATCCTACAAGGACATGTTGGTGGCATTTTCATGGGAAACTGTGGCTAGGGAAAAAGATGAATCTGAGACAATCATTTGATCGAGGATGGTGACTAAGGAACTTGCTGAAGTACAAGGTTGGGCAAGACAACCCAATTGATCAAAGTTCTACAGGATAGACGAGGATATGTACAATGGGACATGATGATATAGTACTAAAGTTCATATTTAAAGTGGATACTTACAAAAGCTCAAGGATTAGGATGGGTCAACAATAATAGAGATATATACAAAGCTCAGGATACAAGGAATATACATAGGAAGTCTAGGATGCGAGATAACAATTCAAGTCTTTGGTGTATACGCTTGATAATAGAACACCTTGGGAATGCAGGTGGGTGACAAGGATTTTTGGAAGTGGCGATGAGTGGGTGAAGGGAACGGGGGGTTGGAGTTTGATAGATAATGGCATGGTCCATTAAATATGGTGCATATCTCCAAGTTTTCACCAACATACTTTCCCAAGGTGCTTGATTGCCAAGTTTCACTGTTGGAGGATTATTTTTCTTTTCTTTTTTAATATTTTTGTCATTATCGAGGCACCGATTTACCAGGTTTTCACCATGATGATGATTTTTTCCGGACATTTTACACTTTTTATAGATTTTTTAAAATACATAGGGGATAGTTCAAGCATAGAACCACTTCAGATGGATGATATTGATGGGATCATTCAGGGGCTCTCATTTTGGTGTTGATAACTGGTAGGCTCCAAAGCCAAAACATGTTGTGACAATATAAGGACCCAACCAAGTAGGTTTAAAATTTCATTTCTTTTCTCAGTCTATTTGTAATTATTGATTATCCTTAAGGACCACATCGCCCACCTGGAACTATCTTGGGTGGACCTTTTTTTTGTAGCTTCTTTTAAGCATGTTCTGGTATACAACTACATGATCATAAGCTTGTTATCTCTTCTCATCTAACAGGTCTAGCTGGGTGAGGTGTGCCATGTGATAGTCTTCATTAGTGGTATAAGTTTTCAAAGAAATATGCAATGAAGGAAGCTGAACCTCAATTAGTAAGACAACATTGACACCATATACTAGAGAGTATGGGGTGGTACTCATGGGAGTGAGAAAGGAAGTGTGATATGTCCAGAGGGAAGGATTGATTTGGAGGTGCCAGTCATAGCTAGAATCATTGACAACCTTTTTGAGGATTTTGAGGATGGTTTTGTTGGTTTCCTTAGCTTAGCCATTCCCTTGGGGAAAGTATGGATTGGAGAAATGATGGTGAATTCAGAATCTGGCACATAGATCTTCCATATGCCATTTTTTTAAAGGTGTGTCATGGTCCATGAAGAGGGTGGAAAAAATGCCATAATGACAGATGATGTGGTAAAGGAGGAACTTGGATATCTGAATGCTAGTAGTTAGGGTGAGTGGAATGGCTTCAACCCATTTCATGAAGTATTCTATGGTGGTAATGATATACTTATGTCCATCTAAGGAAAAGGGGGTTATCTTACCAACGAGGTCGAAGACCCAACATGAGAAGGACCATGGTGATGCAATGGGATGTAGGTCTTATGTTGGATCATGGGTCAGATTGGCATCATGTTGACATGGTAGGAACTTCTTTACAAACTCACATGCATCATGTTCCATTATTGGCCAATAGTACTCAGCTCTAAGCAACTACTTTTCTAGGACCATGTCACTCGTGTAGGCACCACATATTCTAGCATGAACCTCTTGTAAAGCTAGGATGGCCTCATTTGAATCTAAACACTAAGCGAGGATGTTGTGATATTCATGATGATATAGGGTATTAGCTACAAGAGTCTAGAAGGAATCTCTTCAAATAAGGTTCTGGTGCTGGGTGTTTGTGAGGTGAGAAGATATGATACTATTTTTTAGATAAGCATGGATGTCAAGGTACCATGGGGATTGGGGACCAACTAAAATGCACACCATTTCAGAATCAGTGTTCTCATAAGTGATTGTATGTAGTTGCTTGACTCAGAATCTATACTACATTGAATCTTGAGGGATTGCGAGTAAAGACCCAATAGTTCCCATGGCATCTGTAGATTTTTTTTGTAGCCTAGGTATCTATGTGAACTGTAGACTTAGGAATTATTCTTTTAATTGGTCTATGAGCTCCTTGTATGGTAACAATATTTCATCCTTTGTTTGGAATCCATCCAGGACTTGCTTGATGATTAGTTGTTAATCCCCAAACACTTGCAGTTATGTGATATTCCATTGGATAGCAGTCTTGAGCCTTGAGATGAGGGCCTCATATTCTGCAATGTTATTGGTATAGGGGAATCCCAATTTGAATAATTTGGGGATGTAGTCACCTTGAGTTGTGACAAAGAGGATTCTCGCTCCTAATCCATGAGATGTGTAAGAGCCATTGAAAAATAACTTCCATATCAGTTGTTCTTCGACCATGCATAGATGTTCATCAAGGAATTCCATTACCAATGGATATGCATCTACCAGGGGTGCCTCACCTAGCTGATTTTCAATGACCTTCCCCTTTATTTCCTTTATTTCTACATACTAGATGTCAAATTAACTCAGGAACATGACCCATTTTGTCATTCGGAGTGTAACTGTTTCTCTTGAAAGTAGGTACTTGAGTGGGTCTACTTTGGAAATGATCTTTACAATGTGGTTGAGCATGTAATGTCAGAGATTTTGAGTGGTGAAAAATATGCAAGACATGCCTTCTCCATAGGTAAATAGTTCAAGTCATACTCAAAAAGTGTACAACTGATGTAGTAGATGGCTCTTTCCTTACCATTGTCATCAAGATAGGCTAGGAGTGCCCCTAGTGCTATAGTAGTTGTTGAACTATATAGGATGAGAGGGTGTCCTGGTGTTAGCGGCACAAGAATGGGCGAGTTGGCTAGGTATTCTTTGAGCTTCTCAAAGCTCCATTGGCAAATTGGGTCCCACTTGAAGCTAGTATCCTTGCATAGTAGATGTGTGAACTGTTGACATTTGGTGGCCAGCTGGGATATGAACCTACACATAGACTATAATTTTCCTTGTAGGCTCCTTATTTTCTTGAGTATTCAGGGAGGAGGCATGTCCATTATGGCTTTTAATTTCTTGGGATCAATCTTGATGCCTCGTCGTGATACAATGAACCCTAGTAGCTTTCCTTATGCTACATCAAAGACACTTTTTTGGGTTTAGTTTCAAGCCATAGTGATGTAGGTGATCAAACACATGCTCAATAATATCCAGGTTTTCCAACTGTATCTTTGATTTTGCTAGAATGTCATCCACACAACCCTCAAGTATCTTGTGTATCATTTCATGGAATATGGTTGTCATTTCTCTCTGATAGGTATCTCCTACATTCTTTAACCCAAATGGAAACATATTATAGTAGAAGGTGCCCCATGGTGTTGTAATTTTTGTTTTATGTTGGTCTTACTCTTCTATGTGGATCTGATTGTATCCTAAGAAAATATCCATGAGTGACAACATCTCATGGCCAACTATGAGATTAACGATCATATCTATGTTTAATAGGGGGAAATCATTTTTTGGGCATGCTTTGTTAAGATCTACGAAGTCTGTGTAGATCCTAATTTCCCCTGATGGCTTGGTTATTGGTACCATGTTAGAGATCCATTCTAAATAATCACTAGCTTAGATGATTTTTTCTTGAAGGAGTTTTTCCAGTTCTTCTTTAACTAATAGGGCTACCTTGGGATGCATCTTGGGAAGTTTCTTCTTGATTGGTTTTGCACTTTGGTCCACTACAAGGTGATGATTTATTAAGTTTGGATCCAGCCCTGACATGTGGGCATATGACCATGCAAATTTTATCATTGCCTCTTGTAGAAGTGTTGTGAAAGATTCTTCTTCTCCCTTAGTTAGGGATGCTATGATATATGTTATTCTTGGACATTCCTCAAATCCCAAATTGATGATCTTGGTGTCTTTGATGAGTATGGAAGATTGCTCTGGTTTGTAATCGTATATAGGAGGAAGAGGTAAGTCTTCATCTTCTAGCACCTCAGGGAGTTTTTCACTAGAAGATATACCCTTTGTTTTTACTTTTTTAGAGTCAGAACATGCCCCAGAGGGGTTTTCACAAAAAACACTCATTCTTTTTTTTTTAAATTTTATTTTGTGGCTAAATAAGTCCTCTTCTGCAAAGTATCCTTTGGGGTTGATCTTGTAGACATACGATGGTTCATGCCCCATGTCTAGCTATTGATCTAATGCTCCTATGAATCTTAGGAGTGCCTCTTCACTTTAGAACTCATTGATGTGTGCCATTCTTGGTTGGTCCTAGTCTATGAGTTTGGGATTGATGAGGGGGAGGTCAATAGGGTTGATGGTGATTTGGTAGAGGAAAAAGTTTCCCAAGAAAGTTTCATTGTCAAATATATCATCATAGGATTTCTTCACTTTCTCTTAAGGGATGTCTTTGATTTCCATGAGTTCAAAATGGATATTTAGGAGGGTAACGGTGGGTGCATTGGTGCCCCCATTTATGGTATTAGAGCCTTGTATATGTAGGCAAGGGGTGTTAAATCCAAGGCCTTGATGTATTGGGTTCTATGAGGCTTCTAGTGGATCCTTCGCACCACCTTCTTCAAGTCCTAAACCATCACCTTGATAGTTTCATTGCTCAGTAGCCCATTTGTATGACACTTGGTATTTATCTTTGAAGTATCTAAGGACTTCAGTGTCATGAGGTGGGGAATATTTATACAACCATCTATTGATATCAGGGTCCATCTCTTGATTATCCATAATTCCATGTGAGATGAATGTGGATGGTCCCATTTTCTTTACTTCAGGCTCTACTTGAGTAGGTGTGATTTGGTGACATGTGTGTCCTTGGATATGTGGATCAAGCGGTAGGACCCCTAATATGAAAGCATCAGTCAAACTATATTCACCGCAGCCCCTATTGTTGATCTTGACAGCGGAAAGAGTGGAGGTGAGGATCATCTCTAGATCATAGTGGGATTGGGATGAGCTCATGATGAAAGTCCCAATATTGATTCCAAGATAGTGGTTGTAGTGGGGAAATGATGGTTCCAACGTACAATAATATGCAAAGGGTTGGGGGTCAATCTGGATGGTGACTTCAGTGCCTTGATGTGGAAATTTAATGCACTGATGGTATAAGGTGGATGGGATGGCTTTAATGGAGTGAATCCAAGGTCGGTCAAGGAGCATGTTGTAGGGGAGATCAAGATCAACAACATGACAGTCAGTTTCTTAAATTTATGGGGCCAACTTGATAGGAACAAAATGGTACCTTTTGAGGTACACTCCAAGTTATCATAGGCCTTGATGGTGATGACCTCATGTGATATATCAGCCTTGGTGTATCCCACTTTTTGGATTAATTTCAGTGTGCACAAGTTAAGGGATAAACCATTATCTATCATGACCCTTTTGACAACAAAGTCATTTACCATGACGATGATGCATAGAGAGAGATTGTGATCGGGTTCAACAGATGGTTTGAAGGAGAGGGCGTAAGATGTAGATAGGTGTCCCACAAGGTTCTAAAAATGGATCATGTTAATGTTTGTGGGGACATGTGCCTCTTGGAGGGTTTTATTAAGGATTTTTTGGTGAATGGGTGAGGTGTGGAGAGGTCGAGGATGGTGATTTGGGTAGGGGTATTCCCAAGGTTTTCTAGGAGGTTGTATTGCGCATTGGGTGTTTAAGTTGTGCTAACATCGACAACAAAGATTCTACCCCTATGAGTGGTGACCGCGCATTAACCTTTGACACCTTTAACATGTATGACATTGACTATGAATTCAACTTGGGATATGCAGCCGACAAGTTTGTCATAGTTGATATAAGCAGTTGTATAGTCTTTTCCATTAACATGGTCACCTTGCTTTCCTTTGCCTTGGTTTTAGGGTGGGGGGTTAGCATTGGTTGTGTTCTTTCTAGCATTGTGTTGAGGAAATACATTTTGATATATTTGGAGGTTGGCAATGGGTGATGCTTGGGCAGGTATATTGAATGTGATGTCCTTTTTTTGATGAGATCTTGGACATAATGCTTGAGATTCATGTATTTCATAGTGGTGTGTCCCTTGACATGGTGATAATCACAGTACTCATTATCCTTGTACCATGTCAGCTTGGAGGTTGATTCATTGAATGGATGGGTCTAGGGATAAATGATCAAGTTGGCACTAGCCATTAGGCAGAAAATCATGTCCAAAGGTTCATTGAGAGGGGTGAACATATGCTTTTGATTATTTTGGGCATGTGGCTTATTGTTTCCTTGGGTAACTAATATAGAGTTGGCTTGGTTTTGGAAATGTTGCATGGGTTTTTGGTAGGATGGCCCAAGAATTTTTTAGATAGGTGAATTTTGATATGCTACCATAGGTGGTTGTGGACGTGCCACAACTTGGACATGTTTTGTGTCTGTGGCTCCATCTATAATGAGATTCTTATTTTTATTCTAGTAACAAGACCGGTCATTACTGGGCTTATCTTGTGAGGTTTCTTTATAATTCCTGATGGTACCATCATCCAAGAGGCCTCTTTCAATATCCATTCCTTTTCCCTTAATGTTCTAATTGATTTTTATGTAATTCATACAGATGAAGTGGGATAAATTTGGGTGTAGATTGTCAATGAAGATTTTTGTGAGATGCTTCTCTAGTGATTGGTATGACAGCCTCATGGTGAGGTTTTTCCATCTTTTTATGTAGTTAGCTAGACTCTCACCTCCCTTATATTTTGAATTGCACAAGTCCAAAAGAGATAATAGTTCCTCCCAAGCTTTTGGGAAAGAGGCACATGAGGAAATTATTGTTGTAAGCAACCTCTTGGAAAGCCATGCAAAATTCTTTGACATGGCTGACTAGATCTCCCTTTCCCCAATATTTGTCAAACTTGGGTGTCTCAAAGTGTTTAGGGGAGGGGACCGTTGTGATGGACCTTTCGAAGGGATAAGGAAAAACCTCTTTGAACTTGAAAGTCTTTCTTTCTATACCAACTTTTAGCTCCTTCGGAGCATTCTTCATCTCTTCCCAGTATGAGTTAGAAGATGTTGGAGTGGGTACTCCCATTAGGAAGGGATTAGAGGGTGCAGACAAATATGGATGGTTTTGTGAGGGATATTGTCAGATTTGGTAATAGGATTGCCAAACTATGTAGGTGGATTGGAATGGATTTTGTAGTGGTGGTTGGGAAATGTATTATTGCTGATGGGTGAATATGAATTGTTGTGAAGGGTATGGTGTTGTTTGTTATTGCTGAGGAATGACGGGATATTTTTTTTGTGTAGAAAAGTGTTTTTTGTGTGGAGGAGGTTTTTGAAATAGTGTGGATTTTTAAGGTTATTGGCTTTGTGTGTGGATGATGTAGATGGGGTGCATCCCTACATTCCTGAGTGACATTCATGCATTTTTGTTGTAGTGGGGGTTGTGCTGCAAATGGAGAATTTGTTGGTGGGTTTTTGGGATTAGATATATGTGCTTGAGTTTGTATCCCTAGGTCATTCATTTGGTCTTAAGTAAGGCCCCAAGAAGAACCTACCCTTTTAGCAGGTTGGGATGTGGAGATAGGTGGGAATGTAGTCATCCTGGTGGGGATTTGTGATGTGAATGGTTGGTTGGGGGATCTTGTAGATGGCATCCCTTTCATGTAAAATGGTTGGTGGGTTTGAGAGATGGTTGAAAAAGATAGGAGAGATACTTGAGCGAAGGCAAGCTGGATGACATGAAGAATGGGTGTTTGAGTAAAGGCTTATTGCACATCAGATAAAGGTGTTTGTGTGGATCCTTGAAAGTATGGCATTGACATGGAGCTTTGGGCCATAAAGGGGGGAAGTATTATTTGTGTGGGAGGTTGAAGTGGCTCTTGTGTGGAGCTCTATGCCTGAGTGGTGGCTTGAGATGTGACAGGTGGAGGTGGTGGCCCCATGATAGAAAAAGGAGAGGATTGTGTTATTATTTATACTATCAGGAACATGACATTAGATTATAAGGGATCGGAGATAGGTGAGGCCACTTGGGTCACTTGGTAGGTAGGATTGAGAATGTGTTGTACAATGGCATAGAAGGTGTTGGAAGGGTTTATGGGGTTGAACGGTTTGAGTTTTGGTGGAATGGGAGTACCATCCTATGCATGGTTAGCCAAGATGACAAGATGATTTTGAGATATAATTGCATTGACCATTTGTGCATGGCCTGAATGACTCATGAATGCTTCTGTGGAACCTGTGGTGGGTACTTCAGTTGGATTCATCCATACATTCTTGACTTGAGGTGGTTGTGGATCATATGTTACCATCATGTTGTTAAATTCATTGAGGTCGGACTAAATAGTGGCAAGATTAGGATTCATATCATTTCTCTTCTTTGATCATGTCTTGATAAGCTTGAAAAATGCAAGTCCTAGGATGGGGAAATGAAGATGCAGATGATGGATGAATGCAAGGTGTTTTTTAGGGAACCTAAATATGGAGATATGATAGTCCTAAGGAGGTCTAAGGATAAATGCAAGACTTAGGATGAACCTTCATTAACTAAAGGATGCTTTGATTGAGATTTGATTTGGATTATGGGGATGTCTAAGGAGCTAAGGATCACCTAGTGCCAAATGGGAATGAGTTTCCTTTTCCTAGTGTAGGTTCAAGATGAAATGGGATTGTCAACCTTAGATAGACTTGTGACCTTCGGAAGATGGGATCCTTCTCAATGCAAGCCAATCTTTGGATCAAGATGATGAGGCTTACAAAGACAAGTTCTTAGGTACCCTAGGAAATGCTTAGCCAAAGAGTAGTGCTATAGGATTCTTTTGATTTAGGATAAGGACTTGAGAAACTCAAAAGGACATGGCGCTAGGTAGAGATTTAGATGGTTTGATTGATTTTTTTTCTTTTTTGGTTTTTTATCAAGGATGATTGGTTTTGGCCTAAATGAGGTTATCTAAGGGGGATGACTTAAATGAATCTAGGGGATGATCTAAGATGCAGGGATGTCAAGAAAAATTTCATGAGAATTAAATGGATATGATATGTGGCAAGCCAAGTAGTCCTCTATTTCAAGGGTAACAAAGAGATAGTTTATTTGAAAGTGTGCTCCAAATGACATGATTTTAGCATTGTAAGTTACGTTATCAAGCTTCTCTTAGTATTTGAATTCTTCCTTG
Source organism: Chamaecyparis obtusa (assembly GCA_027943335.1). Taxonomy (NCBI): domain Eukaryota; kingdom Viridiplantae; phylum Streptophyta; class Pinopsida; order Cupressales; family Cupressaceae; genus Chamaecyparis; species Chamaecyparis obtusa. The sequence continues at coordinate 316,264 of BSBK01008785.1, read as the reverse complement.
ATCATAGCTAAGGTGGGTTGATGATCCTTAAGATTATGTTCTGCAAATTTATTTTCTTGATAAACATGCACAATTGGTAGCTTTTCTTTCTTGTGCTTCATGAAATCGGTCATATCTTGAAAGGGTGTTGATTGGATAGATCAATGTTTTATGAAAAATGATTCTAAGAGCCTTTAGGAAGCCAAGTTTTGGATGTTCTTGTCAGGTCAGATTGCTCATTTTTTTAAAGTGGAGATGACGATTCTCAGACGTAGAAGATAATATGTGGAGATGACCATTCTAGTTCAAAGATGACTGTTTAGATTTTAGAGCATTTTGGATGAATCTGATTAATTGGTTTTTTAGTTTGATTATTTAGACAATCTATTCAATGGCATGGACCCACTTTCTAGCATTCAAATTAAAAAAGTAACAAGCACAAATTTAAAAACAATCCAAAAAGGGACGAAGAAACCTTGCGGGAGACAAGCAATAGTGACAATGAAGTTGACAACGTCTTTGAAGTGTGTATGTTCTTAGCAAAAAATTTCAAAATAGTCAAGCACAATGCCTACCCTAAGGAGTTGGTATAGTATGAAAATCCTCACTCACTAACTTAGCAACACTTTAAGAGCTAATCAGAATACGGTCATCACCAAGAATGTAATGGCTCCAGTCATGATGTCGTATTATCTACCTCCAAATGCTCAGGAAGGCACAATATGGTGAGTGTCTTGGGGAGGTTACCATCCTCCTTGCACTTGGATTATCATGAGTTGGAGTGGTGGGATTACACCTCATTCTCACGTGGGTCATTCCTGGGAGCTTTTTACCTCAACCGACATGCTCATCTAAAGGATGAATTTAAAAACATGGATTGGCAATGAAAGGAGTCTAGATTTCCAATTCTCCCTCAAAGGGAAAATAGCATACTCTCCTATCCAATACTATTTTCTCCCAAACAAATCAAACACACTTGTTCATTCCAAAAGTCCTTATTAAATCATATTGTCAAATGAGTCTAGCTTTTTGATTATCTCAAAAAGATGAGCATACTCCCCTATCACTTAAAAAAATGCTACAAGTGAACATAACCCCAAGGTTATGTTCACCATGCACAAAGAAACCCCTCAAGTTACTTGCAAATTTCATTGGTATCACAAGGAGAAAATTAAACAGTCATGACATCAATTTTTCCAAAACCATCATCCTACATAAATCAATGTGGATGCAAATATGGAAGGAAAGAAAAGAAATAATTAATGTTGTAGTTCCTAGAAAAGGAAGCCTTGGAATTTTCAAAGTTGCCATAAGAGAAACCTGTGAAAGAGGTGATTTGAACACCACATCATCAAAATGAAAGAAAAGAAACTTCATATTTGTAAAAATGGAAACCAGACTACTTATAGAGGTCAAAAGTCTATAGAAGGGCCTCTAAAATGTTGAAATATCCAAGATTTTTCCATAGTAAATGCTTCATATTTTTTTCATAAACCCTCAACCATGTCAGCAATAGATGGAGGAGTCCCAAAAAGGTTTCCAAAGTGCAAAATGAGGAACACCTCATTTGAGTTAGGGTTTTGTTCTCTTCCTTAGAGTCTTCATGGGTCAATTATTAGTGCTTAGGACTTTGTTCTTCTTTTTATATTTGTACTTTTGACTTTGGATTATTATTTTTTAAGTTTATATTAATAATTATTTTGTTAATGTGAATTTAAAATAATACAAAATATATCAAAGTTATGTTTTTTTGCACAAGCATAGTTGTAAAAATATTTTGTTAAGTGTTAGCTTATAAAACACTTAATAGAGATTTATTTTTTGGTGCAAAATTTACATATTTTTCAAAGACTAAGTCATGGAAGAGCCATTGGAATAGGAAAACATGCATTTTAATAAAACAAGTCCAAGGAAAAGATAAGGGGGTCATTATTATTTAAATGACAAGTGTCTAGTGTTTGACTCAATTTTGAGAGCTTCAAGGAGAGTGTTGAGTGAATATAGGGAATTTGGAGTAGATGTAGGGAGAGTCATTATTTGACTTTTCAAAGCTTTTAGATGAACATTGATTTACAGTTGGAGAATTTTGAGGGTAGTTTGGATGAGCTATCGGATTGGTTATACAGTAAGGTGACTTTTTCCTTGTCTTTTACCTCTTTTCCTTGGGTTTAGGGTTATATTTTTAGGCCTTTTATCTTACATATGATCCATGGTGGTTGAGGCTTTTGTACTTAATGGGTTTTGAGACTCATTTTTCCACTAGTTCTATTTTGTCCAACAACTATTATAGAGTGAATTCTTCGCAATCTTCTTGATAGTTTCTCACATATTGTTTGTAACTCAATTTCATGGATGTATTCCAGGAGTGCCTATAAGTTTGAATAAAGATGTCAATTTCTAGAGACCTATATCGAGTTCACTTTCTTGTATGCATTTCTCTGATTTTGATGTGTTTGTTGTGATTCATTATTGAATCCTATGATTTTATGTCTCAATTTGGCATATGTAAGTGAATAGTTCCTAACTTCACATAGGTTATAGGCTATGAATCATAGTTTATCTAATCTTGTTAATTGTGAAAGTAAATTTTTCCTTTTAACCTATGTTAGGAACCCATTTCCTTCCTATGAAACATTTATATGTGAAATATTAAGGCATCAATTTTGTGTTAGTCATTAAACTATGGCTTCTTTAAAAGCTTCATTATGTGCAAGACTTTAGTATATTCATATCAGTTTTGGTAAATCACCTTATTTTTTTCAAGTTTTTCAGTATTCTTAAGTTTATGTAGAAATCTCTATCCCTTTTCCTAATGAAGTATTTTAGGTTCCATTAATTTTTTAGGTGACATATCCAAGAGGAAGACAAATTTCTCTGGAGGTTCATTTCTATTTTCAATGCCCCACATATTGTGAAATGATCCAATGTTACTCTAGAATGTTAAATTTCATGTAGTTTAGCCAAGGGTGCAATTCTGGTAGATAAAAATTTTGGCATGCCCGGTGGGATAGTTCTTGTGAACATGTCATTTGTCAGAAATGTTATTATATACTTGTTGATTCTGATATGATGTCAACATAGAAAAGACCTGTAAGAGGTTATTTTTCTGCATATCTGGTGACTTAATTTCATTTTTATGAAGATAAGTATTGTATGAGACAAATTAAAACTAGAATATCAAGTCATTTGAGCATTTGAAGCTATCTCCACCAAGGAGAAGAGGAAAAACAATTGAAAGAACTCCTCCTTCAAAGAGAAATCAGACATTACCTCTTGAGAGAGAGTCAAGAATAAGAGGAAGTTCATTAGAGAAAAAGGTTAGCATGCATTGAGTCTCACCAAATTGTAGCATAGAGTTTTCAGAACCTTATTTATCTATTGTTTGATTTCCAATAGCAAGTGCTTTCTCAACCACTACATATTCAACATTATCTACTTCCTATACAACAAGTTCCTCATTGGCAGAGACAAGTACTAGTTTACCTACAACATCAATACCTATTCAAAATAATACCATGGATAGGAAATTTACATTCATTCCATTCAATGGATAGGACATTTATATTCACTCCATTGAAACACCTAATTACAATCAGAACAGTAAGTTTCACCAACCCTTATATCCCCTAAGTTTAAAATGTATCTTTAGGCCCACTAGACCTAGTTGAGGAAACTTGGTAAAAGAACATCGACAAAGAGGTTGAGGGCTACTGAGGAAACTTGGTGAAAGAACACCGACAAGGAGGCCAAGCCCACTTGGTGAACCAAAATAGGAACATTCCACCAAGAACTTCAAAGAAGTTATTGAGCATAACAAAACTAGTAACCAAACACCTCTAATAAGCTACCAAGATACAAGAACTAAACCAAATGATTGGAACACAAAAAGGGATTTCATACTATGAATAATCCACAACTATATGGAGTTTCTACACTCCTAGGGTTGTTCTACACACCTAATTCCTCAAAATAGTGGCTAAACACATATGGATGTTTAGCCTAGGGCTTGACATCAAAAGAAGGTGTTAGTTGTATACACCTAAAAATGGTCACCTAGACTATTAGCCCCTTTTGCTAAATCATCAATTGCTTATTCTTGATCAAATCCTAGCTCTATCATTTATTCGATTATTTTCTATAGGCTAACCATTTTATCCTAAGTTTTTATTTATTTAAAAAGAATATTTCCTCCCCTTTTAATAAATAAAAAGCCCCCACTTTTCCTCTTATCCTAAGTTGCACAAATAAAGCATTATTCTTATTTTGTAAAAAGGGAAAACGTACTTTTTATCTCATATGGACACAAAAGTCAACTCTTATTTTCTCATTGGAGGATACTTGTGCACATGGATTGCTCCTCTTTTAAGCTCTATCATTGATTAAATCTTTTGCCTCTTAATCTCCATGGTCCATTCCTCCTCATTTCCTTTAAAAGGAGAGCTCTCTTCTTCATTCTAGATCCCCAACTTTTTATGCTAACTTTATGCTGCAGGATTTCTAGGTCACTTTGGAGCTTTTTGAAGATTTGGAGCATTCTTAGCATCTACATCTCATTCTTGCATTTTACATCTCATTCTTACATTCTTAGCTTAGCTTCATATTTATGCTTTCTTAGATTAGCTTCATTTCTATGCTCTAGATTAGCTCACATAGATTAATTAGCTTGGGTTGTAACACTTGCATATTTCCTTTCATAGCTTAGCTTGCATTTCCATTCTAGCATAGCATTGCATTGCATTTTCATTCTTGATTCTTGAGGATATTGGCATTCTTTCCCTTGTCTTCATTGAATCTCCCATTGCATGGTTTACTAGCAAGGTTATAGGCTAAATAGCTCTAGCTGAGAGCATTCTTAAAAACCTTTGCACTCCATGCCTAGGGAGCTATGGATCAATTTTTGAGACCTCATTCTTGAGTGTTCTTGAATGTAATGATTCATAGAAGTGTGACACATTTATAGCACACATTTTTGGCACCCACCGTGGGGCAGAGTAGACTAGCTTTGTCCCTTCTTTTTCTGCATTTTCATCATTTTTCGTCAATTTTTCGGCAAGTTTTTAGCTTAATTTTTGGTCTTTGTTTTTTCTTCTTAGACTATCGTATGATACTTTCCAAAAGTAGCGCACGATACTTCTCTGTATGCGCATGTGATACTTCACCTGTCAGAAGTATCAACTGGCTATTGTGAATTCTATCGCCTGGTGTCGGGCGAAGTATCGCCTGGCATAAGGCGAAATATCGCGCAGACTAAAAAGTATCGCCCCACTATACTGCAAAGTATCACACGATACTGGTGTCTGTACTGTGTCTATACCCGACAGTGAGCTATTTTTGGGCTATTTTATCTATCTTGCAAGTTTTAGGTTGTACTCTAGAAAACGGGTGCCCATTTTTTTTTGAAATTTTGCAAATGGTATCAAAAGTTTAAGTGTGATATATCATTGGAAAGGTCTTTTCAAGCCTAATCCAACCATGATGGTTTTATTTTCAGATTTTATCATTTGATCAGTTATTTTTGTAGATTATCTAATTTTTCATGTACTAATCATTGTTAGATTTTGGATTTTGATTCTCCTAACTCTTGTTGGTCTAACAAGTTGTGGTTGTAGGTGCTTCTTGCTTGAAATTTGCTAAAATCACATGTCAAAGAGGGCTACTAATGGTTTTTGCAGGGCTGCCCTAAGCATAAAAACCAAATCAAGTTCTTGTTTAATTGCTTTCTTTATTAAGTGTGGCATATACTAGTTGTTTCCTTTCATAGGCACTTAATACCTTGTTGTAGAAATTTTGAGGTGGTAGGAGAGTATGCTCTTCACCCTTTTGGTGAACCAAAAAATCTTGACCCATCTTTGAATTTTGAAAACAAGAGGGTAAATGAACTTTGCTTGCTATGTTTGGGAGAGATTCTTGAGATAGGGGAGTATGCTCTTCACCCTTGTGGTGAACCAAAAACCTTGAACCTCAAGAGTTAATCCACTTTTTATTTAGTTGTTAGAATCCTTTATTGGGCCTGCTCTTGAGCAATCAAGAGGAACGACCCAAGTGGGGACAAGCTTTTTACCGGCTCTTCCAACCCACTATAATCTCAAGGCTATCGAGGACACAAAACCTTGGTAGACATAGTACTTATCTTCGCTTGATGTGAGTAACTTGTGGGATTGTGACCATGAGGAAAGCATTAAGCAAGAATGCTTAAGGTACTCTTGAGGCCACGAGGTCCTAGTCCTTTATGAGGAGCAAGAGGGGTGCTATGAACAGAAGCCCTTACTATGAACCATTAGATAGAGGCCACCTTATTTTAGCCGCTTAGCTTCTTGGTGCAAGGATTGATCCAAGTGGACTTACCCAGATCACCCCAAGACACTCACCATATGTGTTCCTTTGGTTGTGTTTTTGACACTTCCATGACAATGCCAATATCTCTTGTGGGCAACCACTTGGTGTGAGGCAAGGGAGCATCAAGTTGTGGGCCACGTTGCTAAGTAATGAGCCCTATCCTTCTAGGTAGTAATTGCTTGAATTGTCTTCGATTGTGCTATACCAGTGTAAACATCCTCAACATTCAAACAAACAGTAGCATTCATAAGGCTCTCTATTTTGATATCACAAGTGCTTGTCTTGGCAAGGTTGCTTTTGCCCTTGTTTCAAGTGTTCTATGACATGTTTGATCTTATACTATTTGCAAACCTGTCTCTTATCTGCTGTTATTGCTTGTCAAACTAAGAAATTGCACTATCCAACCTTTGAACTTGATCAAAATGCTTCAAAACTGAGACTTTTATGTTCATTGGTCAAAAAGTCATACAAATCTGCAATAGTATCGCGTGCCTTACTGAGAAATATCGCGTGATAGTTTGTGCCTACTGTCTATCACTTGCTTTGTCTGAAGTCTGTCGCTCTAGTATATTGAGGTCTATTGCCTGGTTTAAGGTGAAGTATCGCCCGACTGAGAAATATTGCCCTGTCTGCCTGGAAAGTGTCACCCAAAATCTTTTTGCTATCTTGTTGCTGTTGCAATCCAAAGTTGCTAAACTTGCACTTTAACCTATCGTAGAGTGTCTTTTTCTATTCTTACCTGAAACTAGTTTGTTAACTACATGCTTAGATTTGTTCTAGACTGAAACAAATGAGCTAAAACTATTGGATTTGAGCTTAATGAATGCTACTCTTGATCACTTGTCGCATCATGGTTACCTCTCTAGCTACTTGCTTATTGAGCTTCTTGCTCACTGCTCGGCTTTAGTCGATTGATTGCTGTTTGACAAGCCATCTCTCTATTGTTCTACTTTGACAAGTGATCTTTATTAGCTTTGCTTATCTCAAATCTGAGAAACTTTGTCTCATTCTATTAGTCAACCAACATCTCTTTTCATGCCGGTTACAACTCGGTCTCAATTTGAATAGGAGAGTCATCCTCTGTTCAATTATACACAGTTACCTTCTCCAACTAGATGCTCACGAGTGCCCATTAGCAACAACAGTTCTATTTCTAACCAATCTGAGGATTCTAAGGCTACCCCATGGTACAAAGGAGGTTTCCTCTTTTCCACATTCAAGACCCCCAAAAACACAGACAGTGTCTCACTCACTTTGACTGAACAAGAAAAATTTCAATGCTTGCAAGAACACTTTGAGCATAAGGATAACCAAGCGCGCTTAGACAAAGAACACAATCAACAAAGGATGGATGCTGCTAGGCACATGGCTTATAGAGAGACATTTCATGAGCAACCTAAGACTAGTAATCATGAGCATAGACCTCTTTTTATCAATGGCAACAACACGCCACCAAGATCTCCTCCAAGAACCACTTTTGGTATGCCTTCTTCACCTCCTAGGCCTCCTCCCTCTCAACATGAGGCAGAGGCTGATGATGAGATTTCTAGTGAGGATCTTATGCGATTTGAACAAGATGTGGTCTCCCAATGAATGATGCATAAGCTTTTAGAGCGTAATGGCGATGAATATTTTCAATATATGACTTCTAGAGGATACAAGCTTCCTCCCGGCTATGATGTCAGACAAATTGTCCAACAAAGAGTACCAATTGAATTGGAAGTCCTTCAGGAAGAACTACGTTGAACAAATCAACACCTTAACCAAATGGCAATAGAAAGAGAGCCTCCAAAGGTCTCTTTTGTAGAATCAATTTATGCTCTTCCTTTTGATAGGAGTCTATACATGGTCCCATTTCCTATGGATATTGAGGTTCCCAAATATGACAAGTATGATGGAAATGGAGATCCCCATGACCATGTGCATCACTTTTATGCTCTTAGTATGGACTTTCTTCATGAAGACACATTTCTTCTACGGTTGTTCCCTAGAAGTTTAAGAGGCCAAGCTTTGGAATGGTTTGCAAAATTGACACCACCTCTTAAGACTTTTGATGAGTTGGCTATGCGCTTCACACAACACTATTCATACAATATCCAACAGCCTATCACCATGATAGATCTTGGTGCTTTGAGACAAAACCAAGGAGAGTTATTTTCTACTTATTTGCAATGTTGGAGGTCATTGTATTCTTGATATCCTCGTCAGCTACCCGAAAGTGAAAAGATTGATATTTTTGTCAACACTCTTGTGCTTGAGTTGTATTATGATCTAAGGAAACAACTGTTCTCCTCTTTCAATGACATGGTTGAAAGTGCATATCGAATTGAGGATGTAGCTATAAGAAAAGGGGATATTGTTATTAATAAAGATGCTAAAGGCAATGGCAAAGACAAGAACAAACCTTGGAATAAGAACAAGTATGTTGTTAATGATGGGGTTGTTGACGCTCCTAAAGCTAAAGAGCCTGCTTTCAATCTCTCCAATGCTATCTATGCAGAAAAACAACAAGAAGCTGGCAATGCTCACAATGCTCCTAAACCTCAATATGCAGATAAGCCTAAGAAGTTATTTCGAAAGTGAGTCTATACCAAGTTGGCAGAACCTTACGATGTGATCCTTAAGAATTTGGTTCACAATGGATATCTTATGCTTCCTAATAAACCTGGTAACTGGGATCCAATAAATAAGCTAGATTGGTGGAGAGAGGATCATTACTGCCATTATCATAGAAATAAGGGACATCTGAAAAATAATTTTTTTAGGCTTAAGGATGATATTCAAGACCTCATTGATAACAACACAATCTCCACTGATGGCTTAACTAAAAATTCTGATCACATAGCTTCCAAAGATCCTCTACCTAAGCATGCTAAGGGGGAAACCTCTCAAGCACATAAGAAGAATCATGATGTTAAGATCAATTACACGTATCCTTCTAATACACCTGTGATCAACATGGTAGAGCCCGTTGAGAGCATTCTAATGATGAGGTCTCAAGATGATAATAAAGCCAATCATGGTAAGCCAAATTTGGTCTTGCAAACACGTGGTAGTTCATCTTCCCGAAGTGAGACACTGAATGCTGTTACTAGGGGGCAAGCCAAGATTGTCCTTAAAACTGCGCAAGATCCCAAGAAAGCTTTGCCTTCCAAACAAGCGGCTCCTTCAACCACCCCTAGCTATGATCTTGTCCAACATTTGCACAAGACACCAGCTCAGATATCAATCCTTGAGTTGCTTCGGTTATCCCCTTCGCATAGAGAGATTCTTGATAAGGCTCTACGTACAACATGTTCCTAATGACATTGATCCAGATCAATTTCAGGATATGGTCAACCACATTTCATCTTCACTATCTCTCTCCTTTTCTGTAGAAGATGACATATCTATTGCTCACCCGCATAATCTATCTTTACACATTGATGTTCTAGTCTACAATACCTGAGTCCGCCGAGTCCTGATAGACAATGGTGCAGGGTTAAATATTGTTTCTTTCAATGTCATACAACAGTTGGGTTTGTCAGAATTTGCTGTGGATTCTAAGAAGAAGATTACTATAAAAGCTTACGATGAAGTGGAAAGATCTTCCAAAGGTCTTGTCACACTGCCTGTCTGAGTGGGTCCTATCACGAAAGATATTAGCTTCCAAGTATTGGACATCCCAATCGCATATAACATTCTTTTGGGTCATCCTTGGATCCATGACATGCAGGCTGTTCCTTCCACTTATCATCAGTGTGTCAAATTTTTGTACAATGGCACTGAAATTGTGATTCCTGGAGACCATACTATTTCTATTAATGCTCTTGCTACTGCTGAAAAATTTGTTCCTCACAATGAACCTTCTATTGATCCTAGTACGTCTCTAGTTGCTGCTGATAAATCACTTAAGATGATGAGCCTTGGTATGGGTGAATATAAGCTGGATTCCTTTGCTTCTATACCTATTTCTCCTAGGTCATATGGGAGACCTTCTAATCAGATGAATCCTTCCACTTCTACTATGATGCTCTTTGATACTTTTGTTCCTTCATCCATTCCTTTAGAAGCAGAAAGAGAAGAACAAGTTGTTCAAGAGTGGATCTATAGAGAGGATTCTAGAAATACCCCCATGCTCAGTAATTCAGACATAGATATAGATGAGTCACCACTACACACTATAGCTCACATGGGAGATGATCTTCCTTCTACTTCACTTCTTTGGGGAGAAGAATGTATATCTACTGATGATATGGTTGAGGCCTCTATGTCTAAAACCTATGTGCCTAAAGAATCATTGCACTATGATAGACAATGTCGCAACATTGCACGACTGCTACAAAGAGGTGATCTCTCACATAATGACATGAGTATATCTACTTCTCAGCATCTTAAGCCTCTTCCAGAAGATTCTTCCATGACAGATATGGATGTTGATGTAGTTCATACCTCTCGTAACCCACCTGACGTAGTTGATGAGTCTCATGTTGGGTCTGATGAGTTTGTTCCACGTATTGCTTTAGTGGATCATGTTGGTCCTTCTATGACAAGTCTAGGTCTTAATGCTTTTGGAGCTTACCCTATAGGCTTGACGTTTCTTGTCACTAGAGATGATATCCTTCACATAAATACTATTGAACCAATCACTTCATTTCATCTCGCATCAACACCTATCACTTCTTCCACCAGCGAACTAGCAACAAAAAAGATTGAATCAACAATCAAGTATCATAGTCATCAAGTTAAAAGAAAAGAGCAATGGTCAGATGGAAAAAACCACATTGTGGCGGTATCCACACCTAAGAAAAGTAAAAATAAAAATCTTCTCAAAAATAATGATTCTCAAATAAAAGATGACAAGCTGATTCTCTACAAAAAAAGGTGCACTACTTCAAGCATGATCTCATATCTGGTATACTTCAGCCCATTCATAAAGCTAAGAACAAAGTTTCTAATGGCTTGGTTACTTCAACATCCATCTTACAAATGAAAAAGCATAAATTTCACTTCAAGTTCCTGGTGGATGAATTATGCTATCCTGCTCACAAATTCTATAATCCTACAATCTTTTCATGTCTTCCACCTCATATCCCTCCTAAAAATCCACCACTCCATTATTCCCACCATCCCTTACACTTTGCCTTTGTCTTTGGTGACTTGTATAGCAAGGGTCTAGACGAAACTCTCCTTAAGTGTCTAGAAATAGAGGAGTCAGGAAAAGTGCTAACTGAAATCCATGATGGCATATGTGGATCACATTCTAAAGATCCTCCGCTAGCTCAGACATTTCTTAGGGCTGGTTATTATTGGTCAAACTGGTTGAGACCTCCTATCATCACAACTACAGCATTTGGGCCTGGGGCCTATCAGTTCTCTACATCAGAGGAAATAGATTCTTGATGCCCATTTCTGTCTGGGGCATTCTTTGTACATATCTTTATGATCCTAAAAAATTACAAAAAAATTCATATATGATGCTGAAAAAATCCTAAAAAGCATAAAAAGTCTTGAAAAAATACAAAAATAAATAAATTCAAAAGTTCAAAAAAAATTGAAAAAGTGCCTTGGTGAAAACCTGGAAACAGGCGCCTTGGTAGCAAAAATACAAAAAAAATTATAAAAAGTCCTTAAAAAATTGCAATAAATCTATCAAGTGGTGAAAACCTGGAAATAGGCACTACTTGAGACCCTCTGCACCTATGTCTATCAGTCTTGCATGGTGCTCATTCGCTCCACTTCTCGCTTTGCCTCTCCTAGCTTGGAATTGACTCTTGTCTTAGTCTAGGGGGCATCCGTTGTTTTTGGCTTATCTTGGGTCTCTTTGTGCATTTGGGTTTCTTAGGCACCTCACAAATGGTGTTTTTCAACACCAACCCAACTGTGTTTTTCAACACTTACCCTAGCATCGAGTGTTTCTCAACACTTATCAAATATCCTACCCATAGTCTAGATGATGCAATATTTCTCACTAGCAGATGCGATACTCAAAGCTTGACTCTATGACCTACACACACGCACTTGACTTGCTGAGACTTGCTTGGCTTTTTTTTTTGTGTGTGTGCTATCTATGATGATTTCTTTGCTGAGTGTTCTCCCCCTATGATCATTTTTGATGATGCATAGCTAGAAGATTGAGGGAATGAGAACATGTTTTATTGCTTTTTTTGCTTGTGGGTATATTTTGTTGGTCCTAACTATCATGAGCATTTATGCTGGTCTTACTTGACACTATGGACCTACAAGGTATTATCCTTGATTATTTTGCGAGTGCATGCTTATAGTCATCTTGACTTTCTTGTGTCTCGATGTGAGCATAATCTTGCTATATCAAACTTAGGTAATCTCACTGCACTAGTCATCTTGACCTGCATGTCTTTGATGCCTAGGTGGGATTTCCACATTTCTCTCTGATATAGATCATATTTAGATCCACATAGTTATGCTAGTGTGTATTGTATGATCTTGCGATGCCACCAATAACGCTCGATGATGATAATTAGATGTCTATTGGCTTTGTAACCTTGCAAGTAAACCACTTTTCATGTAGCTTGCATTCTTAAGTTCATGTTAGTTAGTTTTGCATCTTGCATATGGAGAGAGCTCTCTTTTCATCTTATGTGGACTTCTTAATCAACTGCACTCACCTTTCACTTCTTCTCAATCATCTCTTTCACTTCTTGTCTTTCATATCCCATCATTTTCTATTCATTTTAGGATCGAAACCAAAATCCACATTCACCTTGATCATCCAAGTCGCCTTTCTCCTTCTTCTGTGTAGTTGGCTAACCTTTTGAGGCCTGATCCTTCCATCTTCACTGGGGCATTCTTCACCTCTTCATCCCCATCTCTTTCAAACTTCCCATCTTTCATTCACTTTCAAATCCCAAGTTCAACTCCTCTCTCCATGGTGTTTACGGGTTGAGGGACCGATAGGTTCGTGCCCTATGTCCCATGTGTGGGGCATACCTTCATTGCTTGATGGTTATTCTATTCTCTTTCTTCGATTATGATTTCTAGTGATTTGATCATGTTGCTCTTACTTCTGCTTTCCCTCTACCTAGATTTCACTTTCAATCCCAAGGGGGAAAATACATCATATCTTATTGGCTATCTCTTTCCTAAGTGCTCAGTACTGTCGCTACTAGGCTGAGCATGCAGGATTTGCTATTTTTCTACACTTCATTCTTTGGAGTCAGAATGCTATTGCTTGCCTTCTTGGCTATCTCTTGCTTTCTCGGATGATCTGAGTTGCTTTGTGATCCCAAATCGATCTCACATTTCAACTTCATTCTTTAACTGCATGTGTTCCCAGATCGATCACACATTAGTCAAAGAGGGGCAAATGTATACACCTAAAAATGGTCATCTAGACTATTAGCCCCTTTTGCTAAATCATCAATTGCTTATTCTTGATCAAATCCTAGCTCTATCATTTATTTGATTATTTTCTATGGGCTAACCATTTTATCCTAAGTTTTTATTTATTTAAAAGGAATATTTCCTCCCCTTTTAATAAATAAAAAGTCCCCACTTTTCCTCTTATCCTAAGTTGCACAAATAAAGCATTATTCTTATTTTGTAAAAAGGGAAAAGGTACTTTTTGTCTCATATGGACACAAAAGTCAACTCTTATTTTCTCATTGGAGGATACTTGTGCACATGGATTGCTCCTCTTTTAAGCTCTATCATTGATTAAATCTTTTGCCTCTTAATCTCCATGGTCCATTCCTCCTCATTTCCTTTAAAAGGAGAGCTCTCTTCTTCATTCTAGATCCCCAACTTTTTATGCTAACTTTATGCTGCAGGATTTCTAGGTCACTTTGGAGCTTTTTGAAGATTTGGAGCATTCTTAGCATCTACATCTCATTCTTGCATTCTACATCTCATTCTTACATTCTTAGCTTAGCTTCATTTCTATGCTCTAGATTAGCTCACATAGATTAATTAGTTTGGGTTGTAACACTTGCATATTTCCTTTCATAGCTTAGCTTGCATTTCCATTCTAGCATAGCATTGCATTGAATTTTCATTCTTGATTCTTGAGGATATTGACATTCTTTCTCTTGTCTTCATTGAATCTCCCATTGCATGGTTTACTAGCAAGGTTATAGGCTAAATAGCTCTAGCTAAGAGCATTCTTAAAAACCTTTGCACTCCATGCCTAGGGAGCTATGGATCGATTTTTGAGACCTCATTCTTGAGTGTTCTTGAATGTAATGATTCATAGAAGTGTGACACATTTATAGCACACATCAGTCTCCTCTAAGTCTCTTCTTTTGAAATATAAAAATAAAATTCCCTAACTTGTATTCCCCAAAAGGGCATTGTGATCTTATGGTGGAATCTCAAGTTAGGGTCATTCTTTTGTGCGACCCTCTCTATTCTTCAATTTTTGGGCACCTTGCCAAGGGTTTGATCTTTCTCCCTTGTATGGATCAATCCGGGCTTCAAAACAATTTTTTTTTAAGAGAATTTACAAGGCTAACAAATCATAGAATTCATTTTCTGATTCCAATTCAATGAGTCTACAAAAACACCATAAAAACATTAATTTGCAGAAAACTAAACAATGTATTTTATTAATGTACTCTAAATCTTTTTGCCAACAATTTCTACCTCTCCTTTACTTATATTTTCTTCCAAGTATTTTAAGATGGCCTTCAAGTGGTAGGGTAATTTCATAAGAATTTTTACCAAATTTATGCAGGATGGTGCATGGTCCCACTTTCTTCATTTGTAATTTTGTATACTTTCCCTTAGGAAATCTTTCCTTTCTGAGATAGGCCCTTGATCTCCTATCTAAAAATGTACTTCTCTTTTCTTCTTATTTGTACTTTCTTTGTACTTTTTAGTGGCCTTCTTAAAGTGATCTTTGACTTGTTCTTGTACCTATTTGATCATGTTTTCCAATTCTTCCCCTTGTGCACTAATTGGTTTTTCTTGAGGTATGTTCCTTAACTCCATTGGTCCTCTTGGATGCATTCCATATATGATTTGGAAAGGGGTTTTTCCATTTGATCTTTTTTATGGAATCATTGAAAGCATATTCTTCTTGAGATAAAATTATGTCCCAACTCTATCCATACTATTTTGTCAATCATCTGAGGAGGTTCTTCAGTGATCTATTGACCACTTCTATCTGACCATCTGTTTGTGGATGGTAGGCAAAAATGAAAGACAAACTTTTTCCCAATTTTCTCCATAGTGTTCTCCAAAAATGTCCTTGAAACTCTGAATCCATGTCAGATATTATGGTTAGTGGTAAGCCATGTATTCTCACAACCTCCTTGAAAAATAGATGTGCAATGTGAGAAGCATCATGAGTGCTTTTACACGGTATAAAGTATGTCATCTTGGTAAATCTATCTCCAACCACAAAAATATTATCGAAACCATGTTTTGTCCTAGGAAGATCCATCAAAAAAATCCATTTAAATACTCTCCCAAGGCCTTGTTGGGATAGGTAGAGATTGGTAAAGTCCCTATTTTGTTGATGTGCCCTTATCCTTTTGGAAAATTACACAAGCTTCGAGGAACTTCCTCACATCATTCTTAAACTTTGGCCAGTGATAATGTCTTTTAACCAACTCTAGTGTTTTGTCCAATCCAAAATGCCCACTCATTGCTCCAAAATGATTTTCTTGAATGATATTATCCCTCATTGAACATTTGGTAATACACAATTTCCCCCCTCTAAACAATAGACCATCTTGAATTAAGAATTCTGAAAAATCAGTATGATACTTGCCACAAGTTTTGTGCAAACCTCATAGGCTTCACCAAAGTCTACATCTCTTTCATATAGGTCTTTGAGGGCATCAATTCCAATTATCTAAAGTTGAATTTCTTGCACCAAAGAAAATCTCTTGCTTAAGGAATTAGCCACCTTATTGGGTTTCCCTTTCTTGTGCTTTATTGTAAAGGAGTAGGCTAGCAATTTCTCAATCCACTTCATATGTCTACAACTAAGTTTATCCCATGAGTTAAGATAACTTAAGGCATGATTATTTATAAATACAAAAAAATATTTTGGAAGGAGATAATCTCTCCATTTCTTTAGTACTTGGACCATTGCATAGAGTTCTAGATCATAGGTAGAGTACATTTTAGCATCATTCAATTTTTAAGAAAAGAATGCTACTGCCCTACCTTCTTGGCTTAGTACTGCCCCAATTGCCATGTTGTTAGCATCAATTCCATAGTAAAAACCTTATTGAAGTTAGGAAGGACAAGTATAGGATATTGTGCTACCCTAGTTTTCAAGTATTCAAAAGATTTATTTGCTTTATCAGTCCAACAAAACTTTACCTTTTTGCCTCCTTTGATTATGTCCAAGATAGGTGCACATACATGACTAAATTTTTTGATAAAATTTCTATAAAAAAGTGGCTAATCCATGGAATCGTTTCACATTTTTTGGTGTTTTATGGGTTAGCCAGTTCAAAAATTGCTTTCACCTTGGATGTATCCATTTTCAATGTGCCCTTTGAAATGAAAAAGCCCAAAAATGTTAGTTATTCCTACATAGAAACATATTTATCCATGTTTATTATCAACTTATGTTCATGTATCCTTTTGAAAACCAATCCCAAATGCTTTAGGTGTTCTTCTCAACTACTACTATAGGCCAAAATATCATCAAGGTAAATGACAACAAAACTTCCACTATAGTCTTGAAAATTTTCATTCATTAGCCTCATGAATGTGCTAAGGACATTAATAAGACAAAATGGCATTACAAGCCATTCATAAAACCCTTCTGTGGTCTTGAATTTCATTTTCCATTCATCCCCTAGTGTGACTCTTATTTGGTGATAACCAAACTTCAAGTCAATTTTTGAAAAGTAGCAAGCATTCCCTAGTTGGTCCATTAGGTATTCTATTCTTGGAATGGGAAACTTGTATATTATTGTTGTTTTGTTTATAGCCCTTCTATAAGTACAGAGTCTCTATTTACCATCCTTCTTTGGGGCCAAAACAAAGGGAACTGCACATGGACTTAGGATTTTTTGTATGAGGTCCTTGTTAACCAATTCACTGACTTGTTTTTCTATTTCTTCATTCTTATTAGTATTCATCTTGTAAGGTATTTTGTTTGGAAAATATGCACTAGGAATAAATTTTATTTGATGACTAATGTCCCTTAAGGGTGGGAGGGCTAAGGGTAACTCTTCTGTAACTATTTCATAGTAGTTATCCAGTAACTTTTGAACTTCGTTAGGGACTTTATTTTCCTTCTCTATAACCACTTCATCTTTTGATTTCATTACCAAGGCATATCCTATATCATCTGACTCCTTAAGGGTTTTAAGCATTTATTTCTCTCCCATGATTATGATAGTAGGTTCCTTCTCTGCCTTATGGTCTAGTAGGGGCTTCATGTTATAAGTGACTCCATCATTGACAATTTTATATGTATTTTTCCTTCTACTATGAGTGGCATCCACATCATACTTCCATGGTCTCCATAGTAGAAAATGGAAAGCATCCATTTATACTTCATCACATAGGACCTTTTCCTTATAATCCCCTATAGAAAATTCTACCCAGACATGTTCCTTGACTAGGGTATGTTGCCCTTTTATTATCCATTATACATGATATGGATAAGGATGAGGGTTTGTACTCAATTTTTTTTTTTTCACCATTTCTAGAGAAGCCAAATTTTCAATGGAACCATAGTCTATAAGAAGTTTAAATAACTTTCCTTGGCACTTAAAACTTGTTCTAAAGAAGTTCTTCCTATTTGGTGGTTCCTGGTTTAGTGGGGTCTGCAATAAATTCTTCCTTATCAAAATACAACTTCCTTCTTTAGGGTCAAGATCCTTGATACATTATGTGTCCTCTTGGACCAATTGTGTCCTCCTTTCTCCTTGATTTCTAGGTCCTTCCCTCTCTGGACATTTTTTGGGGTAGTGCCCAAACTTGTTGCAATCGTTACATTTTATTTGTCCCCCATTTCTTCCTCTTGATCTACCTCTTCCAAAAGGTCTTCTGCATTTGAATCCTCCTTTAGGATTTTTTTCACCCTATGAGTTTCCTTGGTTAGACTCACCATAAGGTTTGGAACTCTATCCTCTCCCATTAGGAATTCCTCTTCCCTTGTTATCAAACTCTTTCTTTCCTCTACCTTTACCTTGTTCTTTCTTCCTCTTTTATTGGGCTTCCACCTTCAATGCTAATTGATAGATTTTTTTAACAGTTGGTTGCAGAGGTTCATTTTTTCCTATATGTTCATCCTTTGGCCATTGAAATATCTAGCCACTTTCACACTTTCAGGCTCTGTGGTCTTAGACCTCAGACAGAGCTTTTGGAGCTCCTCAGTGTAACTGCATACATCTATTTCTTTCTGCATCAGACTTTGTCTTCTCCTATGAAGTTGAATTTCATAGTCATTGAGAAGGTGGGCCTCTTTGACTTTGGCAAGCATCACCTTCCAAGATGATATCTTGTTCCTTCCTTCTTTCACCCTTTCACTTTGGATGAAATTCCACCATGTCAATGTTGTACCCTTCAATTTGGATTTTTCAATCTTTACTCACTTCTAGTTTTTAGGAATAGTCTCACATTCAAAGAAGTTCTCCAATGCATCTATCTAGTCCATGAATGAATCAGGGTGCATCTTCCCACTGAATACAGGAAGATCAATTTTTATTTCTATGGTTCTATTGGCCACAAACTTAAGGGAATTCACAAGGTACCTTTGATCTTTAGGGACTTCTTCCTCCTCCTAGTCAAGGATATCCTCTTCTTCTCCCCTATCTTCTAAGGTCCTTTCTTCCCCTCTATCAACTTGGTTTTTCAAACTTCTTATTTCTCCCCTTAATTCTTGCACTAATTTGGAAAGTTTTGCATTGGTCATTATAGGCATCCTTTAGGTCTCATCTACATCTAAATTATGGGCTAACATCTTGACAATATCATTTCCTAGGCTTTGTCCTAGATCTCTGATACCACTTGATGTAGAGGGGGTAGTGGAAACATAATGAACCCATAAGAAATGGGTAGAAAAATAGGGTAAATCCCCTCTAAGTCTTATACCAAGGTAAAAATCACATGTCACTTCTCAAGAGACATTAAGTTCCTTCAATTCCTATTCAAAAGGTTAGGAACACTACAATCTTTCCAATAACCATACCATTCCAAGGATATACTTTATCTCCTAGAATTAATTCAAAGAAAGTGTGCAAACATTGGACCCTTGGTATTAGGGAGTGGAAAGGGTACGTGAGTTTCACCAGCCCTTATATCCCCTAAGTTCCAAATGTGTCTTTAGACTCACTAGACCTAGTTGAGGCAACTCAGTGAAAGACCACCGACAAAGAGATCGAGAGCTACCAAGGAAACTTGCTTTAAACACACTGACGAATAGATTGAGCCCACTCTATGAACCAAAACAAGAACATTCCACCAAGAAGTCCAAAGCAATTACTGAGCATACAAAATTGGTAACCTAGCACCTCTAATAAGCTACTGAGTGTAAGCCCCACCAGGGAACCCAGAAGAACCTAACCTAAACATGTATCTAAGTTTGCAAAATATTTTTTTTTTTTAAAGTTAACATACAAGATAAACATCAATGCAGAAGCAATTACCATTTACTCACATTAATACAAACAACCAACATAGGTTACAACTCTCAAAGGTTCCTCGATGAAGATTATGTTAATATTAATTAATTAATTTAGATTAGGTACAATTACAAAACTCATATAAAAAAATGAAAGATAAAAGAAACATCATATGAAGGATAACACAAATACAACTGGTACCATGAGGTATCCATAAATCTACATCCTTTGCACATATCGTAGGGTATGTAATACAATAACCAAAGAGAATTACACATGATACCTCTGAAAAATTGATACAAAGATACAATATCACAAAGAAGAATAAGAAGAAGATGAAGAACACAACTCCATCAAAGAACATCAAGAATGAACAACTACCACAGGGATCATCTAGCACTGGTACACGAATGTCAGAATCTCAAATGGTAAAAGAATCACTACCACCCGACCTCGTGAACCTAAATGGTCCACTCCCACCATGCTGAGGAGATAACAACAGATCCCACTCGGATAAAAAACATCAAACAGATCAAGCTAAGGAAAGGATCCTGAAAGCTCTCTAACTCAAGGTACAAAAGGACAACAAGGTAAAACATACTCAACCATAGGTAACCAATGCACGTAGGAAACCTAAAATGCATAAAGGAAGTGTCATCACATGAGCCAACTCTAAGGTTATCCTGGTAGTCTCTTTAGATCTGGGTGCCCTAGTGACTCTATGTGGTGTCAGTAACCCCTCGTGTAGACAAGGTACTAACTATGCCATATCCAGTCCATGTAGGCAGCAAGCATCTTCTCACTCCCATCCTAGTCAAAACTCAATCAGGAACTTGGGCATGGGCGAGGCACATAATATCTTATTAGATTCATTTTAAACTCTCAATGTCATTAATTATAACTTATTAAGCTACTTGTAATAGGATATCCTAGTAGCCACTTCCAAGCTCCGGCACCAATTACAAGCCACTTCCCACCTATACACTTAGTTAACCTACCCTAGGTTTCACAAGATCAAGTATAACTCCGAGTTAACACAACTCATAAATCTCAATAACTAGTTCCAATGAAGACAAAAACATGCAAAGCCAGAATCATCATATAACAAGTTCACCGACACAACAGAATAAAAAGCCCAATTTCAGTAGAAACATAACACTTGTATAATATAGGTTGTCAATAGGAAAATATTTGCACCTATTTCAATATGTCAAGATGTATTTACATAAATCAAGATATATATAAAGTTACATTTTAAAACGAGAAGAAAACCCAATCTAATCATGTTAACCCAAGCTAAATAAATGAAACAACTTTATGATAGAATTTCCTAATATAATAATTTAATACACAAAATAAACATAATTCCCTTAATTAAACCAAATCCAAAACATTTAAATTACTTAAAATCAATAAAGGATATAAAGATATAAATCAATATAAATATCCATTAAAAATAAAGTAATTATTAATCCATAATAACTATTAATTAAAAATGATATATTACCAAATTTAATTAATCAACAAAATAAATTAATCCAAAGAAATCCCATTTTATATCTTTAACAAAATGCCCTAAAAAAATAATTAAGCTACCAAACATATTTTCGTTATTTATTATAACTAAAATAATAAAATAAAACTTAATATTTAAATTAAACATTTAAAAATTTAACAAATATTAAACATAAAAAAATAAATATCAAAATTTAACATTTGATAATAAAACAAATGTTAAAGATTAAAAAAGAATATTACAAATAATAAACAAACTTTAAAGCATTTAAAAGAAAACAAAAGGCAAGAGGGGTACGCAAGGTCTACAAAAAGGTATGGGGGTACAACCCCCAACCTTTTATATATTATTTCTTTTTAATTTTTATTTTTTTTAACTTATAAAATCCCAATTTTTTCACAAAAATATGTATATATTTTTATTAACAGCAAAATAAATTTATTTGATAAATCATAATTTATATATATACATATATTTCACAATAACAATAAATAAATATATGTATACAACAATGTAATACATTTATATTGCCCTGTATACAATATATTTATTTAATGATTCATTTATTTTATACAAAGACCTGAAACAACCAATTTCATTTAATAAATATATATTTTGCCAAAATCACTAAGAATCGAAAAACATAGCATAATTAAAACAACAATTATTGAAATAAATTTATTTCCTTTGTCAGCAAGATTATATTTAATTTATCAATGCTTGATACCCCAAGATTAAAATGCATGCATCAACAACATCTAGTTGGGGAAAATCCCAAACCTAGGGTTTTGAATCACAAATTCTTTCAGAGAAATTCCTAATATCAATACAACCATTGACCCTTACTAATTTAACCAAAATTCCACAAACTTCAATTCTTAAAAGAATCTATACTAGAATTCTGAAACAAAGATCACATGCAAATTAGATTCCCATGCAGTCAAATTCAGAAAATGGAAGAGAGAGAGAAACACATAGTGAATAAATCCAGACAGGCACGCACCCAGGCACAATGAAGACACTTCTATTTTTGAAATACATTAAAAAAATATACATAAGGAAATTCAAATCCTACCTAGAACACCCAAGAAAACTTTTGAACGAAGACCAGATCTGAAGCCAAAATCCGAAAACCTCCAAGCCTTCCAAAATTGAATTCTCTACCCAAAATCCTTCAACATGCTTATTCCCCATTTTCCTCCAAAACCTATCTCCATCTAAAATGAATGCAAAATCCCCCTAATAGGGATTCAATTCCCCATTTCATGCAATCCTAAAGATAACTCAATTGCTAACTCTCACTTCAACTCTAAATCAGAAATTGAAAATAAATCACAATTAAATAATTAAAAACACTTTTCATGCACAACTCAACTTTGACTTTTTAGATCAAGTTGATAACTTTTGAAAACAATTCAATTTCAATAATGCACATGTTATAATTAAAATATGTACTAAATAGATTAAATATTTAATGCATCCTAAAACCATGCAAATCAAATATTTAATTATTTAATAAAGTACAAAAGCATAATTAAATCTAATTACCAATTAAATAATCAAATAATTGTAAACAATCAAATAATTGACTTTTAATTAAATTTTTTCAAATAAACTTAAGAACATGATTAATATTAAATTTCAACTATAATCATTAATCAATAAATCATAGAAAATCACTCACTTAAGCAATAAATCAACTGAAGCCAAATGAGGTAAAATCAAACAAAGTAAAACCAAGCAACACCAGAAAGCGATCCACGAATTCATGCCAACTAGACAAATTCAGTTAGGGTAGTCAAACTGATACTTGTCCAATCCTAGGACAAATTGGCTTAGGTTAGGGTTTTGGACCTATGTTATCTTGCCTCTCTTACCATTTGAGATATTGCGATAGGGCACACTTATCCTGACAATTCAGGGAAGTCGATGCCCGATACCTGCAAACCTGCATACAAAACCTACATGTACATACACATATAAATATATAATAGACAATGGTGGGGATCGACTGATCATGTAGATCTCACAAGCAAGTAACCACGACTCCATCCCTCAACCACATCAGGCACGTCAAACAAAAATATAAAACAAACACATCAACCATACACATGCAAGTATGGCATCAGTAAAATCATAAGCCTCTATGATTTCCTAACATATAATCTATCATCCTAAAGTAATCATAACATTTATAAAATCAGACTAGGGGTGGGGTACTACACTGAGATACATGGATTGAACCAAATTATTGGAACAGAACAAGGGATGTCATACTATGCATAATCCACAACTGTATGGAGTTTATCTACTCCCAGGGTTGTTCTGCACACCTAACTCCTCAAAACAATGGCTAAACACATAAGGATGTTTAGCCTAGGACTTGACATCAAAATTAGTTTCCATTCTCCTCCAAGTCTCTACTTTTGAAATATAAAAATAAATTTCCCTAACTTGTATTCCCCAAAAGGTCATTATGATCTTATGGGGGAATCTCAACTTAGGTCCATTCTTTTGTGCAACCCTTGCTATTCTTTAATTTCCAAGCACCTTGCGGAGGGTTTGATATTTCTCCCTTGTATGGATCGATTGGGGCTTCAAACAAAGTTTTTTTTGAAGAGACTTTACACAGCTACCAAATCATAGCATTCATTTAGTGATTCCAAATCAACGAGTCTACAAAAACACCATAAAATAATCTAATTTGCAGAAAACTAAACAATGTATTTTATTAATGCACTCTGAATATTTTTTCCAACAACTTCTACCTCTCCTTTACTTAGATTTTCTTCCAAGTATTTGAAGATGGCCTTCAACCAGAACCCCCAACTAATTTTCAAACCATCATAACCATTGTGGGAGTCAGTTGGGTGGATTGACAAATTGTTGCAAAATGCAATGTTTTGCAAAAGTTGCATTTACAACATTTTTGCATTTTTTGCAACTTTTTGCAACTTATTCTCAAAATGAGATATAATGCTTCCTAGGGGTCCCAAATGAACCCATCAAACCTAAAAACACCTAAGAACCTATCCTAGGATATTTTGTGATCCATTGACCGAGTTTGACCAAGGGGCTTATAGTGTTTTCTACCTTGCAATTGGTCTTACAATGGATCATTATTACATGCAATTGGTCATGTGGACCCATAGTGAAATTAGGACATCCTTAGACATCCCAGGACTTTGAAATGATGATGCTAGGATTGACATTCTCTTGCACTAGGGGGAATCTCAATGAATCTTTCTCTACATGATGATATACCCCTTGCAATATTAAAAGTATACTAGATTATACCAAAGAGGGGAAAACTACTAATTTTTAGCATATCAAAGATATAACCACGTTGTGTAATGTACATCACGTTACACAAGAAAATATTACTATTAGGTTACTTGCAACCTCACTTAAGGGTAAATAACTTCAGTGGTTTATAAATCTTCTAGTGGTGTCCATTGATTCTTGAGACCAGCTTGGAGATACATTGAGTAAATTCTTCAAAGATAAGTCAGACCACTTATCTCTAGTGGAGTGTCTTACCACCATAAAGAGGGCTCCTCAAGAGAAAATGATAGTTTTTACTACCAAGTTCCGAAGGAATTAGAATAGAATACCTATTTCAATAAGGCCTTCAACTTACATTTTTCTTTACTATTTGAAAAGCCTAAATAATGACATTTCAGTGATGATACAATCCATCGGGCATACTTATTTTCCCCAAGCTTATGTCATTGGTGTTAGAGAAAAGAATAGCCCGATTTAGGTAGGGAAGATAACTTTTAGGTCTTATATGTCTATTTTTCTTGACATACAACCAAATATGCCATTGGTTGTTCCTCCTTTTACACCATTACCTACTATTCCAACATTGCAAGTTGCTGCCACAAGTGTTCCAACTATTGCAGGTCCATCACAAGAACTGCAGGAGATAAAAAGAAGCCAATAGAAGATTGAAAATATACTTCACACCTTGGGAAATAAGTTGGTGAGCATAAAAAATAAATAATTGCAAGGAAGGCAACTTTACCAACAATATAACTAAGGCACTAATCACTATTACCAGAAACAAAATCAAGTTGGTGAGAAGCAATAGAAAAACCAAGGTAGAAGGCAGTCATATCAAAGAAACTTTCAAGGAAATAAGTAGAATTTGAACCAAAGACAATTCCAATCCTATGCACTAGCACCTTTGAATGATGTAATGGACCTTATTCCAACTCAAAAAAAATTAGTAGCAAAGTATGATTGGTGTTACCCATGTAACCAAGCACATAACCAAGCTACCAATTCAAATAGGGTCATTAATCAAGCATTAATGGTTCAAAATTTCATAAGTTCATGATTGGATACACCCTGTAATGGGGTTGAATAGAAATAGGACCCTTCTCCAACTGATAATTCTTTCCTTAATTGAAAAGGAGAGGAGTTATTTGGAGTAGACCACAACTCACCAGTTGTAGCCAATACTAGAGATAAGAAAAGAGCTCTAGAAATGGGGAAAATAATAGATAAGGGAAAAGGACCTACAATTGCAGAGCCATTAGTTACTCAAGTTCCAACTATTTTACAAAGAGCTCCTATCATACTAGCTAAGGAGAAACCTCAGTTACAAATGGATCATGTTGTTAACACACATCAAAAGGTACATTTAGCTATGCCTTACAACATTGTGGATAATATGAAGAAAGTGAATGTCACCATTTTGATGTGGGATTCATTGGTCATCCTGGGGAGAACATATTTGTTGAAGAAGGCTCTATCCGATGAGACAACTCCTAAGCAAGTCATTGATCAACCCCTCAAGGATGTGTTGATGAATGTTGTCCCATAAGTTACTCCTTGGGATAGCAGCAAAGTTCAAGGTAAGAATGTACCCCCCCACCCCCCCATCATTCTATGTATCTTTAATAATTGGGGATAAGTTAGTGCATTATTGTATGGTAGATAGTGGAGCTACCAACTCTGTAATGCCAAAAAGGATAGTTGGTCAACTGTGTTTAGTTTACCAACCATTAGAAAAAGGGGTAGTGCATTTAGATGGTTCCATATTTAATACCATAGGGATAATTGAGGATGCTAGGTTGAGTGTTCATGCATGCCCCAATTTCTCTATTCCTCAAGATATTTTTGTAATTGTTCTCCCTCCATATTTTTCCCTTTACCTATCAAGGGAATTTATAGCTAAAATAGGAGGATATATTTCTTCAGATTGGTCCCATATTTTGATTCGAACCCATTATGGAACTAAGTTAATCTTCAAGTATGATGTCCTTACAAAGGACCATATTGAACCTTCTATACCTAGCGTGATCAATGCAAACTGTGTTGTGTTTGATTAAGGTGAAACCCTTGTTGTCCCAGAGACAAACACTTAGATTGACAATATTCCAGATATCTTATTAGAGGAGTGTGAAGAAGAAAATACCCTGATAGATGAGAGTAGCATTATCATGGATGCTGGTATAGGGAACTATATGTTCCAAGAGTCTGGTTTAGTAATTTTGAACCTTGTCAAAAATGTAGATGTAAATCTTGAACAATAGGATAAGGTTTGGGAAATGTTTTTTGATGGCTCTAAGGGTAAGAATGGTTTTGGAGGAGGTGCAATGTTGGTGTTTCCTCAGGGAGATAAATACCATGCAATATTTCATTTTAGTTTTGCTTGCACAAATAATACTACTGAATACAAAGGTTTAATTTAGGGGCTTGAGTGGGCAAGGAAAAAGGGAATCAAGTGTTTAAAGGTTTTTAGGGATAGTGAACTAATTGTAAATCAAGTTAGAGGTCTTCATGTTACTAATAATGATTCTCTTAAGTCCTACAAGCATAGAGTATGGGATATGATAGAAAACTTTGATTTTGTTAACTTGATTACAATCCCTAGGAGGTTAAATCATAATGTTGATCGATTAGTTATTGTAGGAGTGCATTTTGATGTACCATATAACATTAATAAGGAACATGCTCTTGACAGCATGTGGAAATTGTAGACAGGCCTTCAATTCCTGATAATGATATTAATTGGAAAGTTTTTGATAGTGATGAGAAGATACAAAAAATTTTGCTTGAGGAAGATGTGTTTGAAGCCACTAATTAGGACAAATTAAAGAAGAAATGTAGTGACCAAGTGATTCGCATGAAGTCAAATAACCTTCCCAAGGGATTGGTCACCTTGGAGTCTATTTTTAGTATAGATGATCAAACAAGAAAGAACAAAACTAGCTTGTTGGTCCATCAAGATCATTATGAGGACTTGGAGATTGTGAAAGGTAAGAATCTTAAATTTGGTAAGATGATTTCTCCTTAAGAAAAGAAGTCTTATATTCATCTATTTCAAGAGTTTAGTGACATTTTTTCTTGGGAATATGGGGATCTAAAATGTTTCAACCTGCAGTTATCCCAACATACAATAGAACTAGAGCCAAATGGTAAGCCCATAAGACAAAAATAGAGGCCAGTCAATCCCAAGTTAGAAACTTTAGTGAAAAAAGAGGTTTTAAGCTTATAGAGAGTGGAATAATTTTTCCTATTAAACATATCGTTGTGATGCAGGAGCATCTCGAGTCCTTGGCAATCCTATGTCACCAAAAAGAATTTGGAGTTTGTCTATGTTTCTTGATTTCTTCTTTGACTGAGTTGGTCAGTAGTTGGTCAGTTTCCTTTGGTTACCGAGTGTGGTTAGTTCTCTCCTGGGTGGTCAGTTATTTCACTAGTGCTCGACATTGTCTATCTGTTGCTCAGTTATCTTGCTTACCGATAGGTCTAGTTTTATTTCTTGTTGTGGCTAACTTGTGTATTTATATTGGATCATGGAATTAATGTTGGTATCCATCATTGGGAAGCATGTGGTCCCAGATTTGACTGTTACTTCCATTAATTGTGGATCTGAAGGCTGACT
This sequence comes from Chamaecyparis obtusa, assembly GCA_027943335.1. Taxonomy (NCBI): domain Eukaryota; kingdom Viridiplantae; phylum Streptophyta; class Pinopsida; order Cupressales; family Cupressaceae; genus Chamaecyparis; species Chamaecyparis obtusa. Next base: position 287,982 of record BSBK01008785.1, on the reverse strand, counting down.
CAGCTTGGTAGATTCTTGCATAAATGTAGATGTTTGGTGGTAGTTTTGGGAGGCAGTTTTGATAGAAAATAGAAGGCATTAGATTAGAGATTGGTAGTAGATCCTCGCATGTTTGAGGATTTCTGTAATTTGTTATAATATTAGGCCCTAACTGGGAAGGCCTTACAGCCCGACATGTGTAATTCAAATTGATGAAAGTTAATGAAAGATTTGGCATTCTCTCTATCACTCTTGTTGTTTTTTGCTTCCACATGTGTGTTGCAGGCTTGGATCATTAGGTTGTGCCATCCTTTGGCCCCTTTTTCTCCAAGCCCTTGCATCAGGTGGTATTAGAGGGAGGTGAGATCTTGATCTAGGTCTGTGGATCTAGGTTTGCAGGTTCCTCTTGAAGCCTTGGTTGAATTGTTGTGGGGTAGCAGATTGCGATCTGACCTACAAGTGCAAAAGGTTGTCAAGATTGTTCATGGGAGGCAAGATGCAGATCTAGGATTGGAAAATATGCTAAGGTAGATTGTTGCTAGATTAGAAGCAGTGGAAATAAACCAAAGAAGAGGCAAACATCTTGAAGATGTTAGTGATGATGAAATTGAAGAAGAACAGATGAATGCAGAACCTACTCTTGTTATGGATCAAGGTGAAGAAAGATTTTTGAAGGCTTTGACAAATCTGAAGTCAACACCACATTTCAATCCCCCTAAGTATGGTGGAAAGATGGATTCTAATGAATTGGTAGACTGGATCACCGAGATGGAAAAGTATTTTGAATATGAGAGTATTCTTGACGATAAGAAGGTGAAGATTGCAAGCACAAAGTTGAAAAGTCATGCATCCCTATGGTGGGAACATTTGCAATTGGATCGGAAGAGGAAAGGAAAAGATAAAATCAAGGTATGGAGTAAAATGGTCAATAAGTTGAAAGGAAAGTTCTTACCCTGTGATTATTAGATTAGCCTAGTTTGCTGAATGCAAAGTCTGAGATAGAAGGAAAGCTCAGTAAAGGAGTATACTAAGGAATTCTATAGATTAGATATCAGATCTGGACATGATGAAGATGATGTGGAAAGAATCAGTAGATACCTGAATGGTTTGAGGGTTTCCATCCAAGAGGAGATTAGCATGGTCAAGTTGGAGAACATTGAGGAGGCTTATCAATTTGTTTTGAAAGCTGAGGGGAAATTAAACAAAAGACATGAGCAAAGACATAGAGGTCAAGGTGGTAGATTCCCTAGAGGAAGAGGTAGATCTAAACTAGAACAGAAAAATCTAGACAAAGGCAAGACTGAGTGGAAAGGTGAAAGTTCTAGAGGCAAAAGAAGTAACTACGGAGGTGGTTATAGTAGAGGAATTTTCTGAGGAACTTGTTATAATTGTGGAGAAGAAGGACATAGATATGTTGAATGTACACAAGCTAGTAAGAAGGTTGGTAGCAGTAGAAATGCTTTGGTGCAAGAAGAGTGACCGAATGAGCCTGAGAAGGAAAATAACTTGATGGTAAGAAGAACACTGTGGAATGAAAGCAATAAGGAAGATCTGATAAGGAAAAGTTTGTTCAAGACTAGATGTAGAGTTTCTGACAAAGTTTGGAAGGTAATCATTGACAGTGGTAGCTTGGAGAACCTGGCATCTGAAGAGATGGTCACAAATTTGCAATTGAAAAGGTTAGTACATCTGAAGCCCTATCAGATTTCATGGATCAAGGATGAGCATACACTCCTGGTAAGTGCACAATGTTATGTGAATTTGAACATTGGAAAATACTATGATAAGGTGTTATGTGATATCATGCCTATGGATTGTTGTCATATTTTGCTGGGTAGACCTTGGCAATATGATTGACATGCTATATATGATGGGAGATTGCATAAGTATACTATTGTGGCTGATGGCAAGAAAAAAATCTTGTTACCATTGATGGAAGAACCTGTTAGTAATGTTTGCACATCTATGAAAGTTTTTTTGATGGAAGGAAGGAAGTTTGTTAACTCTTTGAAGAGGGATGATGTATGTTTTGCTGTGATTCCTAATAAACCGAATAAGAAAATAGAGGATAATGTCCCTGAGGAGATTGATAAGTTACTCACCAAGTACAATGATATCATTTTTGATAATGTACCTAATGGTTTGCCACCGAAAATAAGTATTGATCAATATATGGATCTAATCCCTAGAGCTAGTTTACCGAATAAGGCACCTCATCAGTTGACACCTACCAAGAATCAAGAATTGAACTGACAGATTCAAGAGTTGCTGGAGAAAGGTTTGATCAGAGAAAGTTTGAGTCCTTGTGTAGTGCCTTCTGTATTGGCACCAAAGAAGAATGGAGAATGGAGAATATGTACTGATTCCAGAGCAATCAATAAGATAACAGTGAAGTATAGGTTTCCTATACCAAGAATGGATGACATAATGGACAGTTTGACTGGAGCAAAGTATTTCACAAAGATTGATTTGAAAAGTGGGTATCATCAGATCAAAATTAGAGAAGGTGATGAATGGAAGACTGCTTTCAAGACAAAGGAAAGTTTGTATGAGTGGTTGGTTATGCCTTTTGGTTTAACTAATGCACCGAGTACTTTTATGAGGTTGATGAATGAGGTTTTGAAGAAATTCTTGGATAAGTTTGTGATTGTATATCTTGATGATATTTTGATATTTAGTAAGACCAAAGAAGAACATTTGTTCCATGTAAGACAAGTTTTGCAGAGACTAAAAGAAGAAAAGTTGCTGATAAATCTAAAAAAAAGTCCATTCATGCAAGAAGAGATTGTGTATTTGGGATTTGTTATTTCAGCCGATGGTTTGAAGATGGATCCTGAAAAGGTTGAAGCTATTCTAAATTGGCCTACACCTATGAATGCTACTGAGGTAAGATCATTTCATGGTTTGGCAAGTTTTTACCGAAAGTTCATAAGGAATTTCAGCTCAATTTGTAATGCTATGACTAAGACTATGAGATGAGACAAAAGAGAATTCAAGTGGACACATGGAGCTGATAAAAGTTTTGAGACCCTAAAGCAAAAGGTTGTTGAATTACCTATTTTGGCATTACCTAATTTTAGTAAAGTATTTCAAGTAGAATGTGATGCAAGTGGAAGTGCAATTGGAGCTATGTTGAGTCAAGAAGGTAAACCTGTTGCTTTCTTTAGTGAAAAGTTGAATGATGCTAGAACGAAATATTCTATGTATGATCAAGAGTTCTATGTTATTGTTTAAGAACTGAGGAAATGGAGACATTATTTGATACCGAGTGAATTTGTGTTGTATACTAATCATAAGGCTTTACAAAATTTGGGTAGTCAGAATAAGTTGAATCAGAGACACATGAAGTGGGTTGAGCATTTGCAGAGTTATACATTTGTGATAAAGCATAAGAGTGGAGTCACTAACTGAGTTGTTGATGCATTGCGTAGAAGAACATCTTTGATGACCAAGATGAAAATTGAAGTCCTTGGTTTTGATGAGATGAGAGGTTTGTATGAAAATGACCCTGATTTTTCTGAGCCATGGAGAAAGTGCAGAGCACCTATTCAAGATAAACAAGATACCAAATGGGATGAATATTTCATTCAGGAAGGTATGTTGTTTAAAGGTATTCAGTTATGTATATCGAGAGGAGTAATGAGATCTAATTTGACAAAGGAGAAACATAGTAGTGGTTTGGTTGGACACTTTGGCATTGATAAAACATGGAATTTGTTGAAGGAAAAGTACTTTTGGCCGCAGTTGTATAGAGATGTTCAGAAATTTGTGAAAAGTTATGGTATTTGTCAAGTTGCAAAAGGAGTAAGTCAGAATACTGGATTGTATACACTGATTGATGTACCTGAGAAACCTTGGATTAATATCAGTATGGATTTTTTTCTTGGCTTACCGAAGATAGTAAGAGGTAATGATTCAATATTTTTTGTTGTGGATAGATTTTATAAGATGGCACATTTCATACCTTGTAGAAAGACATCAGATGCAGTACATATAACAGATCTTTTCTTTAAGGAAATTGTCAGACTACATGGATTACCGAGGAGTATTATCTTTGACCGAGATAGTAAATTTGTTGGATACTTTTGGAAAACACTTTGGAAGAAATTTGGCACTAAATTGAAATATAGTTCTACATTTCACCCACAAACCGATGGGTAGACTAAAGTTGTGAATAGAAGTTTGGGAAACCTTTTGAGATGTTTAGTTGGGGACACACCAAGTAATTGGGATTCTGTGTTAGCACAAGCAGAGTTTGCATATAATAATTCAATGAATAGGAGTATTGGAAAGACACCATTTGAGATTGTGAATGACACACGATCGAGAGGAATATCTAACTTGAGAGACATTGCTGATGAGAATAAGAGAAGTGCTAAAGGAGTAAAGTTTGTTGAATACATGAAGACATTGCATGAAGATGTGAAGCTGAAGTTGGAAGACAGTAATAAAAAATACAAAGACAAAGCTGATAGATCAAGAAGACAAAAGACTTTTGATATTGGTGATGAAGTGATGGTTCATTTGAAGAAAGGCCAGTTTCCTATTGGCACATATGGAAAGTTGAAAATGAAGAAATTTGGACCTTGCAAGATTTTGAGGAAATTTGACAGTGGAAATGCATATGAGATACAGTTACCTGATGACATGGACATATCACTGATTTTCAATATTGCTGATTTATATGAGTATCATGAACCTGATGAAGAAATGACAGTACCAACAAAATATCCTAAGAAGAAGAATGACGAAGTTGAACAGATTCTAAAGGAAAGAGCTAGAAAGAGCACAAGAGGAAAACAGTATATGGAATATCTGGTTAAGTGGAAGAATAGACCGATGGAAGACAGTTCATGGATTCCACAGTTTGAGTTGGATGCAACTCAGACCAGACCTACCAAATGATTCAGAGAATCATTTCAAAATAACCTTAGGTGTCTGATGCAGGAGCATCTCGGGTCCTTGGCAATCTTGTGTCACCAAAAAGAATTTGGAGTTTATCTATGTTGCTCAATTTCTTCTTTGACCAAGTTGGTTGGTAGTTGGTCAGTTTCCTTTGGTTATCGAGTGTGGTCAGTTCTCTCTTGGGCAATTGGTTATTTCACTGGCGCTCGGCATTGTCTATCTGTTGCTCGATTATCTTGCTTATCGACGGGTCTAGTTTTGTTTCCTATTGTGGCCGACTTGTGCATTTATATTGGATCATAGAATTAATGTTGGTATCCATCATTGGGAAGCGTGTGGTCCCAAATTTGACCGTTACTTCTGTTAATTATGGATCTGAAGGCCAACTCAGCTCGGTAGCTTCTTGTATAAATGTAGATGTTTGGTGGTAGTTTTGGGAGGCAGTTTTGATAAAGATAGAAGGCATTAGATTAGAGATTGGTAGTAGATCCTCACATGTTTGATGACTTTTGTAATTCATTATAATATCAGGCCCTAACCGGGAAGGCCTTATAGCCCGGCATGTGTAATTCAAATTGATGAAAGTTAATGAAAGATCTAGCATTCTCTCTCTCACTCTTGTTGTTTGTTGCTTCTGCATGTGTGTTGCAGGCTTGGATCATTAGGGTGTGCCATCCTTTGGCCCCTTTTGCTCCAGGCCATTGTGTCAGTTTTGGTGTCAAAACTTGTTCCCGTTAGGAAGAAAAATGGGAAACTAAGGTTGTGTGTTTATTTTAGAGACCTCAATAGAGTTTCATTGAAAGACTATCATCCTTTTCCATCCATGGAGAAAATACTCCAACGTATTTCTGGTTTAGAGAATTTTTTTCTTTTGGATGGTTATCCAAGATAAAACTAGATTTTAGTTAAAGAGGAAGATTAGTTTAAAATTATATTCAACACAAAGTGGGGTACCATGACATATAGGAAAATCCCTTTTGGTTTATCCAATGTAGGGTAAAATTTTCAAAAGGCTAAGGATATGGCCTTCAATAATATGATGTATAAGTTTATGCTGGTCTATTTAGATGACATCATAGTTTACTCTAAGAATACAACAGATCATCTTGATCACCTTGAATAGATCTTTGAGAGGTATAGAGGGTTTGGTATCTCTTTGAATCCCCAAAAATGTATATTTTTTGTGCATGAGGGTAAGTTATTGGGATACATTGTGTCAAAACAAGGTGTTGAAAGAGTTACAACCATACTGGAGTTACCTTTACCACATCATAAGAAAGGGGTGCAAATCTTTATAGGTAGAATTAATTTTTAAAGACATTTTCTACATGATATAGATAATTTTTTGAGGCCCTTGAAAAATATGTTTAAGAAAAACTTACTGTTCAGTTGGACAACAAAAGGAAAAAAAATTGAGCAATCAAAGAAGCCTTGGCATCAATCCCAACACTGGTATATCCAAATTTTGAGATGGACTTTATATTATATGCTTATGGCAGTTATAATATTATTTCTGCAATTTTAGTACAATAAAATGCAGAAGGCTTTGAACATCATGTTGCCTTCTTTAGTAAAGGTCTAGAAGACTGAGAAAGGTATAGATTTATAGAAAAACATGTTGTAGCTATTGTAAACAGTCTCAAAAAGTTTAGACACAAGGTATCACATCCTAGTGTGAGGGACTTCTTGCTGAGTAATGATCTGAATGAGAAAAGAGATAGGTGGATACTAAAGTCATGGAGTATGATATTGACTTTCAAGTTACTAAAATTGTTAGGGGTAAGTATCTTTGTGAATAGATGGCTAATGAAACAATTCTAGAATCTAAGGAGGTAATAGAAATAACTTTGGTCATGTATGGAGTAGCTGCAATTGATCAACCAGCAAGCTGGTTAAAATAATTGACTCACTAAAGACAAGTGAGTGTCCACTTGGTCTTGATAGAAATAAATGAAGGTATTTTAGACTTTAATAAATTCCTTATGTTTTGATTGATGGTGTCTTGTTTAGAAAAGATCATAGTGGTGTTTTATTTAGATGCATTGATGTTGATCAAGTCAACCAAGTGTTGTATGAGTTTCATGATGGACCTTTAGGAGGTCACTATTCACCTAGAACAACAACATTTAAAGTGATGAGGGATGGATATTATTGGCCAAGCCTATTTAAGGATGCACATGCATATTTTAGAAAGTGTGTAAAGTGTGCCGTGTTTGTAGGAAAAGAGAGGTTGTCATCTTTACCATTGCATATCATTCAATTTGAACAACCCTTTACGAAGTGGGGCATTGATTTTATTGGAGTTATTAATCCACCCTCAAGTACAGGATATAAGTATTAATAGGAGTTATTAATACAAAAGAAGCAGCCTTGAAAGAGGATAATGAGCCAATTGTACTCAATTTGTATGATGATATCATTAACAGATTTGGGGCACCTGATTCTATCATATTAGATAATGCCCTTTCTTTTGTAGGACTGAGGGTAAGTGATTGGGAAGTCAAGAATTAAATTTACCTAAACACATCTTCCAATTACTATACACAAGGGAATGGATTAGCATAATCCACCAATAAAAACTTGATAAAGTTCATCAAGAGAACCTTGCAAGACAATTAGAGGGATTGGCATTCAAACATCAAAACTACCTTATGAGAAGACATAATTACTCCTAAAAAGGTAATTGGCAATTCCCCTTATATGTTGGTATATTGAAGGGAGGCCAGTTTGTCAATATCTATAGAGTTTCTAACACTAGATCTTGCTAGTTAGCTAGTGTTATTTGAAGAAAGTGACCCCACTACAATAAGGTATGCCCAACTGATGGATTTAGAGGAAATTAGAAATAAGGATAGAAAACCATGGAGTACCAAAAAATGTAGACCAAGAAGGTCTTTAAGAAGAAGGAAAGGTCAAGATTTTTTGATGTTGGAGATATGGTGCTCAGATGGGATGAGATGAAAACTAGACCAGGCAAACACTCCAAGTTTGTTGCATTCTAGAGTGGCCCATTCATAATCATAGAGTGTAAGGAGAACAATGTATTTTAGTTTTCAACAATGGATGGATAAGTTCTTCCTATCCTAGTCAACGTGGTACACCTCAAGCTTCTCTTTAAGGCTTGATCTACCCTTGTTTATAAGCTAGTTTAGTTGTTCTAGTTTTCAATAAGGTGTTGTTTCAGCATAGGTTAGGTGTTTTTCATATTTCCCCTAAGTTCTTTTAGTACAATTTAGCCTAGGTTTTGTCCTAGTGTGTCCATTTTCAATAAGAGTTTCTAGGTTCTGGTTCAGGCTTCGGCTACAAAGAGTTATTTCATTTTTTGTGTCTATCTCAAAAAGGCTTAGAAAAGACTAGATAATCTCTATGCTTGTCTAGGTACTATGTCTATTATTCATAATAATGAAGTTTTTTATCATTGTTACAAACCACACAGCTAGTAACCAACAAGGTACAAAGATTTACCTAGTTTTTCCAAAATGTTTTCAAGTGATTGTCTGAGTTGAGCTAACTGACTTTGTGCCCAATGGATAAGGCTACTAGTTTTCTAATTTCTAGAAGGCAAACATCGAGAAAATTTTCACTCATGTTAAATTTGGTAGATTTTTCATGCTTCCAAGAAAAAAAAGAGGTACATTGAGATTTCATTCTACATCATGTTCTTTTAATATCAAATGCAATAACTTTCAAATTTCTTCATGAATTTAATTATTTCATTTAATGAAGAAAATAATATAACATAGTAAGAATATTCTATAGATCTTTTCTAAAATGTAATATTTTTATTTATCAAAGTATTTTGTTTTTCTCCACACAAGCCATGAAACTATTTGGAATGTAATTAATTGAATTTCAATTTTGAAAATTATATATATACATGTACATGAAAAAAATCAAAGAAGTAAGACAAAGGCTATCCATTGCCTAAATGACTAGCATGAGCGAGGAAAATTATTTAGGAGTCTCCAACAACCTTTGAATCCTTGTGCCTTTGAGTCCCACTCCTCATTGTTCTAAACCTGAAAATTGTAAAAGCAAGGTGTTAGATCCAATGGATCTAATTAATGACTGAACTTTACCTTACCAATGTTCCCACATAAGCATATATAATTGCAAATTGAAAAGACAATAGTTTATTGTTGACTAGTTTTCTTCATGTGTAGTAATAGGTGTCTTTCAATGGCATTTAGAAGTAAATGTGGCTGCCACAATGGTTTGATTCTAGCCTTCCATTGAGAGATGAGGTGTAGGAAAATAGATCAAATGAAATTAAAAAACAATATCAAAGGGACATGAATGAAACAAACATGAAGCCTTTTATTGTGTACAATCAGATTAATTGAACTATCAACAGACAAGTAGAAATCTCAAAAGATTGAGCAGACTATTTAAGGGAAAAATTATTTTAATTTGAAACCTTCCAGTTTGTTTGATTTAGCATAATGATCTAATTACTTCAGCCAAGGACATGAGAGATGTAAATGATGTAAATATCAATGGTAATATAGTGTAATTGCAGTTAGCATTGACAAAGAAACAATAGCTTGCATGACAACATAAAAGGCATATGTAAATGCTAGTTAAAAATAAAAAGTGTTCAGTAACAAAAATGCTTGCACTAGTCACCACTGCTTAATTATGCTATGAATATGAAAAATGAGCATCTTGTCACAATGTAGAGTGACAAAGTTCCTCTAAGAGATAATAGAGTCAGTACATTTAAATCAATGAAAATTTTAAACTACAACACATGCATCTAACAAGTAGGCACATCATGTTGTATATTTTGTAGACCATATTATAGTGCTTGTTGATCATAATAACAATAAAAAGTGACCTTCAAGATAGAGGCAAAGCAATTGTTCCAGCTAATATGGTCACTAGATATTGAAAAATCAGACAGCTCATGACTCCTAAAAGGGACAGTGACATATGTATAGCAAGGGAACAATGGTGAAGGCTAGATCAAAAGAGCTACAGTTAGCAATGACAGTGATTACAATAGTGGCTCAATTGCACAAAGTTTGGTCATCATTGTTTCAAGAGAAGGGGACATAATCCTTGGATACAATGCAATGACAAAGATTGATAAAACAACTAGTAGCACTATTGTCATTAAGTTCAGTGGACATTCAACCATAACAGAGAGGATCTAATAAATAATGATAGAGTGAGTTGTTATGATAAATTGAAAGATGTAGGGCATTAGATAATATCAAAATCAAAGTGATCAAAGGGTAAGAAATATTTTTGTTATCACATAGCAGATGAAATATTATCTAATGCAAATAGTGATTCTCAAACATATGGTGTAGCTACTATAGTGCAGTCTATTCAAATGATGGGAAACACTCAAATGCCTAGAATTTCCAAAAATAACAGAGCTACCAAAAATGCCATAAAACCCTCTAAACTCACGAAGGGATATCAAATATATGAAAAGGTTTGTATTCATGGTAACCCAACATCAAATGATAAATATTCAGTGAAAAGGAAATGTTCATAATATGAAGACACATAGTGAATGTAAATCAAGTTTTCTCCAACAATACAGACATAAAAGAAAACAAGCACAAAATACCTTTTCCATACAAAGAAATGGATGGTTTTTCATTACTATTATGAAAGTAAGATGAAGAATCAAATGCAGAATCATAACTCTTAGATATAGAGCTTGAGGTCAGAGTTTTCTCCAACGAATGAAGATAATGCAGAAGGCAAAATTCTCAACCATGCACAAAACAAGAAAAAAAGTAAGGGAAAAACACCAAGGTTATGTTAGTCTTGCACAAAGAAACCCCACAGGTTGCTTACAAATTCTGTGGGTATTATAGGGAGAAAAGGAAAAGGTCACTGTTAGAGTAATCATACTTTATGCTTATTAATTAAATCACTTTGGTTTAATTAATTAAGTCATTTATTACTCTATTTACTTAAGCTATCTTTTAGGTGCATTATAATTAATATATTTATTAATTATAATGTGCAACCTAGCTTTATTTTTTGCTTTATAGCTTTAGGGTTTTATTGTTCACCTATATGGTTGAACCCTTTGTACATTCTTTTTAGATGAATTCACTTATTGGATCATAATAGAGATAATCTTGGAACACAATTGCTCTTTACATGTCCATAAGATGTCTCTGGCTTTTTGGCCTCCATAGATTTTTCTTGCTTCTGTTCTTTGCTTCTTCCATGTGACAGGGTTATGCATGCAGGTGTTCTTGGGAGATTAGTATTTCACCTAATCTAACATGGTATCAGAGCCATCTTGCTACTCTGTTCGTGTTTTGTTGAAGTGTTTCAGAAGCACGCAATTTTCAAGGGTTTCAAGAGTTTTTTTGTGGATCTGGGGGGAGCCAAAATTTGGCTCACCTTGGGCAAAAATGGACACCACCATTGTGTCCGGAAGGCCCAAGAACCCCTAAATCCATATAAAACTTGTCCATTTTGGACACAGTGGCATCTGAGGCAAAAAAATTTTGCATACCAAGGCCGTACGGCCCTGGCACGCACTCCGAGATGGCGATTTTCAAAAAAAATTATTAAAATTTTTTTTAAGGGGCGGCCTCCCGGGCGCCACCCAGCGGCCACCCGGGCGCCACCCCGCGGCCTCCGCCGAGCCGCTAGCAGCTGCAGAGCCGTCGCTGGCTCCTCCGCCGCCCCGCTGGCCTCCTCAGCCGGCCCCGCTCCGCGGCCCGCCCAGCCGCCGCCCGCGCCCGCACCTGTGCCGCCACCGCCCTTCACGGCCTCCGCTCCGCGGCCTCCACTCCGTCGGCCCCCGCCGCCCGCGCCCGCGCCCTCCGCTCCGCCGGCCCGCCCACCGCCGGCACCAGCACCAACCCCTGGTCCCCCACATGACCCGGGGTTTCCTGATTCAGCTCCCAGGCCCTCTGCTGACATCAGCATGATGTCAGCGGACATGCTTTTTAATTTTTTTAAAAAATTTGCATGTTTTTTTAGGGCTCTATTTTAAGGGTAATTGGGCTTTTTTTGCCATATCTTCTTCATCTAGAGGCGTATTTGAGAGTTTTTTATATCATCGGAAAGCTCTTTCCGAGACGAACGCAATTATGGAGGTTTCTTTTCAAGTTTTTTGCCTCGTTTTTCATACCATGCCTTCGAAGGCAGGACTGCTTTTTTGCCTTCCTGGAGCACCTGATGCTTTTTTTTGGCATAACTTGCTCATATGGAGGAGTTAGTGGGCGAACGAGACATCATCGGAAAGATGATTCCGAGATGGTCATTTTATACACAGAGCTTTTTTCCAGATTCTTCTTCCATTTTTCGCACCAGGCTGTTGAATTCAGAGGTTTTCTTTTTCAGGTGCCTGCCAGAGCACCTGTCACTGTTTTTGCCGTAACTTGAGCATACGATGGCGTTTTTTGCCAAATGAGATATCGACGGAAAGCTGGTTCCGAGACCTTTCTATTTTTTTAAGTTTGGTTGTTTGATTTTTCTGTTTGCAGGGGTTTTATGCCAGTCAAAGTCACGGGTACTTTTTGCATTCCGGACACTATATCTCTCACATCCGGGCTCAGTTTTCAGCAAACTTGGTATTTTTGAAAAGCTGGTTCAGTGTGCTATTCAGTGGTAGAGGTTATTTTTCCAGATTCTACTCTAGGTTTTCACTCCTTTGAATTATGTAGTTTATGCCCTCTGGTGGAGTGCTTGGTTCTACAGGTCCGGGGATCTCTTCTTCTGAGTTCATAGCTCACTCTTCTTTCTGTCTTCTGAGCTTGCATTCTCTTTCTGATGTATCTTTGTTCTGTAAACGCACTGAGATAAAGTGCCTACTTTTGCATATTTGGGATCTTGAACACTATGTGTTTGTTAGTATTCGCACTCAGTTATAAAGTGCCATGGGGCGATTCTGATGCATTTGCCACTATAGGCGCATCCACTCTTGTCAAGTGAGCGTACCTTCCATGACATTAGCCCATGTAGACTGTGTCTATGACACCGCCCTTTATCCTGTGCTTGTACCTTCTTTTGCACATAGGTGTTCCTGTTTCTTCTTCTTGCAGATGTTTCTGGCATTGCATTTCAGTGTTCCTGTCACCCCGTTCAGCATTATGGGGGGGTTCACCTGTTGGCTCTATTGCTTCCTTGGTTTGGTTGAGTGATCTACGTATTCAGTTTTTGTTCCTATGTACTAGGCGGATGCAGTGGCTAGGCACCTATGCATTTCGGTGAGATGGTTCATCTGCTATATAGACACTCGTTCATTCCTATTTTGGAGGTCACCTCTTTGATTGATCAGCTCTTCAGACTTTGTCTTCTCTACCTGGTCATGCATTTCAGTGGGGGTTCCAGCAGTTTCTTCTGACAGTGTTTGCAGCTTCATGCTTCGGAGATGCTTCATGCTCTTTCTTGTTCCTTTCTTTGGGACATTCCCTAGATTGGAGGCTTTGTTTCCTTCATCTAGTTTATTTTCTTGTACTGGGTACCTGATCAGGCCTTGTTGCCGGGACCCATTTTCTGCTTTCATAGCTGTGCTAGGTTAGCTTCCCTCTTGAGCTACGCTTAAGGGGGGGTGTTAGAGTAATCATACTTTATGCTTATTAATTAAATCACTTTGGTTTAATTAATTAAGTCATTTATTACTCTATTTACTTAAGCTATCTTTTAGGTGTATTATAATTAATATATTTATTAATTATAATGTGCAACCTAGCTTTATTTTTTGCTTTATAGCTTTAGGGTTTTATTGTTCACCTATATGGTTGAACCCTTTGTACATTCTTTTTAGATGAATTCACTTATTGGATCATAATAGAGATAATCTTGGAACACAATTGCTCTTTACATGTCCATAAGATGTCTCTGGCTTTTTGGCCTCCATAGATTTTTCTTGCTTCTGTTCTTTGCTTCTTCCATGTGACAGGGTTATGCATGCAGGTGTTCTTGGGAGATTAGTATTTCACCTAATCTAACAGTCACGACATCAATTTTTTCAAAACCATTATCTTTCATAAATCAATGTGAATGCAAATGTAGCAGGAAAGAAAAGAAATGAGTAATGTCATGGTTTGTAACAAAGGAAGCCCTGGAATGTTCAAAGTTACCACAAGAGAAACCTATGAAAGACTTTCTTTTAACACCACATAATCAAATGAAAGAAAAGAAACTTCAAGTTTGCAAAAATGGAAACCAGGGTACTTACAGAGGTCGAAAGTATGTAGGAGAGCCTCTAAAAATGTTGGAATACCCAAGCTTTTTCCACAGTAAATGCTTCATTTTTCTTTCAGAAACCCTCACCCATGTCAGCGGCAGATGGAGGAGTCCAAAAAAGGTTTCCAAAATGCAAAATGAGGAATATCTCATTTGAGTTGGGGTTTTGTTCTCTTCCTTAGAAGCTTCATGGGTCAAGTATTAGTGCTTAGGACTTTTTTCTTTTTATATTTTGCATTTTTTACTTTTGATTCTTTTTTTTAAAGTTTATATTAATAATTATTCTATTAATATGAATTTAAAATAATACAAAATATATCAAAGTTGTTTTTTGTGTGAGCATAGTTGTAAAAATATCCTGTTAAGTGTTAACTTATAAAATACTTAATAGATATTTATTTTTGGGTGCAAAATTTATATATGTTTCAAAGACTAAGTCATGGAAGAACCATTGGAATAGGAAAACATGTATTTTAATAGAACAAGTCCAAGGAAAAGATAAGGGGGCCATTATGATTTAAATGACAAGCGTCTAATGTTTGACTCAGTTTTGAGAGCTTCAAGGAGAGTGTTAAGTGAATCTAAGGAATTTGGAGCAGATGTAGGGAGAGTCATTTTTTTACTTTTAAAATCTTTTTGAGGAACATTGAATGAGTGTTGGAGCATTTTGAGGGCAGTTTGGATGAGCTGTTGGATTGGTTATAGAGTGAGGTGACCTTTTCCATTTCTTTTACCTCTTTTCCTCTGGTTTAGGGTCCTATTTTCAGGCCTTTTATCTTGCATCCGACCCAAGGTGGTTGAGGCTTTTGTACTTAATGGGTTTTAAGACTCATTTTTCCGTTAGTTCTATTTTGTGCAGCAGTTATTATAGAGTGATTTTTTTGCAGTCATGTTGATAGTTTCTCACATATTGTTTGTATCTCATTTTCATGAATGTATTGCAAGAGTGCCTTGAAGTTTGAATAAAGATATCAATTTCTGGAGACTTAAATCGAGTTCACTTTCTTGTATGTATTTCTCTAATTTTGATGTGCTTGTTGTGATTCATTATTGAATCCTATGATTTTATGTCTCAGTTTGGCATCTATAAGTGAATAGTTCCTCATTTCACATAGGTTATAGGCTGTGAATCATAGTTCATCTAATCTTGGTAATTGTGAAAGTAACTTTTTCCTTTTAACCTATGTTAGGAACTCATTTCCTTCCTGTGAAACATTTATATGTGAAATGTTAAGGCATTGATTTTGTGTGTCATTAAATTGCTTTCTTTAAAAGCTTCATTATATGCAAGACTTTTGTATATTCATATCAGTTTTGGTGCATCACTTGATTTTTTCAAGTTTTTCAGTATTCTTAAGTTTATGCAGAAATCTCTATCCCTTTTCCCAATGAAGTATTTTAGGTTCCATTAAGTTTTTAGGTGAGGTATCCAAGAGGAAGTCAGCCTTCTCCAGAGGGTCATTTCTATTTTCAATACCCCACATATTATAAAATGATTCAATGTGACTCCAAAATGTTAAATTTCATGTAGTTTAGCACTAATAACAACTAAATCATGATAGTAGCTATTCCAGTTAAAATTTTAAAACTAATCATATTTATTTATTTAATAATGACCTCTTACTATGTTAGAACTTAATTTCTAACAAAATTTATCGACATTTTTAATAATTACTTACTAACTTAAATCTATTAGAACTAATATTAATTAACTTAAAAGCACTAAATTATAATAATAGTAACTAATTAGTTAGATTCCATAACTAATTAAGCTGATAGGATTTATGTGGGAGCTTTGCTCCTTGAAAATGTATTTTCTTACCAGAAAATTGTGAGCCTCTTTGCCGTGGTTTTAATTTTCTAGCTATAGAAACCACTTTGACTTTCTTTCCTATTACTTTGGCAAGGTACATTTTTTTTCCATACTTATCTTCTCTCTTTCTTTTTTTGGAAATGCAAGTTTTTTTTTCGTATCTTCCATCATTGTGTTTTTGCTCATTCAACATTTAAAATTGCAAATAATTGGAAAAATAAGAAGCAATGGCAAATGTGGCACCATTTAATAGATTTAGAGTGGAAAGATGATTACGATATAGGCAAAGCGTCTACAAATATGAAGGTGTTGGAGGACACAACTCATCTCATAAGTTGATGCAGGAGCATCCTGGGTGTAAGAGCAATCTTGCATCACCCAAAAATATTTCTGTTTTTGAATTCAATAAGGGTTATTTTGTGCAGAGCTGCTATTTATGGAAAGTTACTATTTTTGGTAATTTTCGTATGTGCTCAGAATGATCTGATTTCTTTCTTGGAGGTTCATTTTGGTCATATAAGTCTGCCAGTAAAGTTTCATTGCCAGATCAAGTGTATATTAGAAGATATTGAAGATTTTCGGTATTGGCAGCAGGGTACAGAAACTTTGAACTCAGTTTTGAAGGCTTTAGAGGCCCCAGATGAGGTCGAAAATTTGCGTGACGGGCGCTTGCGCAGGTCAAGCCTGTGGAGTGCTTCGTGGCGTTTCCGAAATGGGGTTATAGTGGCCGAGCGGGTCAACTGGTGATGACTTATGGTCTTCGGAAGTTGGGCCACCTGAAATGGCGAAAAATAATTTTCTTCAAAATTTCTGTTCGGGTTTCAAAATTTATTTTGAGCCGACTATGATGTAATGAAATGTAAAATAAAAAAAATAATTCTAAGTTTGGTCGGCCTTATTGGCTAAAATTCTGGAACCTTCCCAGGCGGTGGAAAATTGCCTATATAAGGAAGGCTGTATTATTGTCTTAGGCGGTTCAGAATAGTTCTGGGTAGTAGATCTGGGTATTGATTCGAGGCTTTGTCCTACAGAATATTGTAAGGGAATGCCCATGTGGCTTTGCATATTGTAATTCTGAAAGTTTGTAATTCCACATTTGTGGAGATAATAAGAAGCCAATTTTCTGTTCTTGCATATTGTTGTTGTTTCTCTATTTCTGTTATGTGTTTGTGGTATTAAGGGGAGCACCCTTCATCAAGTGGTATCAGAGCGGGAGTTCTTGAGTGTGTAAATAGATCGCCGACTGTGAGGCAGTTTGCACCAGGACCGTGGCTAGGGTTTCAGCGCACATCGCGAAAATGCCTCCATGAAGGGAACGTGGTGGAAGAGCTGGTGTTGTAACACCTGAGGTTAGAGAGCTGCAGAGACAAGTGCGAGCATTGCAAGAAGAGATTCGCAGAGGAATGAATCTTAATGTTAGAGATGAAAGCGAGGATGAAGCCGAAGAAGAATATCAAGAAGGAGAAGTTGAAATTGTGAACCAGGAGGAAGAAAGACTTTTTCGGGCGATTTCCAAGATTGGGAAAAGACCTAAGATTGAGGTTCCTACATTTTCTGGAAATCTTAACCCAGAGGAACTGATCGACTGGATCAATGAGTGTGAAGAATATTTTGAGTATGAAGATGTTGAGGATCCTGATAGGGTCAAATTTGCGAAGGCCAGACTGAAAGGTCATGCGAAGATCTAGTGGCAAGAAATTCAATTAGAGCGAAATAGAAGAGGGAAAGATAAAATCACAAGATGGGATCGGATGGTGGATAAATTGAAGCGACAGTTCATTCCTGTTGATTATGAGCTTGACCTACTAAAGAAAATGCAGAGTTTGAAGCAAGCAGGAAGATCTGTTCAGGAGTATACAGAGGAGTTCTATCGACTTCTAATCAGAACAGGCCATGCAGAAGCTGATAAAGAGAAAGTTGCCCGATACCTTAATGGGTTAAGGCCAAGCATTCAGGAGGAGCTGAATCTGGTTCGAATGAACAGTATTGAAGAGGCATACCAGTTTGCCCTAAAAGTGGAGGAAAAGCTGAACAAGAAGTTTGAGAGCAGACAAAACGGAAGAGGTCGCGGTGGACGATCTGGTGGACGGTCATATGGTGGCCGAAATGAAGATCCGAAAAAGAAGGATGAGGCCAGTAGCAGTCAAAATCAGCGAGGAAATAATTCCAATCACTTCCAGGATCAGAATAATAGAGATCAGAGAGGAAGAGGAAGAGGACAAGGATCTGGAAGAGGTGGCTTCCGTGGAACATGTTTTCACTGTGGAGAAGAAGGTCATAGGGCATTTGAATGTCCTCAGCGCCAAGGTAGAACAGACAGGAGAAATGAAGGCCAGGCCAGAGTTGCACATGTCGATGAAGATGCCAGATCATCAAATTCTGAAGATGCTGAAAGAGGAGAAACGTTGATTAACAGAAGAGTCCTGTTGAGTGGTGAGAATGAACCTGAGCAAAGGAGGAGCCTGTTTCGCACCAGGTGCAAGTGTGAAGGTAAATGTTGTGATGTGATCATTGATAGTGGAAGCACTGACAATTTGGTGTCAGAAGAGATGGTGACAAAGTTGAAGCTCAAGAGACAGAAACACCCACATCCATATCGGATTGCTTGGGTACAGGATGACCACAAGGTCATGGTCAATGAACAATGCCTAGTGAAGTTCAAGATTGGCGGATACCAAGATGAGGTATTGTGTGATATCATATCTATGGATGCATGCCATATGTTGTTGGGTAGACCCTGGCAGTTTGACAGATGTGCTGTACATGATGGCCGTGCGAATACCTATTCCCTGACAAAGGATGGAGTGCGACATAAGCTAAAACCGTTGAAGGAGACTGAAGAAAAGGTATGTGGTAATGCAAGGATAACTTTTGTCGATGGAAGAAATTTCCTAGATGGTATGAGGCATGAGCATGTATGTTTTGCTTTAATTCCAAAAGCTGGTAAAGAGGAAGTAGAAGATGTTCCTGTAGAAGTTGCAGATTTGTTGAATGAGTTTCAGGATATTATATCTGATAACGTGCCTGATGGATTACCACCAGTCAGGAAGATCAGTCATCAGATGGACTTGATCCCAGGAGCGAGTTTGCCAAATAAGGCAGCACACAGAATGACACCTGCAGAAAGTGAGGAGTTGAACAGACAAGTGCATGAACTGTTATAGAAAGGATTGATTCGAGAGAGTCTGAGTCCCTGTGCTGTACCAGCGGTATTAGCACCAAAGAAGAATGGAGAGTGGAGGATGTGTACAGATTCCAGAGCAATAAACAAGATCACAATCAAGTACAGGTTTCCATTGCCACGAATGGATGATATTATGGACTATTTGAGTGGAGCTGTGTATTTCTCAAAGATAGATCTGAAAAGTGGATATCATCAGATTCGGATCAGAGAAGGAGATGAATGGAAGATTGCGTTCAAGACAAAGGAAGGACTGTATGAGTGGTTAGTCATGCCTTTTGGGCTAACCAATGCACCGAGCACTTTCATGCGGCTCATGAATGAGGTTCTGAAAGAATTTCTAGGTAAGTTTGTCATTGTTTACCTAGATGATATTCTGATCTTTAGTAAGACATTGGAGGAGCATATGATGCATATTCGTATGGTATTTGAGAAGCTGAGAGAAGAGAAATTGTTGATTAATTTGAAGAAGTGCAGTTTTGTGAAGAAAGAGTTGGTGTATTTGGGGTTTGTAGTTTCAGGAGAAGGTCTAAAAATGGACCCAGAGAAGGTACAGGCTATCCTTGAATGGCCTACTCCAAGGAATGCTACTGAGGTAAGATCTTTTCATGGTCTAGCTAGCTTTTACAGAAAGTTTATCAGAAATTTTAGCAGTATTTGTGGACCCTTGACTGAAACAATGAGAGGGGATAGAAAAGAGTTTAAGTGGACTAATGGGGCAGAAAAGAGTTTTCAATTGTTGAAACAAAAAGTTACAGCACAACCTGTTTTAGCACTTCCAGATTTTAATAAGGTGTTTCAAGTAGATTGTGATGCTAGTGGTACTGCAATAGGAGCTGTTATGAGCCAAGAAGGTAAACCTATTGCTTATTTCAGTGAGAAGTTGAATGATGCCAAAAGAAAATATTCTGTTTATGATCAAGAATTTTATGCTATAGTTCAAGCATTAAAGAAGTGGAGACACTATTTGCTTCCTAAGGAGTTTGTTTTATATACTGATTATCAAGCTTTGCAATATTTGAATAGTCAAGGAAAGTTGAATCAAAGGCATTTGAAATGGGTTGAATTTTTGCAGAGTTATACATTTGTTTTGAAACACAGGAGTGGAAAGTCTAATAGGGTTGCAGATGCTCTTAGCAGAAGGCAACTACTGCTGACAGAAATGCAGATTGAAGTGGTTGGGTTCAAGGAGCTCAAGAATTTGTATCCAGAGGATCCTGATTTTGGTGAAGCTTGGAAAGCTTGTAAAGAACCTATTACTCTAGACAGGACGAAATGGTTGGATTTCATCATCCAGGATGATATGCTATTCAGAGGGAGTCATTTGTGCATTCCACGAAGTTCTATGAGGGAGAATCTCATCGAGGAGAAGCATAGTGGAGGATTGGCTGGACACTTTGGTCGTGATAAAACCCTTTCTTTGGTTAGTGAGAATTATTATTGGCCACAGTTGCAGCAAGATGTGAAGAAGTTTGTACAGAGTTGCAGAGTATGTCAGATGGCGAAAGGAATGAAGCAGAATACAGGGTTGTATCAGCCACTACCTGTACCAGAGAAGCCTTGGGAGGATATCAGCATGGACTTTGTTCTTGGTTTACCGAGGACTCAGCGGGGACATGATTCAATTTTTGTGGTAGTTGACAGATTTTCAAAGATGGCACATTTTATTCCCTGCAAGAAGACTAATGATGCTGTTCATGTAGCAGAATTGTTTTTCAGAGAAGTAGTGAGACTTCATGGTTTGCCAAAGACCATAGTTTCAGATCGGGACACTAAGTTTGTTGGATATTTCTGGCGTACATTGTGGAAGAAGTTGAAGACAGATTTGAAGTTCAGTTCATCACATCATCCCCAGACTGATGGACAGACAGAGGTGGTGAATAGGAGTTTGGGAAATTTGCTGAGATGTTTGGTTGGAGATAAGCCAACAGGATGGGATTTGATTTTACCACAGGCGGAATTTGCATACAATAATTCTGTCAACAGGAGCACTGGTAAATCACCATTCCAGATTATATATGGAAGTAGTCCAAGAAATGCATCTGAATTGAGAAAGATAGATAAAGGAGAAATAAGTAGTGCTGAAGCTGAGGATTTTGTAGAACACTTGAAGAACATCCATGAAGAGGTGAGGAAGCATATTACCAAGATGAACGCACAGTATAAGGCTAAGGCAGATGAGAAAAGGAGGCATAAGAAATTTTAGGTTGGTGATGAAGTCATGGTTCATTTGCGGAAGGAGCGGTTTCCAGTTGGTACATATAACAAGTTGAAAATGAAGAAGTTTGGACCATGCAGGATATTGAAGAAACATGATTCAGGAAACGCATATGAGGTAGAATTGCCTAGTGAGCTAAATATTTCACCAGTGTTTAACATTTCAGATCTGACAGAGTATCATGAAGGAGGTGTTGAAGATGAGATCACAGCAGCACAGTGGAGTATTCCAGCAACTAGTTCAGACACTAAGGAGATCGAAGACATACTGGACAGTCGTGTTGGTAGAAGCACAAGGAATAGGACATATGAAGAGTATTTGGTCAAATGGAAAGGACAACCTGTAGAAGATTCATCGTGGCTAACAAAGGAGGAGGTTAGCCGTCTTGGTTTTCCTCTGCACACCTGAGTCGTGACAGGGTCACTTCTCAAATTACCCTGGGTGTCTGATGCAGGAGCATCCTGGGTGTAAGAGCAATCTTGCATCACCCAAAAATATTTCTGTTTTTGAATTCAATAAGGGTTATTTTGTGCAGAGCTGCTATTTATGGAAAGTTACTATTTTTGGTAATTTTCGTATGTGCTCAGAATGATCTGATTTCTTTCTTGGAGGTTCATTTTGGTCATATAAGTCTGCCAGTAAAGTTTCATTGCCAGATCAAGTGTATATTAGAAGATATTGAAGATTTTCGGTATTGGCAGCAGGGTACAGAAACTTTGAACTCAGTTTTGAAGGTTTTAGAGGCCCCGGATGAGGTCAAAAATTTGCGTGATGGGCGCTTGCGCTGGTCAAGCCTGTGGAACGCTTCGTGGCGTTTCCGAAATGGGGTTATAGTGGCCGAGTGGGTCAACTGGTGATGACTTATGGTCTTCGGAAGTTGGGCCACCTGAAATGGCGAAAAATAATTTTCTTCAAAATTTCTGTTCGGGTTTCAAAATTTATTTTGGGCCGACTATGATGTAATGAAATGTAAAATAAAAAAAATAATTCTAAGTTTGGTCAGCCTTATTGGCTAAAATTCTGGAACCTTCCCAGGCGGTGGAAAATTGCCTATATAAGGAAGGCTGTATTATTGTCTTAGGCGGTTCAAAATAGTTCTGGGTAGTAGATCTGGGTATTGATTCGAGGCTTTGTCCTACAGAATATTGTAAGGGAATGCCCATGTGGCTTTGCATATTGTAATTTTGAAAGTTTGTAATTCCACATTTGTGGAGATAATAAGAAGCCAATTTTCTGTTCTTGCATATTGTTGTTGTTTCTCTATTTCTGTTATGTGTTTGTGGTATTAAGGGGAGCACCCTTCATCATAAGTCATGGTATGCTTAGCTATATACGAAAAATGCATTTCAATTAAAATTAAATTCATTTGATTCTTTATAGGGTTGAGTTTGTGGAATATTTTGCAAATCTGTGGTATCAAGTAGGGTTTTCTCAGATGACAAGAGTGAACAGTGTGTATGTGTTCGGATACTTGAGGATAATAATGGTGTCTCTCGGTTGGATCGCAGGCACTATCAGCTTGATTGTCACCACTGCCATTTCTCTCTATGCAAATGTCACCCTTGCACGGCTCCATGAGACAAGAGACATATTCGATACCATGACCTATTTGGTCATATCTATGGTTTGGGTTTCAGCTTTGTCTTCATTTCTAGAATTTCAAGATTCAGTTTTTAGGGTTTAGTCGGTTATACTGGTAGGAAAATGAAGGTGTTTAACAAAGAGGAAGTAGTATCAAATACAACCAAATTTTAGCTTCGAGAATCATTGATAAATCAAACGTATGTAGAGGTATGCTATTGCTTTTAAATTTTTCATTTTATCAGTGAAGCTTTTTTTTCCCTATTAATCAACAACTTGCCTATGTCGAATAGTTGCCCATAAATTTACAATTTTTTTAGTTTTTATAATATTTAAAAACTATTTTTATAAAATTAACTTTAACAATATATTTTTGTGTAATAGATTGTGATATTATTACATAAATACATTTATTGCATATTTTTACTAAAACTAGAAAAATAATATTATTTAATTTATTATTTTTTAGATTTTTATTTTATTCAACAAAATGTCATTGTGAATAAGAAGGCAGTGCAAGCCAACTACATGGCACATTCTCTGGTATATTGCTCTACTAGTGAATTATGTGCTACTTTCTTTGTTTGAAATGTAGAGCTTCTCATATGGAAGATGTGTATCTTGAAATATATTGGCAAACTTTGTTATATGTAAGGCATGTAACTTAGAGATATTTTCATGCAGCATGTTATATGTTAGAAGTATTACTTAATTTTGTTTGTGCCCCTTGCCATATCTGACTTTTATTTAATCTTTTTGTTTGCACAGTCATTTATGACTTATTACTTCTGAAAAATAAATCACCTTCTCATCCGTAAGATCTACAATTTGAATATTTTCATGCAACTTGTCTTATGGTCCAACCTCTCCATTTGCACACTATTAAAGGTATTCCATTTCAGGTGAATCTTACCTAAAATTTAATAAACATTTTGTAGGAAATGTAGGGCTTCAACTTTTATATAAATGTTTGGATAAATTATTTAGTTTAAATTATCTAGTGCTTCCATCCATGACTGGGTCATTGTCTATATCTACCAGAGGAGGTAGTGGTAGTGGTTCTCAAGTGGGCTCATATGTTTCCTTGGAATCTATTTGCACATCTGGTGCATTCACCTTTGCATTTGTTTCCTTCACCTTTGATGCTCGTTAGAATGACTCCAAAAGATATACAACAAACACCCCATAAGATCAACTGAATCTTGAACTTGATATGCTACCGGTGGGTTGATGCCTTTTACTATATCACTGAAATAATGGAAATTCAGCAACATGGGAATTAAAATTATAAGATTCAATCTATATTTATGAAAGAGATATTGTCTCAGATGGAAACATCCTCTCTGGTAAAGATGTTTTTGGTTTTTTCAAATTTAGGTTGAATCTTATGATTTGAAAATTCTTTTGTAATAACTTGTTTAAAGTATTTTCATTTCTTTTAATTTTACTTAATCATTTATTTTACTACAATTCACAATGGTTGAAAAGGAAATAAATCACAAATAATGGAGCATATCTTAAGACAACTTGCAAAAATTTGATCAGAAATTTGAATTTATAGCTATGAATATGTAGATGAAAATTGTATAAATAGGTTAAAATGTTGTGTCTCGCGACTGTTTGGTCTTGAAAGATCATTAAAATTGGCGTGTTGAATTTTTTTTGCTGTATAAGTGACAACATTTGATACGCCATTTTAAGCTGTCTGAAAAATCAAAATTCCTATCCGCTAATTGTTGCATGCACAAAAGCATGCAACTGCTAGTAAATGTCTAATTTCAACTTAAAATTTTATTTCTAACTTAATAGATATATAATAAAATAGTTAACACAATATCTATTTATTTCTACGCTAGAGACCCCCCAAAAAAACTAAATCTAAAACTTTAGAATCTGATCCTAACTAAAACTTGGATACTTTTGACTTGGAAAGCATCTTAAAGAGGGGACAATATATTCCTAAGGAGGAAAATATACTAACTAGGATCTTAATGATTGCTAAACAATCTCGAGAGCATGTAAGATATGTTTGTGCTATTTGATGAATAAAAGGGAGAATAAGAGGCAAATGCAAGATTAAGCAGCATGGATTTAGGGGGAAAATTATCAAACAAGATATGTAAAAGTAGCGGCCTCATTTTCATATATAATTCAAAGTTAATGATGGTTCAGATATTGTGTAGAGAACATGAGTATGATCTTTGATGAAACGGAGCACATGACGATGACAAATGTAAGTCTTGGAAAGCATAGATATAATTCCACCCATGGTCTTCTAGGACATCCATAAATAGCCACATATATAATGTCAAGTTATTAATAATGGTTAAGGTTAATTAATATTATCTCAAAATAGGATTTTAATCCTCATTATATAGATTAATAATAATATTTATACTATAATTATGTTATATTGAGAAATTTAATAATTAATTAAATCCACATAATAAGCAACATTGCATGACAACACATATCAAACCAAAATGTGCTTGCGAGGAAGGGTATTATAGGGAAATTAGAAAGCAACCACCTCCAAACAAAGAAGGTCGACCTCCATAATCCACTAGTCACCAAAAACTAGGTAAAAAAATGCCTCAAAAAACATGAGTACCTAAAGAGGAGAAGACTCAAAAGAACCTCCATCTCCATCTACATCTCCAACTGAATCTCCTTCTACAACTTTGCAACCAATTGAAACCCTAAGAGCACCCCCTCTCTTTACCCTCTCTCCCATCACCATTAATAGTTGATTCTAACAATACTATTATCTATTTTTCTTGGTACAAGTAATTATTTTAATTTGAATAATATTTTGATGCAAAGTTGAACAGCAGAAGGCTTCAGCAATGAATGATGGTTAAGAGATTGAACCCTAGGGCACCCAAATTATGGGATGAAGTGTCCTACACCTATCACAAGTGAAAAAAAGGACAAGGTTCAAGGTTATCACAACCTTAGAATCACAAGGGGAACCTAATCACTAGGCCCTACCAAGTCCAAGACACCAACAACCAAGAATGGTTCCTAAGCTCTATTGGTTCAATTTAGAAATTATCCCCATGAAGTGACTATCAGGACTAGGGGTGACCCATCCACATGGACTTGGCCTATTTAGGTCCAATTCAAGTAGTTCCAATGGTTCTTTCACTTAAAAGCAACCCATACAACCTAGTTGCTTCACAAATTCATGACTAGGCTTGTAGCCCTTCCTAGGAGAGTTTTTGACCATAGATCAAAATACTTCCACACAAAGCACAGAACAAGTTTGAGATTCTAATACCATTTTGGACTTTAAGGATCATATCCAAGTACCAAGAGTTGGAGTTAAACTAAGAATGAGAAACCACCTAATCTAGGCAGGGCTAATAGGCCTAATTAGGTCTACAATTGCACTACAAGTGCTCTTTCCTCCAAGCCAATGCCCAATCCACTTATGGGAACATGTGAGGGCATATAAAAGGACTCTAAATCTATAATTTTAGGTCTTGGTGAATCCCCAACAAGGAATTATACTGACTGTACTCAGTCACTTGTAGGTGCACACATAGAGATGTACACCTAGGGCATCTTGGCAAATTCACTTCCCTGCAAATCTCCACTTCTAACCTGCATATTATGAAAGTACATGAAAAAAAAATTTATTCCACCAAGGGGCATCAATTTCCCATGGTGGAATCGGTCCAAACACTCAAGCCCTATTGAAAACCCTGGTTTAAGGCCTTCAATCCAAGCAGTCACACAAAAAGATTGATAATTTCCAAACTAGGATTGATTGCAACATAAAACCAATTGCATATGAAAGTAGATTAAAGGAAAAAACTTTTGGTTTTAGAAAACCATGCCCTCCTATCTATACCAGTCTATACAATCCAATTTTCCTTAGGAATTGCAAAGAAATGGTTATATTTTATTGATTAAAAATTGCCAAATTACATGTTATTACCTTCCACCCACCTGAAAGGGCTTATGAAGGCCTCCCCCATCAGTTACAACTGAATTTCAAACTATATGACCGTTGGGGGTTTAGATTACAATTTTTGGCAAAAGTTGTCAAAGTTGCTAAACAACTTTTACAACTTTTTAGCATCTTTTGCATTCTAGGTGACCAAAATTGGTCTATACCTAAATCTAATGATCCAAAATGGATCTCAATTATTAAAGCATGAAATTAGTCAAAATCCTAAGATTCTAGGCCCTTTGACCATCTTTGACCATAGTTGACCAAGGGCTTATACTTCTGCCAATCTTTGAACTAGGCCTTACAATTTGGTCTAGATGCCTAGATAAAAGATCTAACCTAATCTAGATGTTCTTAGGAGTTTGATGAGTCATCATTTATTGCGGGTGCTCTTGCACCATACTCCCCTTGAGTTTAGAACTCAATTTCCTACTTGAGGTTAACTATTCCACCGAAGTTCCATGTTGCTTGATCTGGTCCTCGGTCATCCAAGTTGCATCTATGTTGGGGAGTCCTTTCCACTTAACTAGGTACCTGCATGTACTTCTTGGTTCTGGTCTATTTTAGCAACTTGGTGTCCAATATTTCTTCTAACTCCACTAGTTTTCATTGAGGGAGAGTAGTGACATAGTCTTCATCATTCATATCTACCTTGTCACCTTGTTCCTTTGTTGAATCTGCTATGCCTTTATAAGGGGTGAGGTCTGCAACATTGAAAATTGGAGAGATTTGCAAGGTAGGGGGAAGAGAGATCTCATATACATTCTCACCCATTTTTTTGAGTACATTGCATGGCCCTACTTTTTTCATTTGAAGTTTAGAATATCTACCCTTAGGTAGTCTCTCTTTCCTTAAGAATGCCCATACTTTATCTCTAATCTTGAAGTGGATTTCCCTTCTTCTTTTGTCAGCATGTTCTTTATATTTCAAAGTGGATCTTTGTAGTGTTTCTCTGACCTTATGTTGCACCTTTGTGATGACTTTTTCTAGTTCTTGGCCTTGAGCACTGATTTTGAAGTCAGATGGTAGTTCTACCAGGTCCAATGGTCCTTTGGGATGGAGGCCATATACTGCTTGGAAGGGGGTCTTGCCTATTGACCTATTCATGGATTCATTAAATGAAAACTCTTCCTAGGGTAGGAGTGTATCCCAACTCTGAGCATATTGTTTGGTTAGGCATCTTAGGAGATTTCCTAAGGATCTATTTACTACCTCAGTCTTCCCATCGGTTCATGGGTGATAGGTAGAGTTGTAGGTTAGATTAGTTCCTAATTTCTTGAAGAGTGTCCTCCAAAAGTGGCCTTCAAACTTCACATCCCTGTTGGATACAATTGTTTGAGGTAGACCATGGATCCTAACTACATCTTTGAAGAAAAGGTGTGCAATGTGAGAAGCATCATTTGTGCTTTAACATGGTACAAAATGGACCATTTTACTAAACCTATCCACTATCACAAAAACACTATCAAAACCTTGTTTTGTTCTAGGCAACCCCATTACAACATCCATTGAAATTGACTCCCATGGTCTAGAAGGAATTGGTAAGGGTTGATATAACCCTTGATTTGTTGATACACCTTTAGCTTGCTGACAAATGGTGCAAGTTTCTATGAACTTCTTGACATCATTGTTCATTTTTGGCCAAAAATAACTCCTTACCATGTCTATTATCTTGTCGATGCCAAAGTGTCCTCCTGGGCCACCATAGTGCTTCTCCCTTATAATATTTGTCCTCATTGAACATTTTGGAATGCATAGTTGAGCTCCTTTGAATAGGAGTCCATTCTGAATCAGGTATTTTGAAAAATGATTATGGTATCTTCCAACCATCTTTGTGCAAACTTGAAAATTTTTTGCAAAATCAAGGTCATCAGGGTATAGATGTTTGAGGGAATCAATTCCCACACTTTGAAGTTGTATTTCTTCAACTAGACCAACCCTCCTGCTAAGGGCATCTACAACTTTGTTTGCTACACCCTTCTTGTGCTTGATGTTGAAGGTGTATGCCTGCAACTGTTCCACCCATTTAAGATGTTTGACAGGGAGTTTTTCCTGTGAATTCAGAAAACTTAATGCATGATTGTTAGTATATACCACAAATTCCTTTGGGATTAGATATTGCCTCCATTTCTTGAGGGCTTGGACCATGGCATAAAGTTATAAGTCATAGGTTAAGTATTTTCTTTTGGCCTCATTTAGTGTCTCAAAGAAAAAGGCAACTGCCTTACCTTCCTGACTTAGGACTGCACCTATGGCCAAGTTACTTGCATATGTTTCCGTAGTGAAGACTTTGTTGAAATCAGGTAGAACCAAGATAGGATATTGGTGTATCATCTTAAAATGGAAGCACTTCCATGGTAAGAGCTTTTAGCCCTCCAAGTAAGTGGTTTGGGGTCATGTTGAATGCCTTAAATGGATACTCGACTTGGATCTGGCTTTTCCCCCTGTTCTACTCCATTTTCCACTTCTTCCTGGCATTTTCCTAGCATCTTGGACTATGAACCTGAGATTCTTGACCTCAGGGTCAAGGTCAAACTTTTAGGTCAAAGTCAACCTTGACCCTGACCTAGTCAAGAACAACCTCATCCTTGACCCTAGGGTCCAAGATCCTCGAGGTTAGCTTCCAGTTTTGAGGTTTCATCAAAATCTTATCTTTTCCCTCTTGAGGGCCATTATTTCTCGAGTTAAGTGTCAAATTCACAAATTAATATTTGAGGTGGACCTTTCTTGATATTTGTATAGGAATCCTAATTTCTTATTGGAGATTAGCCTTTCTCGAGTTTTGTGCCTAATGCTCAAATTAAATTTGGGGTTTGCCTTACCCCGAATTTTGTAACAAGGCTCTTAAATAATTATTTTATTTCTATATTAAGGGTGGTCCCCTCCTAGATTTTTTTGTCAAGACTTTAATTTAATTTCCTCTCCATGTGCACCTCTCTAGAGTTTTGTGCCATGTGCCCTTAATTATTTTTTTCTACGAGGCCCCTCTTGTGCCCTAGATCACTATAAAAGGGACCCTTCCTCTCTCATTTTCTCCATCTCTCAATCAAGTTTTCATCCTCAAGCACTCTCAAGTAAGCAAGAAGATCAAGCATTCAAGCATTCAATCCTTCAAACATTCAAGATCCAATTCATCAAGGAGATCCATTAGTAGCCATTGAAGGATTCAAGCTCTATGGAGCTCTCTTGTTGAAGATTCCTTCATTTCCATTCAAGCCTCTTCCTAATTCAAGATCCATTCAAGATTGGTGTTGAAGATCTAAAGACAATTGATTGGAAACATCCTACATTTGATTCTACATTCATCCATTCTTTTGGATTCAAGGATTCGAATCCTCCACAATGGTTTCAACTCAAGCAAGGTGAATTGTTCCATTTACTTTGTTTATTCCAGCAATTTCAATTCAATTTCAAGGTTAACTCCTAAATTGGGGTTTGAATAAGGCAAAACCCTCCCCCCCAACAAACAAAACCATTTTTCTTGTAGGTACAAGTGTGAAATTTTGGATCTAAGAGCGGATTTGGATAACCTTTTCGATGAACTTCTGAGATCTGCGAACAAAGTCAAAATCGACCTTCAGAATAAAAATGTAGCCTTTGACCTTTTATGAGGTCAAAGTTGACCTGATCTCATCTCAGAAAAATATTTTTGGGTTTTTTAGATCTCACAGTTTTGGTTAAATATTGCGAGAATCAATAGTTTTTTAGATCGTTTGACAGGGTTTCAACCGATTCATTTTCGGAGGTAAGTACCTTTATTTCTTAATTTCAAAATTAATAATCTACATTTACTTTCTATATCAATACAATTTCATGTATGTGTAAAATATTGGCTTTGAGGTCTCTTTTATGTGCAAACCATTATTCTAGGACCTCATCCATATTTTACACTATACATTTTGGTGAACCCGACATGCTTACCCCTTTCTTTTGTGGATTTAGATGACCTATTGTGTCAGATCTCCCTTACTATTATCTTGTGTGTTCACCTTCATTTTACATTTTGGTGAACCTAACCTACTTACCCCTTTCTTTTGTGGAATTAGATGCCCTATTATGTTTATGGTGTTTGATTTCCTTTCCATGCTTATAAATTTCATTTGAATGCATTTAGATATATCTAGATCTATTTTATATGCATTTCCTTATTCATTATCATGATGCATAAGTTGTTTCAATTTTTTTTCAAATGTCTTATGGATAGGGATGATAATCCTCCTATTTGGGATGAACTGTTAGATTTGGATATTGATTACTCTCTTCCTCATGAAGCCATTCTGAATGACTCTACCTTTTGGAATGAACCCTTGGATAAAGACATTGATTTATCCCCTCCTCATGAAGAATCTTTGATACAAGAGGGTGATTTATTAATGGATGACATATTCATACATGATGATAACTCTTTTTCTAAAACATATATACACATTTTAGTGAAAGAAGATGATATTATAGATGCTTTACCTCCATTTGGGATTCCTTCTAGTGATGAGGCATTAGTGAAGAATGATATGAATTCCCTTAATGCTCTCCCTTTTAGTGATGATCTTATGGAGAATCAAGATCTTACCTCATCTCCTCCTAGGATGTCCTCTTTGCTTCCTTTTTCTGAATCTATTTGTAGTGTTGAGACAACTAAAATGGTTTATCCTAAACCCTTGTTGATTGTCAAAGGTTATCCTCACATTACTATCAAAGGAAAACCTATGGAGTCTTCTAATGATCAAGATTCAATAGCTCACACTTATCGTACAAGGAATAAACCTCAACCTAATCTAATGGTTTCTACTTTGTTGCCACCTTCTCAACCTATTCTTCCTCCTCCACCCCATCTTCCTAGCAAGGAGTATGATTTGATAACCCAATTGCAAAATACTCCTCCCAAGATTTCTTTATGGGAGCTTCTTCAAACTTCACCTACCTACTATGAAGCCTTGCAAAAAGCTCTAGAAACTCTTCCTACTCCACCTCCTAATCAAGAGAACATCAATAACTTCTTACAATGCATGCATGCTACCCCGGGTCCTCTTAACATTGTATTTACTCAAAAAGATTTACCTTCTACAGAAGTTCAAAATCAGTATGATGCTCTTATGGTTGTTGTTTCTATCAATAAAAGTATCATTCATAGGACCTTGATTGATAATGGATATGGGCTTAATTTTTGTAGCATGGACATGCTCAAAGCAATTAACGCCAATCTTTCAACTATTCAACCTGACAATGTTCCTATACATGGCTTTGATAACATTACTCAGAACACTTTAGGCATCATTACCTTACCTATCAAAGTAGGACTGGTCATCCTGAATACACCTATTCATGTTATGCCTGGACCTCTCAATTAGAATCTTCTTTCGGGTAGACCTTGGTTGCATGAGATGCATGTTGTTCCTTCCACCCTTCACCGTAAAGTCAAGTTTATACATAATAACAAGATGTATTCACTTGATGTGGATGGTGTGCCTAATCCTTGTCTTAATATTCAAACTCACACTACTCCTATTCCTAATAGTAACCCTTCCTCCTCTAATGTTCTTCCTAGTGATGATTGGGGAACCTTGGATTTTACTCCTACCTTTATTGGAGAGTATAAGGTTAATGATCTTGATTTTATGAAGAAATAAAGAGAATTCAAACAATGAGTTTTTACTTCTACTTCTAAAGCCCTTCATAATAACTTTGTCACTGCTTCTACCCATAATAAATTTGTTAAGCCTACTAAGGATGATATAGTGACTACTAAAGTTCCATTGACTCCTTCTGATATGGCTTCTTGTTATGGTCCTGGTTATCATTTCCTTGTTAAACAAGGATTTAATGGTAAACATTGTGGTAAACATAAATAGGGAATTCAAATGCCCTTACACACTGGGGGGCATGATCATTCTTATGGATTGGGATTTAATCCTCGACAACAAATCAATGTTAACAACATCTCCAATAACACTTCAAGACATGATGAACCTGTGAAAGAATTTGACCAAGAAGGTCTTTTGCCTAAACTCCTTCATGCTAAGATGATTACTAGACCTAAACGCAAAAAGAAATGTAGTCCACACTTGAAGAATCTTCCTTTTTGTTTATATCATAGATTTCATGATCACTCTACTAATGAATGTCAAGCTTTACATTATAAGATTAGGCAGCTCGTTGATAGTAAGGTTATTTATATAACATGTGGCAATGAGTTATATTTCAATCCTATTTTCTCTAAATAACATTTATGTTCCTATTACGGAACTCCACATTATATAAACAATGTTAGCCTAATCCTTGGGGCTCGTTGTCTTGCATAGTGTTGTGAGTGATATAATAGGTCCCCTTCCATCCTTGTTCGCACACTTGGGGGGCAAGGATTCCATCTCATTATTTTCTATCTTTCCGGGATCCATTGTTCTCTTGGTTAAGATGTATCTATCTATTATGAGATATCCAATCATACATGAAACTTTTGGTTTGCATTGAGGTTCTTTGTCCTTGATCACAACCTATTTCTTTTTCTAACATTGGGTTTCCATGGTGGATAAATCTCTCACCTTGGAAACTGAATAGTGTTCTATCCCTCACAAGGGTTACTTTTTCACTTCTTGTATGATATCTCTTTGCATTTGTCCCTTCCATGGCCTCATAGGAGCTGTGACCTTCTTGGCTTGGACTGGGTGTTGTCTATGGATATTGTCTTGATGTTGAAGAAGGCTTTATCCTTGTTCTTTTCTTTCCTTAACATGTCAAAATAGTATGTTTTTTCCATATTAAGGAGGGGGGCATATATATGGCCTCCCTCATTCTATATTATGTATTTTTGTTCTTACCTTTTGTTTTGCAGCATGCTAAATCCTGAAAGGTAATGCACATAAGTTGCTAAATCCTAAAGAGACACGCATTTCCAGTTTCAAATATGCTAAATCCTCTAAAGGTAACGCACATAAGTTGCTAAATCCTGAGGAGACACACATTTTTCAAAATTTTCAATATGCTAAATCTTGGAAGGTAACACACATAATTTGCTAAATCCTAAAAAGACACGCATCTATATGCTAAATCTTTTGAAGATAACACACATAAGTTGCTAAATCTTGAGGACACACGCATTTCATATTCATAGTGATACAAGAAGGTGGATCTATGGGTATTCCTAAAGTCATCAGAAGATGCACTACATACATCCACAAAGCCACCAGAAGGCATACAACATTATGGGGTGACTATCAAGTGTTTTGTTGCTAGGCCATCCTATCCTTTTCTAGTTCAGAGTGAGATACACACATCTTACTGGGCGAGCTAACCACTCATCTCTCTCCTTTTCTCTCTTTTCTTCAGTGATGTCTCTCTTATTGCAATCTTGGAGTTGACAAAGACTCAAGTCCCTGGGGGCTTGAGGATTCCTTTGTCCCTATGATTTCAATAAGATTATCTTTTTCTTTGTGATATCCTTTACCAAGAGTTTTCATCAAGTCCATACTCTTGCTAAAGTGTGGGCTTAATGTATTGTCTCAAAATGGAAGCACTTCTATGGTAAGAGTGTTTAGCCCTCCGAGTAAGTGGTTTGGGGTCATCTTGAATGCGTTGAATGGATACTCAACTTGGATCTAGCTTTTTCCCCTATTCTACCCCATTTTCCACTTCTTCCCAGCATTTTCCTGGCATCTTGGACTATGAGCATGAGATTCTTGACCTCTGGGTCAAGGTCAAACTTTTAGGTCAAAGTCAACCTTGACCCTGACCTGGTCAGGATCAACCTTGATCCTGACCTAGTCAGGATCAACCTTGACCCTGACCTGGTCAAGAACAACCTCATCCTTGACCCTAGGGTCCGGGATCCTCAGGGTTAGCTTCCAGTTTCGGGGTTTCATCAAAATCTTATCTTTTCCTTCTTTGGGGCCATTATTTCTCGGGTTAAGTGTCAAATTCTCAAATTAATATTTGAGGTGGACCTTTCTCGATATTTGTATAGGAATCCTAATATATTATTAGATTTTAGCCTTTCTCAATTTTTGTGCCTAATGCTCAAATTAACTTTGGGGTTGGCCTAACCTCAAATTTTGTAACAAGGCTCTTAAATAATTATTTTATTTCTATATTAAGGGTGGTCCCCTCCTAGAGTTTTGTGTCAAGACTTTAA
The DNA here is from genome assembly GCA_027943335.1 of Chamaecyparis obtusa. NCBI lineage: Eukaryota > Viridiplantae > Streptophyta > Pinopsida > Cupressales > Cupressaceae > Chamaecyparis > Chamaecyparis obtusa. The sequence goes on along the minus strand of BSBK01008785.1, from coordinate 253,048 downwards.
TTTAATTTCCTCTCCATGTGTACCTCTCTAGAGTTTTGTGCCATGTGCCCTTAATTATTGTTTTCTACGAGGCCCCTCTTGTGCCCTAGTTCACTATAAAAGGGAGCCTTCCTCTCTCATTTTCTCCATCTCTCAATCAAATTTTCATGCTCAAGCACTCTCAAGCAAGCAAGAAGATCAAGAATTCAAGCATTCAAGCCTTCAAGCATTCAAGATCCAATTCATCAAGGAGATCCATTAGTATCCATTGAAGGATTCAACCACTATGTAGCTCTCTTGTTGAAGAGTCCTCCATTTCCATTCAAGCCTCTTCCTAATTCAAGATCCACTCAAGATTGGTGTTGAAGATCTAAAGAAAATTGATTAGAGACATCCTACATTTGATTCTACATTCATCCATTCTTATGGATTCAAGGATTTGAATCCTCCACAAGGGTTTTGTTATCATTATCTTAAAATTTCTCATCCTCACGCTAAAACTTTTGCAAAATTGGTTCTTAGATCTAATTGTGAGGTTTCATGATTAAAACCCTAAGTTTGATGGAAGCCCTAGCTAGTCTTAGCATTGTTATCTTTTTGCATTAGTTTTTGGCTCACTAACTCTCCAAATAAACATGTGTGATTTTGACCCCTTTTAAAGTGACCACTTTATATGTTATATTGTTAGGTTGTCAAACGTGACCCTTTTTAATATTTCTCTCAAAGCCTAAGTTTCCCATAATTTTTCCTAAGTGACTAACCCTTTAAAAATGAGTGGTTGTCATTAAATCTCAAGGCTCCCTGTTGTCAAAATTTCTGACATGTGATCTAGCGACAAGAAGACATCTGTCTCAGTGGGCCCATCTTCAGTGTTGTGTTGATAATTAAATAGAGTAGTGCATCGACGACTATCGTTATACCATTGGGTTGAGATGATTCCTTTTTAAGTGTTGTGGTATAGCGACAAGCATCCGATCAAGCTTTACTGATAGCAATAGGATTTGTGACATGACAGTCTCAGTGGCATGTTTTTCGGGATGACACCTGTCTTGGGTGATGTAGTAGCTGTGGGGTCAGACTTTTGAAAGGGTAAAGCACTGATTGATCTTATGGTTGTTATACCACTAATGAAAGATGTGAAGTATTTAATCTTCACGGTATAGTGATGACCATTCAATGCTATATGATGGAAAAGATGGTGAGTGGGCCCTAAATTGCCATGTCACTCTGACATGTGTGTTTTTGATTGGTTGAAATAAATATGATGTGGTGGTCGAGAGGATGATTGATATTAAAGAAGAAAAGGAGAAAGGGCCTACCCACCTATTTTTGTAAATGTGGTATCTTTTAATTTGACAAAAAGTTAAGTGATGTGTCATAGTAGGGCCGGCCTTCTTGGATGGTTAATTTTCAACAAGATCTCACGGTTGTCGGTATACCATTGAGGTAAAGTGCATAATTTTTAAGCTCTGTGGTATAGCGACAGCCGTTGATCTTGTTTAAAGATGAGGACTAAAAGGTGGGTCCTCTGTCACCAGGTCATGCTGACACGATTGTTTCTGATTGGCTAAAGGCAGAGATGACATGTCAAGTTGTTAGTATACTTGACACCGAGGAGAAAGTTAGGGTTTTCCACCTATTGATCTCTCTAACGTGGCATTTTCTCATTCGATGAAGGTTTCAAAAGGGAAGGTGGGCTTGTTGCTTCAGGAAAAGATAAAGCCCTATAAGTTGGAAAAAATCCTATGGTTGTCATTACACCACTGAAGGAAGATGCTTGGATTCTACACCCACACTTTACCGACAGGGTGACACCTGTCTGCTCCAATCAAGGTAAAGTTAAGTTGTTTCTTTTCCCACATGGTTTAATTTGAACTGTTCTCATTGGCTAGGAACTCGTTTGGGAAAAATAAAAAGAAGGTTGTGTGGCTACTTTTTCTCATCATCCGATGCGCTGAAAAGGAAACAAGATCAACGGTCCAAATTCAAATTTTTGCTTTGTGAAGTTGTTCACATCCTGTGAATGCTGAGGCCGCCAGTTTTTAGTAATGGAAGACTTAATGAGCTACGTGCGGATGAATTGTAAATGGTTGGCAACATTATATATCAAAATTTAATCATTGTTTTTCTTTACCACTCTCATAAGCATTTTGGTGAATTGGATTGTCCTCTGGAGCAATATCAAGTGAAGTTTTTTCAAGTGCCTGGTAGGTTATAATTTTTTGAACTCAAGAATTGTTTGAAGTCTATGAAGGAATTGTGGGAGGAATTTTGTTGCTTGCTGATATTTTTATGGTTTTTCTCTAGTATTTATATATTGTTCTAAAAAGCACTAGTTTAAAATGCTGCCAAAGAGGGGACTATTTGGGAAGACAAAGTATAAAGATAGGGGTGTCTTTGATGACTCAATGCAATTGCTCCCACATTCAGACAATGGGGTAGCTAGATTGAAAGAATTGGTTTTGAGGAACCCTAGGGATTATGTAAACAGTGGACTCCATGATAGAGGGAACTGGATGAGAGATGCTAGGGTGGGTGAAGATCATAATGGCCTCTTTTTGTTCAAAGCATCTTTCTCACAAAGGAATTAATGTGCCCCCCTCAGCAACATTTGGTACTTTGATATTGGAAAGTTGGTACTTCCTGGAGTTTTTATGGATGCAGAATTGTTAATTCAAATTGCTAAGTGCTATGATCCTGTGACAAAATGTGTCAAGGATATAAATGGAAATAATTTGATTAGTATCATAGAAGAGGAGATTGGGGAGGTTTTCTCATTGAATGACCCTTCTGTTGGGTTAGAGAAAATAGATTTTACAAAATTTACTGAGGTATATGAAGCCTAGAAGGATTATTTGAGGATAGGGACTCTGAGGGATTTTTTAGACCAGATTGGATCCATGTGTGTCATCAGTCCAAGTACACCAGAGCCCTTCAGGATGGATTTATTCAGTAAGAGAGCACAGGGTTTTCACAAGTCTTTGACTTTAATCCTAGGGCATGATGAGGCCACCCATATGCCAATTCCATATATGTTCATGATGGTGTAATCACTACATCCCCAATTGGCATTAATCTTTGACTTTGCCTCTCACTTGGCTGACCTAATCCATGAGGGATTGATGGGGATAACAAACATGAAGGTTAGTAGGCCCTTCGGGTGGTATTCTGTGCTTATGCATATGTTCTTGTACAAAGGTGAGCAATTCTTCAACTCAATAGTGAACATTGTTAAGGAGAGAAATGGAGAAACACTTCCAGTCCATTTGTGGACCACAACTTTGGCATGGGACAAAGTTGATGCTAGTTTCATTGCCTTTGACAGGGATTTTTCTTCAAGACTTAGGACACTGTTATTTTTTGACAATCCTAGAATCCCAAGGGAGTTGTTAAGATTAATTAGACCAAAGGAATACTGTCAAGACATTACTATTGTCCATAATTTTGGGGATATCATATTATATCATGTTTCTACAATTTTTAGAGTTTATGGTTGCAGGAAGGCACCTTACATTTTTCCCTACCAAGTCCCACTAAAGGTAGGATATGCTAAAATATTAAGGAAGATTGGTGACCTACAAGAGAATTCCCTTACTGGTAAATCAAGAGGGACTTTCTTCCCTGATATTACAATTTCTCATTAGTATGTTATTACTAAGGGAGGATGGGTATATTTGAACCAAGTATTGCAACCCTACAGAATGCCTACAACTGTAGCAAGATGTGCAGATAACGAGGGTTTCCTATCAAGAATGTTTAGAGATAAGATTAGATGTGCTCTTATGGAGCACCAATTCAATTTTCCTGAGGATATAATAAGAAATGAGTTTGACCTCCAAACTCAAGAAATAAAGAAGGAAAAATGGGTGATCTACAAGAAGACTGTAGATTTCATAAATTTTTTTGATAGAGCTTATCATCCATTAAAGGGTTTTGAGCCATGGGAAAGAAAGGTAGAGGCTCTTATGGAGCATTTTGAAGGCATCATGCATGTCGTAAATGAGAAGAAGGCTTTTGTGATCAAGACAAACCCTGAAAGAGCTAGGCAAATTTTGAGCCAACCAGGATATGTAAAATTGACCCCAAGGGGAGTCTATACAATGCAGAAGAGAAGTGGGTACACTGTTCTCTTACCAACACACCAAAGAGGTGAGGATATTCCTTCTACTTCTAGAGGAAAGAGGCCTATGAATGATCCAACAATGCAAGGACCCTCTCCAAAGAGGCAAAGACAAGAGGGATCAGGATCAGAACAAAATGTATACTGTCTCTCTCTATCCCCTTTACATTTAGATGAACATGGGGTAGCATAATAGTTGGTACAGATGAGGAATGAGGGAAACATTTTTGTTTCCATTGATGAGTTGCAAGAAGGAATGCCAGACGCACCTAAGGAGGTTTCCATGGATCTTACTATTGCTGAATTTTAGGGTAAACAAATTGACCCTATCTTAAAACAAGCTAGTGGTTCTTTTGTAGCCGGTGATAAATTTGTTGAGACTAGGGCATTCTTCCAATTTTTGTGGAGAATGAAAATAAATGAGTTCAAAGAGATCCATGAGAAGAAGAAAGAAGAGTTCCTTGATAGGGACATAATAGAAATCAAAACTAAGACCAAGGGAGAAATAATGAAGCAGATTGAAAAGATTACTCCTGAGAAGGGGAGGGCTATGGTCCATACTGCAGGGGTGCTGATTTTGCCAGAGTGGGATATTGGTGATGCAATAGTCTTTGATCAAGTCAAAAAGAGCAAGGTAAAGACTCTTGCTACTGTAGAATAGGCCTAACAAGCTGCTAGGGGAATTTCTTTTTTAGAAGATCATGCAGCCTTGGTAATGTGGTCCCTTAAGAGAGAGGAAGACAAAGGAAAAAGAGAAGCTCTCTCTATAGAATATGCAGGACATCTATTGGTACAAAGAGTAGGTGAGACTTCTAGTGTAGAAGCTTCAAACCTAATTTTGGAAACTACCAAATTCAATGTCAAAGAGGTAGAGAAAGATGCTCAAGAAAAAGAGGAGCTAAGGCTCAAATTTGAAATTGTCCTCAAGTCCTACAATGAGCTCAAGATAGAGCTGATTCAAAAAGATGAGTTAGTTGCTGAGTTTTCAGGACCGCAGGATCATAGGTCACCACAACTAATGATAGCTAACAAACTTGTTGTGGCTTCATCCTCTAGCCCTATCATTGATTTTCCACCATCCCCCTATCGAGAGACACATTTAGATGCAAGACACAGTTGGGAGAAGCAACAACTGCTTGAGGAAACCAATCACTTCAAAAGGAAGAGGAAAGAATTGGATAGGATAAGGGAAGAATATGTGAAAGATAAGAGCCTGTTGAAGCAAGAATATGAAGACAAGGTAACATAAGCTGTTATGCACTTTGCTACAAATTTGAATCCCACTGTCTTGTTAAACCATGCTAGAAGGCTAAAAGTATTACTCACCTCATTGGATAAATACAAGAATGAGTTTGAACTAGTTTTAAAGAAATGGATTGAGAGATCTCCAAATGTGAGATTGTTCAGATTATTGTCTAAATCCCAAAATGATCCTCATCCACTGATCAAGACATTTCACCAGAATGTGAAGAAGCTAGTGGAGCATGACATACTCTTAGGTGATTTTGAGAGGAAGTCAAATTTGATGAAGAAGGAATTGATACTTCCCAGTTGTGACTTGATCTCAGGGGTTTTCAAAAAGAATGGTGAGCTCAAAGAATTGATCAAATGGTGAGCACAAATTGATGATGACTTCTCTGTTAGGATGACTAGAATTTGGACCCTTGAGAATACTTTATACTTTATTCATACTATTGAGACTTTATTTCTGCTAAATCTAAGTTTGATTTTATTCAATGAGAGATTAGTCAATTGGAGGACAGGTGGGAACAGTTGTCTGGCAAAAATGCAAAATTTGCAAGTTTTGAGTTCCCAAGCGAAGAGGTGTACAATAGGTGGAGGTATTAGTACATACCTCATGTACAAAAAGTAAATACTCCACCAACCTCCTGAAACAAGTGAAAATAGTTACTTTTTGAGCCATCAGGGTTGTTGAGATGCAAAAAGGCATTTATTGCAAGATTGACAGTAGAGATATTACAATCAGATTTGTTAAAGGAAGTCGAGGATAGAATTAAAGACATAAAACAAGGTGGCTCATCCACAAAATATCTCACCTGTTTGATTAGTGTATTTATTGTAAACCCAATAGGGTTTTTGTATAGCTTTTAGGTTAGGAATTTTGCAAACCCTAGAATGATCGATAGCTTGTTGCATTTCCTTGTATATAAAGGATTTTACATGATCATTCTAGGCATTGAGAGTTTAGGTGTTGAAAAGATAGGGATTCTGAAACCCTAGCCCTCAGTCGAGGATTGTAACATTTTGTATCATTTTTATCAAAGAAATAGAGAAGTACAGGTTGCTACTGCTATTTTGCAAGCTTACTATTCAAAATATGATGTATACAATGTTCAAGGTTATACTTAATACAAATCTCAAATCTTTGTCTCTCCTTTGAGTTTATTTTGTGAATCTTTAAATCTTTCTGGGATTTATATGTATGTATTTGGCTTTGAGTTCTGATCTAGGGTTGGATTAAATATTGCTCAGGGTGGAATACATGTTTAGTGAATCTATTTGAGGATTTTCTATAAGTAGGAAAGAGTTGGGGTGTTTGTACTTATGTTTAAAAGACTAGTCATTCTCACAATATCTTTGTATTCATTCTATCTTCTGATATTTTACCCAATGGATAGGGCACTGGCCTGTATTTTCCTATCTTTGTTTTGTGGGGAATGATCAAAATCTTGTAATCCTAAAACATATAATTAATACCAGTCTTTTACAGTTTTATTTACTTTATATCAGTTATTTCACCCCAGTGATGGAGAGTCAATGAATAATAGGTTGTTATTTAGTACTTTATCACTATTATCTATTGTAAGATCCAATATTAAGTAAAGAATAGAGTTGAATCTATTGGATCAGGTGAACCCACCTTGGTTTTGCAGAGCCAAAAGTGAAGAGGGCAGTCTTGTCCCTATAGTTGGTCCAATTGCTTATAGATTTCCCACATTTGGAATTAACCACTCCTTAACATCAATCATAAGCATATTGGTATCTCATGGAGTGTAAAATATTTTGAAGAACCAATAGGATGGTGACTCTACTATGGAAGTTTTAATATTTGTATAAAATAATGTAGGTACAAGTTGAGCTAGACTCCTGACCTGCTTATTTTCAAAACCAATTAGTTACCTTACACATAGAGTTGTTTCCTTTTCAATTTTTCCCTACCCTTCCTGTTTGTTTAAAATCATAGAAAATCCCATTTAGCTTTGGTGGTGACTCTAAAACATCTCTGTACTAGTGCTTAATAAAACATCATGATATCACAATGAGTTTCAAGAATACAAGGTCCTAGAGGAAGGAACACCCAGAAGAAGGTTTGCAGGGTGAGCTTCCAGCCACATCTAGACGAAGTCAGGTTAGATGAGAAAAAGGTACTAATGACATGTCTCTTACCTAGAAGAAAAAGGGAAACTCAAGACAAGAAAGTCTTGCTCATCCTAGTCAGGAGGGAAATGCCTCAAAATATGAGGATGCAATTGACCTAGGCCTAAATCAATATGAGGATTATTATTCCCCCACAGAAAGAGAGGATGAAAGGTTAGCCCACAATAGGAAGATAATCCCTAGTAGATGGTATGGAGGGAAGAGGAGATCTAGAAGTAAAAGTAGGAGTGGACAAGATTTTTTCCCACCTTTCACCCTTGTTTCATCATTGCCCCAAGGCCTCCATGAGTCTCAGCATCAACAAGAAGAGCCTCAAGCACAACAAGTTGAATCTGAAATGACTTTACCTGATTCTGATGAGATATTTGATGAAGTATATGAATTGGAAAGGAGAATCCATGAACAAGAAGTTGTTAGGCAGAAGAGAGAAAAGGAAAGAGAAGAAAAAATTAGACATGCCATGATAAGGGCTGACCAATTAAAAAGGCAATTGTTAAATTTAGAGGCTATAAATTATGTTCCCATTCCTGAACAGACAAGTGAACAACCCATTGTCCAACAGGTCTTTGAAACAAGGAATCCAAGGGATAAGGGAAAGCAGAAAGTAGTGGGCATTTCAATTAATGAACCTGTAGGCCCTAAATTTCCCATAGATTCCACTTTAAGATTGGAAGCAGACCTTGAAAAGGCCAAAAGGGAACAAGAATTGCTTGCTAAAGAACTAGAAAAGGCAGAGTTGGAAGCTTCATCATTAGAAATGAAAAAGAAGATAGATTTTCTTATATGATCTATAGGACCCACTAACTTTGCTAATTCTACTGTTACACAAGGGGAAAATGTTGCAAATTTAGCAAATCAGACAACTAGTGTTCCCCCACCAAGAGGACTTAGAATTTCTACCATGAAAAATACTAATGCATCTACATCTCAGGGTGCTGGTGTTTTTAATACAAAGGTTATACATGAAAGATGCAAACAGTTGGTTTTTACTGGCATCCTTGGATATCCTAACCCCATCCTTGAAGAAATCAGGAAGAAACTTCCCAAGTTCACTGGAAGTAATGTTGTCACTTGTGAGGAGCACGTAAAAAAGTTTATTAATGTAATTGATGATTATAACATTGTGCCTGATGATGTTATCATGAAATTATTTGTACAATCCCTAATAGAAGATTCAAGGGATTGGTTTAGGCCTTTGCCACATGGTAGCATAGGTTCATGGGATCAGCTTAGGCATTATTTCAAAGAATAGTATGGTGATAAAACACATGAGGGTTTCATGTTAAATGAATTTAATAACATTAAGAAGAATTTCAATGAGGATGTTGTTGAGTTTAATGTCAGATTCCAAAAGGCCATGCATAAACTCTTGCAAGTGATTAGATTGGATGATAGAGTATGTCTTGTCACATATTTAAATGCTTTTGATTCTAAGATGGGATACCTTTTGAGAGATAAAAACCCAAGGATTCTTTTTGAAGCTTATAAACTAGCTATGAACATAGAGAGTAATCGAAGAATTTCAGGAAAGTTGGGGAGAAGGGAAGATAACAAATCACAATTGTTGAATAGAAAAGATCTAGGAAAGCCTATAAGTGTAAAACCTAAGGATGATGATAGCCTAAAGAAAATCTTGAAAGCAATAAAGGACTTAAATCCTGGTGAGAACAAAAATAATAAGGTTGTAGGAGGTGATAGTCCTGCCTTTAATAATTTCAACAAATTGCCAAGAATGCAGAACTACCCATACAATACTCAATGGAAAGATGGGAAGCCTATTCTTCCTGAAAGAAAGGATAAACAAAATGATAGGACCCTTGATCCATTGCAAAGAAACTCAATGAAGGTGGTGGAAGATGTCCCATGGTGTATTGTTTGTTAGTCACCACATGATCCCAATTATTGTTTCATATCCCAAAGTGTTTCTTCACAAGAAGAGCAAGAGTGTAATGAGGAACAGCCTTATGATGACCAGGGATGTGGAATGATTTCCTCCCATGTTTGGGATGAGGTTGACTCTATTGAAGAGGATGAAAATTAGGATGTCTTCAATTCTCAGACCAAAACTAAATCATACCATCAACCAATTTTTTCAAATGAAGATAGTGAACCTGATAACATCCAGTGCAATGTTTTGAAAATTAAGGAGACAATTTTTTTGAGAAGACCTTCTGATGAGGAAATTTCCTTGATAACAATAGATATGGTTACTCAAGCTAAAACAAATTATAACCTAAGAAATAGAGTAGTTGGTAATCCAAATCAGAAGCCTACTGGAATTTTCATCAAGAAAATAGACAAAGATGTAAAGACATCATAGGATAAGTCTAAGGATGCTAATGTTGTTGATAAGGTCAAAATAAAGAAAAATTCTAAGCCTAACATTGTTTATAAGGTAAAATCAAAACCCACAGTTGAGGTTGTTTCAACTTTTCAGAAAGAGGATGGAGTCCATATTAAAAAACCTATAGACATATCCATCCAAGAGATTGATAAAGAAGCTGCAAATTCGAAGCTAGATGTCTCTAATTACAAACATGTCCCAATTGATATGAGAAAATTGTTGTCATAGATTACTGTCAAAGTCCCTTTGTTGGAAATGATGAGAATAGAAGAACATAAGGAAAAGGCCCTAAATTGGGTAAATGGCATGGTATCCATAGACCCTCAAAAAATAGAAAGGGTTGAGAAACAAGTAGCAACTATGAATGATGAAAATGAAAATTGTAATGAGGAGATTGTTTCTGGAATTCCCCAAATTTATTTGGATGAAAATGTTGTTAGTACTACAGTAGGAATAATTGATCCTTTCTTTTTGACTTTGCAGATAAATGGGAAGTTGCTAAAAAATTGTATGATTGATTCTAGAGCATCAAACACTGTTATGCCTATTGAGGTTATGAAGTCATTAGGATTAAAGGTGGACACACCTCATGGTAGATGCCAAGCAATGGATTCAAGGGAAGTACCAATTGTGGGTACTATCAAGGCTCTACCTTACATATTGGCTGCATACCCCAGCAAACAATTGACCATGAGTGTCTTGGTAGTGGATATTCCTCCCTAGTATGGGATGTTACTATCAAGAAAGTGGAGTTCTTCTATGGGAGGCAGCATGCAGTGTGATTTGTCATTTTCCACTTTCAACTTGGAGGGACAAAATATTAAAGTTTCTAGAGAACTTAGAACTCCACATATGATTGAAGAGGAAGAAGACACCATGAATTGTTTTCTTAACACTGACATTAATGCTTTCAAGGTCCAAGGTAAAGATAATGATGAGAATGTTGAAAATACACATAGGTCAAAAAGCCAGGAGGGATGGATTGATCTTGACAGTTTGTGGACCATGTATTTTGATGGTGCCAATAGCAAGGAAGGATTTGGAGTTGGAATATTGCTCTTGTCTCCAAATGGTAAAACTTTCAAATTCTCCTTTACTTTGTTTTTCTCATGCACAAATAATGTTGCATAATATGAAGCTCTATTGATAGGTCTAAGTTTGGCATCAAGGCATGCTATAAAATGTTTAAAAGTAGTGGGTGATTCTGAGTTAGTTGTCTCCTACGTTAGATCAAAGTATGCCTCAAAAAATTAGAAATTAAAGCAGTATAGGAATGTAGTATGGGATGAGATTGAAAACTTTAGTGCTTTTAGCATTTGTTGGATGGAAAGAAGTCAAAACAGGATGGCAGACTTGTTGGCTAATGTGGCCCTTAAACCTAAAGATGTTACATTTGCAGATATATCCAATATAGAGGTGCAAGCCAAGCCTTCCATCCTTGATAATGTAGAGAATTGGCAAGTTTTCTCTGATGACCAAGACATCTTAAGATTTCTCCAATGTGAGTCTCATTTTGGTGACAGAGAAATGGATTTTAGTACTTATGTTGATATAGTGAATGGTAAAGATGTAATTTTTGGGAAAGAATTTTTGCAGTTACAATCAAATAGAGTTCCCAAAGGATTAGTTTCTCTTGAAAGGGCATTTGACAATAAAGACAAATCTTTTTCTCCCAGTACTGATAAAACCAATGAGCTTGAAGAAATAAACTTGGGCACAAGAATAGTCCCCAAGAACTAGAAAAAAATTGATTGATCTCCTCAGAAAATTTAGGCATGTTTTTGCTTGGTCTTATGAAGATCTCAAAGCTTATAGGGAGGACCTCTTTCAACATGAGATTCCACTAAAAGAAGGCACAAAACCTTTTATATAGAAATTGAGACTTGTTAACCCTACCTTGGCACCTAAAATGCAAGGAGAACTCAAGAAGCTCATGGATGTTGGGATAATCAAGCCTATTAGACACTCCACTTGGGTTTCAATTTTGGTGCCTGTCAGAAAGAAGAATGGTGACATCAAGCTTTGTGTTGATTTTAGAAATCTTAACATAAATTCTCTAAAGGATAACTATGGATTACCAAATATGGAGAACATGTTGCAGAAGGTCACTGGGTCAAAATTGATGTCCATGATGGATGGCTTTTCTGGTTACAATCAGGTTATGGTTAAAGACACAGAGCAATTTAAAACTACATTTATAACCCCATGGGGGACATATGTTTATGTAAGGATGCCTTTTGGGTTGACTAATGCTAGTGCAACTTTTCAAAGGGCCATGGATGTAGCCTTTGTAGATTTCATTGATAGATTCATGGTAGTATATCAAGATGATCTAACAACTTTCTCAGCCAAGGAAGAACAACATTTCCAACATCTAGAAAAGATTTTCATTAGAGCATTAGAGTATGGGGTTTCTTTGAACCCAAACAAGTGTGCTTTTGGTGTGGTAGAGGGAAAGCTTCTTGGGCATATTGTTTCAAAGGATGGACTGACGATAGACCATAAAAGGGTGGAAGCTATCGATAAACTATGTCTACCAAAGAATATCAAGGGAATTCAGTCCTTTTTAGGACAAGTCAATTTCTTGAGGAGATTTATTACAAATTTTGCAAAAATTAGCATTCCCATATCAAGAATGTTAAAAAAGGGAGCAAAGGTTGAATGGAATGTGGAAGCAATACATGCTTTTAATGATATTAAAAGGGCCATTAAGCATGCCCTGATTTTGAAAACACCAGATTATAGAAAACCTATGCAGATCTTTTCTTTTGCATCTGCCCATACTGTTGTAGCAGTACTGTTACAAAAAAATGCTAATGATTTTGAATAGCCTATTTCTTTTTTTAGCAAGATCTTGCAGGCAGCAGAATTAAACTATGATATCATTGAGAAGCAAGCTTATGCCTTGGTGAGAGCTATCAAAACATTCAGGTATTATTTAGTTGGAGCCACAGTGGTTGCCTATGTTCCAAGTGCTGCAGTCAAGGATATCTTGGTCCAACAAGAAGTTTCAGGAAGGAGATGTAGATGGATCAATAAGATTCAAGAATTTAATATTGATATTCACATTACAAAGTTGGTAAGAGGGTTGGGCCTAGCAAAGTTGATGGCCCAAAGCAATCTAAATGCAAACTAGATAAACATGTTGCAGGAGGATCAGAGACCTTTTGTGTGTAACATGGATTGTTGTGAGTGGTACAAGGATATTATTAAATATTTGCAAAAGATGGTTTTACCCCCTGAATTAGATGATAACAAGAAAAGAACTATTAAGCTTCATTCCATAAGATATGCAATTATAAGTGGTGAGTTATGGTGGAGGAGCAATGAGGGTGTCTTGCGTAGATGTTTAGATCAGGATAAAGCCAAGCTTTTGATGGATGAAATGCACAATGGGATTTGTGGATGACACTATATGGAAAAGACTACAGCCCACAAGATCATCAGGTCAAGATTTTTGTGGCCATCACTTTTCAAAGATACCCATCAGTTTGTAAAAAGGTGTGATCCTTGTCAAAGATTTGCAGGGAAATTAAAATTTAGTGGAAACTTGCCTCTCAAACCTGTTACTGTTCAGGCTCCTTTCCAAAAGTGGGGTATGGATTTCATTGGTGAAATCCCTAATAAGTCCAATGGTGGACATTCCAATATCTCAGTGGCAACTGATTACTTCACCAAGTGGGTTGAAGCAATCCCTTCAAGGAGAGAAACTAGTAAGGTGGTAACAGAATTTATCATGCAAAATATCCTTATAAGGTTTGGTTTCCCAAAAACCATGGTGGTTGATAATGCACTGTGTTTTAGGTTAGAGGAGTTTGTTGAATTTTGTCAAAATAATGGTATAAAAATCTCATATTCATCTCCCTACCATCCACAGGGCAATGGCCAGGCTGAATCTAGTAACAAGAGTTTGATTAAAATTTTGAAAAGAGTATTAGATAAGAATAAAAGGGCCTGGGATTCCAAGTTGTTACAAGCCTTGTGGGCTGACAGGGTTACAATAAAGAAAGCAATAGGGTGTGCCCCTTTTGACTTGGTATATGGGATTAATGCAAGACTGCCCTAGAACAATTTGTTACAGATGTATCAGTTCATACAGGCATATGATGATGATGTGGAGGAAGAAATGACTATTAGAATAAATGATTTAATTCAATTAAATGAGGTAAGAAATGATGCACATGTTAAAAATGAGAAGATACAGGCCCAGTGCAAAGTCCTGTATGACAAAAGGACTACTCAGAGAAATTTTGCAAGTGGTGATTTGGTCTTGATGTGGAATGCAAGATTAGAAGATAAAGGAAAGCATGGGAAATTTGATCCCATCTAGTTAGGCCCATATATCATTGAAGAAAAATGGGGAACAAATTCATATTTATTGAAGAATCTAACAAGAGAGCTCGTGGAATTGCCAGTTCATGGTCAATTCTTGGAATTTTACTTCTCTTAAATATTTTTGTGAGTCTCTGTGTAGGTTTAGATTTAGGGTTTTTTGTGCAATTCTGTTTGCCAGTCAAAATTTTATTTTGGTCTGCTCTTCCAGGAGATTCCAATTTTATCGTTGTATCTGCAAGAGATACACATCCCCAAGCATGAGCCATTGTTATCATTATCTTAAAATTTCTCATCCTCATGCTAAAAATTTTGAAAAACTGGTTCTTAGACCTAATTGTGAGGTTTCATGATTAAAACCCTAAGTTCGATGGAAGCCCTAGCTGATCTTAGCATTGTTATATTTTTGCGTTACTTTTTGGCTCACTAACTCTCCAAATAAACATGTGTGATTTTTGACCCCTTTTAAAGTGACCACTTTATATGTTATATTGTTAGGTTGTCAAACGGGACCCTTTTTAATATTTCTCTCAAAGCCTAAGTTTCTCATAATTTTTCCTAAGTGACTAACCCTTTAAAAATAAGTGGCTGTCGTTAAATCTCAAGGCTCCCTATTGTCAGAATTTCTAACATGCGATCTAGCGACGAGAAAACATCTATCTCAATGGGCCCATCTTTAGTGTTATGTTGGTGATTAAATAGAGTAGTGCATCGATGACTATCATTATACCGTTGGGTCGAGATGATTCCTTTTTAAGCATCACGGTATAGCGACAAGTGTCTGATCAAGCTTTACTGACACCTATAGGATTTTTGACATGACAGTCTCAATGGCGTATTTTTTGGGATGAAACCTATCTTGGGTGATGTAGCAACTGTGGGGTCATACTTTTCAAAGGGTAAAGCACCGATTGATCTTACAGTTGTCGTTATACTGTTGTTGAAAGATGTGAAGTATTTAAGCTTCGTAGTATAGCAATGATCATTTGATGCTATATGATGGATGAGATGGTGAGTGGGCCCTAAACTTCCATATCACTCTGACATGTGTGTTTTTGATTGGTTGAAATAAATATGATGTGGCGGTCGATAGGATGATTGATATTAAACAAGAAAAGGAGAAAGGGCCCGCCCACCTATTTTTGTAAATGTGGCATCTTTTAATTTGATAGAAAGTTAAGTGATGTGTCATAGTAGGGCCGACCTTGTCAGATGGTTAAGGTTCAAAAAGATCTCACGGTTGTCGGTATACCACTGAGGTAAAGTGCATGATTTTTAAGGTCGACGGTATAGCAACAACCATTGATCTTGTTTAAAGATGAGGACTAAAAGGTGGGTCCTCTATCACTAGGTCATGCTGACATGATTGTTTTTGATTGGCTGAAGGCAGAGATGACATGTCAAGTTGTCAGTATACTTGACACCGAGGAGAAATTTAGGGTTTTCTACCTATTGATCTGTCCCACGTGGCATTTTCTCATTCAATGAAGGTTTCAAAAGGGAAGGTGGGCTCATTACTTTAGGAAAAGATAAAGCACTATGAGTTGGAAAGAATCTTGTGGTTGTCGTTACACTGCTGAAGGAAGATGCTCAGATTCTATGCCTGCACTTTAGCGACAGGGTGACACATGTCTGCTCCGATCAGGGTAAAGTTAAGTTGTTTCTTTTCCAACATGGTTTAATTTGAACTGTTCTCATTGGTTGGGAACTTGTTTGGGAAAAATAAAAAAGGTTGCATGACTATTTTTGTTGATTATTTGATGTGCTGAAAAGGAAACAAGATCAACGGTCTGAATTCAAATTTTTTCTCTGTGACGTTGTTCACATCCTGTGAATGCTGAGGCCGCTAGTTTTTAGTAATGGGGGACTTAATGAGCTACGTGTGGATGAATTGTAAATGGTTGGCAACATTATATATCAAAATTTGATTGTTGTTTTTCTTTATCGCTCTCATAAGCATTTTGGTGAACTGGATTATCCTCTGGAGCGATATCAAGCAAAGTTTTTTCAGGTGCCTAGTAGGTTATAATTTTTTGAGCTCAAGAATTGTTTGAAGTCTATGAAGGAATTGTGGGAGGAATTCTGTTGCTTGCTGATATTTTTAGGGTTTTTCTCTAGTATTTATATATTGTTCTAAAAAGACCTAGTTTATAATGCCACCAAAGATGGGATTGTCTAGGAAGACAGAGTATAAAGACAAGGATGGCTTTGAAGACTTAATGCAATTGCTCCCGCACTCAGACAATGGGGCAGCTAGATTGAAAGAATTAGTTATGAGGAACCCCAGGGATTATGTAAACAATGGGCTCCATGATAGAGGGAACTAGATGAGAGATGCTAGGGTGGGTGAAGATCATAATGGCTTCATTTTGTTTAAAGCAACTTACTCACAAATGAATTCCTATGCCCCTCTCATAAACATTTGGTAGTTTGATATTGGAAAGTTGGTAGTTCCTGGAGTTTTTATGGATGCAAAATTGTTAATTCAAATTGCTAAGTGCTATGATCCTATGACAAAATGTGTCAAGCATATAAATGGAAATAATTTGATTAGTATCACAGAAGAGCAGATTAGGGAGGTTTTCTCATTGAATGACCCTTCTATTGGGTTAGAGAAAATAGATTTTACAGAATTTACTAAGGTATATGAAGCCCAGAAGGATTATTTGAGGACAGGGCCTCTGAGGGATTTTTTAGACCAGATTGGATCCATGTGTGTCATCAGTCCAAGTACAACAGATCCCTTCAAGATGGATTTATTTACTAAGAGAGCACAGGGTTTTTACAAGTCTTTGACTTTAATCCTAGGGCATGATGAGGCCACTCATATGCCAATTCCATATATGTTCATGATGGTGCAATCACTACATCCCCAATTGGCATTAATCTTTGACTTTGCCTCTCACTTGGCTAACCTAATCCATGAGGGATTGATGGGCATAAAAAACATGAAGGTTAGTAGGCCCTTTGGGTGGTATTCTATGCTTATGCATATGTTCTTGTACAAATGTGAGCAGTTCTTCAGCTCAACAATGAACATTGTTAAGGAGAGAAATGGAGAAACCCTTCCAGTCTAGTTGTGGACCATAGCTTTGTCATGGGATAGAGTTGATGTCAGTTTCATTTCCTTTGACAAGGATTTTGCTTCAAGACTTAGGACTGTTATTTTTTTACAATCCTAGAATCCCAAGTGAGTTGCTAAGATTAATTAGACCAAAGGAATACTGTCAGAACATTACTATTGTCCATAATTTTGGGGATATCATATTATATCATGTTTCTACAATTTTTAGAGTTTATGGTTGCAGGAAGGCACCTTACATTTTTCCCTACCAAGTCCCACTAAAGGTAGGATATGTTGAAATATTAAGGTAGATTGGTGACCTACAAGAGAATGCCCTTACTGGTAAAGCAAGAGGGACTTTCTTCCTTGATATTAAAATTGCTCATCAGTATGTTATTACTAAAGGAGGATGGGTATATTTGAACCAAGTATTGCAACCCTATAGAATTCCTATAGCTACAACAAGATGTGCAGAAAATGAGGGTTTCCTATGAGGAATGTTTAGAGATAAGATTAGATGTGCTCTTATGGAGCACCAATTCAATTTTCCTGAGGATATAATAAGAAATGAGTTTGACCTCCAAACTCAAGAAATAAAGAAGGAAAAATGGGTGATCTACAAGAAGATTGTAGATTTCATAAAAAAATTTCATACAGCTTATGATCCATTAAAGGGTTTTGAGCCATGGGCAAGAAAGGTAGAGGCTCTTATGGAGCATTTTGAAGGCATCATGCATGCAGTAAATGAGAAGAGGGCTTTTGTGAGCAAGACAAACCCTGAAAGATCTAGGAAAATTTTGAGCTAGCTAGGATATGTAAAATTGACCCCAAGGGGATTCTATACAATGTAGAAGAGAAGTGGGTACACTATTCTCTTACCAACACACCAAAGAGGTGAGGATATTCCTTCTACTTCTAGAGGAAAGAGGCCTATGAATGATCCAACAATGCAAGGACCCTCTCCAAAGAGGCAAAGACAAGAGGGATCAGGATCATAACAAATTGTATACTCTCCCTCTCAATCCCCTTTACATTTAGATGAACATGGGGTAGCAGAACAGTTGGTAGAGATGAGGAATGAGGGAAACATTTTTGTTTCCAATGATGAGTTGCAAGAAGGAATGCCAGAGGCACCTAAGGAGGTTGTCATGGATCTTATTGTTGCTGAATTTGATGGTAAACAAATTAACCCTATCTTAAAACAAGCTAGTGATTCTTTTGTAGCCGATGATAAATTTGTTAGGACTAGGGCATTCTTCCAATTTTTGTGGAGAATGAAAATAAATCAATTCAAAGAGATCTGTGAGAAGAAGAAAGAAGAGTTCCCTAATAGGGACATAACAAAAATAGAAACTTAGACCAATGGAGAAATGATGAAGCAGTTTGAAAAGATTACTCCTGAGAAGGGGAGGGTTATGGTCCATATTGTAGGGGTGCTGATTTTTCCAGAGTGGGATATTGCTGATGCAATAGTCTTTGATCAAGTCAAAAAGAGCAAGGTAAAGACTCTTGCTACTGTAGAACAGGCCCAAAAAGATGCCAGGGGAATTTATTTTTCAAAAGATCATGCAGCCTTGGTAATGTGGTCCCTTAAGAGGGAGGAAGACAAAGGAAAAAGAGAGGCTCTCTCTACAAAATATGCAAGAAATCTATTGGTACAAAGAGTAGGTGAGACTTCTGGTGTAGAATCTTCAAACCTAATTTTGGAAACTGCCAAATTCAATGTCAAAGTGTCATAGAAAGATGCTCAAGAAAAAGAGGAGCTAAGGCTCAAATTTAAAACTGTCCTCAAGTCCTACAATGAGCTCAAGATAGAATTGATTCAAAAAGACAAGTTAATTGCTGAGTTATTAGGACCACACGATCATAAGTCACCACAACTAATGATAGCTAACAAACCTAATGTGGCTTCATCATCTAGCCCTATCATTGAGTTTCCACCATCCCCCTACCCAGAGACACATTTAAATGCAAGACTCAGTTAGGAGAAGCAACAATTGCTTGAGGAAACCAATCACTTCAAAAGGAAGAGGAAAGAATTGGATAGGATAAGGGAAGAATATGTGAAAGATAAGACCCTGTTAAAGCAAGAATATGAAGACAAGGTAACAGAAGCTGTTATGTAGTTTGCTACAAATTTGAATCTCAATGTCTTGTTCAACCATGCTAGAAGGCTAAAAGTATTACTCACCTCATTGGATAAATACAAGAATGAGTTTGAACCAGTTTTAAAGAAATGGCTTGAGAGATCTCCAAATGTGAGATTGTTTAGATTATTGTCTAAATCAAAAAATGATCATGATCTACTGATCAAGCCATTGCACCAGAATGTGAAGAAGCTAGTGGAGCATGACATACTTTTAGGTGATTTTGAGAGGAAGTCAAATTTGATGAAGAAGGAATTGACACTTCCCAATTGTGACTTGATCCCAGGGGTTTTCAGAAAGAATGGTGAGCTCAAAGAATTGATCAAGTGGTGAGCACAAATTGATGATGACTTCTCTGCTAGGATGACTAGCATTTTGACCCTTGAGAATACTTTATTCTTTATTCATACTATTGAGACTTTAATTTCTGCTAAATCTAAGTTTGATTTTATTCAGCGGGAGATTAGTCAATTGGAGGACAGGTGGGAACAGTTGTCTGGCAAAAATGCAAAATATGCAAGTTTTGAGTTCCCAAGCGAAGAGGTGTACAATAGGTGGAGGTATCAATACATACCTCATGTAGAAAAAGTAAATACTCCACCAACCTCTTGAAATAAGTGAAAATAGTTACTTTTTGAGCCATTGGGATTGAGATGCAGAAAGGCATTTATTGCAGGATTGACAGAAGAGATATTATAATCAGATTTTTTAAAGGAAGCTGAGGATAGAATTGAAGACATAAAGCAAGGCAGCTCATCCACAAAATATCTCACCTTTTTTATCAGTGTATTTATTGTAAACCCAATAGGGTTGTTGTATAGCTTTTAGGTTAGGAATTTTGCAAACCCTAGAATGATCAGTAGCTTGTTGCATTTCCTTGTATATAAAGGATTTTACATGATCATTCTAGGCATTGAGAGTTTAGGTGTTGAAAAGATAGAGATTTTGAAACCCTAGCCCTTAGTCGAGGATTGTAACATTTTGCATCATTTTTATCAAAGAAATAGAGAAGTACAGGTTGCTGCTAATATTTTGCAAGCTTACTATTTAGAATATGATGTATACAATGTTCAAGGTTATACTTAATAAAAATCTCAAATCTTTGTCTCTCCTTTGAGTTTATTCTATGAATCTTTAAATCTTTCTAGGATTTATATGTATGTATTTGGCTTTGAGTTATGATCTAGGGTTGGATTAAATATTGCTCAAGGTGGAATACATGTTTACTGAATCTATTTGAGGATTTTCTATAAGTAGGAAAGAGTTGGGGTGTTTTTATTTATGTTTAAAAGACTAGTCATTCTCACAATATCTTTGTATTCATTCTGTCTTCTGATATTTTACCCAATGGATAGGGCACTGGCCTGTATTTTCCTATTTTTGCTTTGTGGGGAATGATCAAAATCTTGTAATCCTAAAACATATAATCAATACCAGTCTTTTACAGTTTTATTTACTTTATATCAGTTATTTCACCCCAGTGATGGAGAGTCAATGAATAATAGGTTGTTATTTAGTACTTCCTCACTGTTATCTATTGTAAGATCTAGTATTAAGTAAGGAACAAAGTTGAATCTATTGGATCAGGTGCACCTACCTTGGTTTTGCAGAGCCAGAAGTGAAGAGGGCAGTCTTGTCCCTATAGTTGGTCCAATTGCTTATAGATTTCCCACATTTGGAATTAACCACTCCTTAACATCATTCATAAGCATATTGGTATCTCATGGAGTGTAAAATCTTTTGAAGAACCAATAGGTTTCAACTCAAGCAAGGTGAATTGTTCCATTTACTTTGTTTATTCTAGCAATTTCAATTCAATTTCAAGGTTAATTCCTAAATTGGGGTTTGACTAAGGCAAACCATTCCCCCCCAACAAACAAAACCATTTTTCTTGTAGGTACACGTGCAGAATTTCATATCTGAGAGAAGATTTGGATACCCTTTTCGGAGAACTTCTGAGATCTACGAACAAAGTCAAAATGGATCTTTAGAATAAAAATGTAGCCTTTGACCTTTTATGAGGGTGAAAGTCAACCTGATCTCATCTCAGAAAAAGATTTCTAGGTTTTGTAGATCTCGCAGTTTTGATTCCATAATGCAAGAATCAATAGTTTTTGAGATCGTTTGATAGTGTTTTCAGCTGATTCTTTTTCAGAGGTAAGTACATTTATTTTTAAATTTCAATATTAATCATCTACATTTACTTTCTATATCAATACAATTTCATGTATGTGTAAAATATTGGCTTTGGGGTCTCTTTTATGTGCAAACCATTATTCTAGGACCTCATCCACATTTTAAACTATACAATTGGGAAACTTTGTTTTTCAAGTATTGAAATGCATCATTTTCTTTCTTTGTCCAAGAAAACTTAGTCTTCTTTCCACCTTTAATGGTATCAAGCATTGGTGCACACACATGACTGAAGTTTTTAATAAACTTCCTATAGAAGGTGGAAAGTCCATGGAAGCTTCTTACATCACCTTGGTTCTTTGGTGGAGGCCAATTGATGATTGCTTCTACCTTCTCAGGATCCATCTTGAGGGTACCTTGTGAGATCACAAATCCTAGGAACACAAGCTCCTTCTTCATAAACATGCACTTTTCCAAGTTGATCACCAACTTGTGTTGATGGAGTCTTCTTAGTACCTGATCCACATGATCAAGATGTTCCTCCTTGCCATGACTGAATATTAGTATGTCATCAAGGTAAACAACAATAAATTTTCCAATAAAATCAATGAATATTTCATTCATAAGCCTCATGAAGGTACTAGGGGAATTGCTTAACCTAAAAGGCATTACTAACCATTAAAAAAAACCTTCAGTAGTTTTGAATGTTGTCTTCCATTCATCTCCCAATTTGATCCTGATCTGATGGTATCCAAACTTTAAGTCTATTTTGGTGAAGTAGCAAGCACCTCTAAGTTGATCTAATAGGTCCTCAATTCTAGGCATGGGGAACCTATATCTTATAGTGATCTTATTTAGGGTTGTGTTGTCGGTGCACAACCTCCATTTGCAATCCTTTTTGGGTGCCAAGACTGATGGTGCAGCACAAGGACTGAGACTTTTCTGAATAAGTCCTCTTTCCAATAGTTCACTGACCTATTTTGCAATCTCTACATGCTGCAGTGGTGTCATCTTGTATGGGGCTTTGTTAGGTAGGGATGAGATAGGTATCAAATCAATTTGGTGATGGATATCTCACAAGGGAGGGAGGATTGTGGGCAGATCACTAGCAGTGACATCTTTATACTTCTCAAGTAGTTCCTTAGCTTCCTTTGGTATAGGATCATTTTTATCAGACCTTATGTTGTCTTTGGGCTTAGAGATTAGGACATAAGCTTCTATATCAAGTTCTTTTAGTGTCTTCAACATCTCTTTTTCACCCATTATAATGACTGTAGGTTCCTTTTCAGATTTGTTATCAGGCAGGGGCTTCATAGTGAAAGTTTTTCCATCCTTGGTGATGGAGTAGGTGTTCTTCCTACAATGGTGTATGGCATCTACATCAAATTTCCAAGGTCTACCTAGAAGGATGTGTGAAGCATCCATTTCAACAACATCACAAAGAACTTTGTCTCTAAAATCTGCAATTGAGAATTCTATCCATGCTTGTTTTGTTACTAGAGTTTGTTGGCCCTTTGTTAATCAAGAAACATTATAGGGAAAAGGATGTGGCTTTTTAGGAAGGTTTAGATTTTGAACCATTTCATTTGATACTAGATTTTTAGTTGAACCAGAATCTATGAGTAAGTTACATACCTTCCCATGGCATTTGATCTTTGTTCTGAAGAGGTTCTTACTTTGTGGAGGCTCTTGGTTCTGTGGCACTTGCAGGAAGACTTGTCTCATCATCAAGCATACTCCTTCCTCTAGCTCTAAGTCCCTTGTATCTGCATTGTCTTCTTTCTTATCTTCTTGGATGAGTTGTGCTCTCCTCTCACCTTGGTTGTTGTTATTCCTCTTCTCAGGGCATCTTCTTTTAGGAATGGGAACACTGAGATGGGGGGGTGAATCAGTGTTCACTATATTTTAAATTTTCACTTTAATCTGAATACTGAATTATAAATGCTTAAGTACTAAATTAAACATTCACATAAACATGAAACATGAAATCAACACATGACACCAATATGGTTATGGGGAAACCCAAATAGGTAAAAACCTCGGTGGGACTTGATACCCACTAATAATCTGCACTAGTGTTTTGTGATCCTTGTTAGAAGATCCTTTACCCTATTAGGAGTAGCTTTACAATGCTTTTAGTATAGTAGACCTTGTTAAGGGTCAGACCCTATTAGGATTCTTTTACAATGATCCCTATTAGGGGAGTGGACTCACTGTCCTAGAGCTCACTGCTCAAATGATGAAGGCTACAACCTTCTGAATCAGATACACACTATATCTGCAGGTGAACTGTTACTGTGACACTACTTGTTAGATCAGTTCCTTTGGTGTGCTGATGTTTTGACCTCTTGCAAAGCTCTAATACATCATATTCTCTCTTTGCATACCTTTTCTCTACTTCTCACAACTTTATTTCCACTTCCATACCAAATACAATGGGCGCACCTTATATTTATGCACTCATACCAATTATATAATTAGGTTGGCCCTCTAACTAATTACAAATAACACTTCCAAATGAATTTTCTTAAGCATGCTTACAATTATACATGTACATATCTCGGAAACCTAAATACAATGGGTGCATAGCCTCTACAACATTAATTTACAATCGCAAACCAAAATAGTCACTGTCGGCTCTATGCTCTGTTCTCTACTGGCACACACTGGTTGTGCAACTTCAACTGACTGTAACTTTCACATCTTTGCATATCTACTTATGCATTCTTAGACTAAGTAATAATATAGTCTAACAACCTTAACTTCTAGGGTGCATACCATAATTCATCCGTACGTATGGGCGCAAGTGCTCTGAGCTGTAGGAACTCTGTATGTTGTCGAGTCTTCAACACTTAACTGATTACTGATCTTTACACTTGGTGAGCTGACTCCAAACTACTATATGACTTTTTTTCCATAATGACAACACTATATCTAGTCATATACTTCAATATAGACAACTTTCCAACACCTTCCTGCATGATGTCCTAACTGATTGCAGTAGTAGCATTTGAGAGGTCCACTTCCTCTCCTTGAATTTGTTCTTCCCCTATTGAAGGGTCTCCTTCCCCTATAGTTCCCTCTTGAATTTGAATCATTATTTTCCTTGTCTCCTTGGTCAAGGGTCCTACTACTTCTGCCACCATTTTTTCCTTTGTTCCAAGAGGAGCCTCTTCCTCTAAAGTTCTTCCCACTATCATTGGTCTTTCCCTTGCCAAACTCCTACTTTCTCTTCCATTTTTCCTCTACCTTTAGTGCCATTTGATAGCACTTGATGACTGTGGTAGGGTAGTGTAGGCTAAGTTCCTCTTGAATGGATACTTTTAGGCCATTCATATATCTTGCCAATTTTTCTTCTTCATCTTCTACCACATTTGTCTTCATGCATAGTTTTAGGAACTCCTCGGTGTATGAGCCTACATCCATGTCTTTTTGCTTTAGACTTTGTTTCCTCCTATGGAGTTTTACCCCATAATCTTTAGGTACATATGTCTCTTTAATCAGGGCTATCATCTTGTTCCATGAATTTATCATGCTTTTCCCATTCTTCACCCTTTCTATTTGGATGAAGTTCTGCCAAGTTAGGGTTGCTCCCTTCACCTTGGATCTTGCTATCTTTACCCTTTGCTTTTCAAGGATGTCCTCACATTCAAAGAATGTTGTCAAAGCCTCTATCCAATCCAAGGCCAAATCTGCATTCATCTTGCCATTAAATACTGACAAATCTATCTTTTCCTCCATGGTACTTCTCCCCATGGACTTTAAGGCATCAATGAGAGGCCTTTGGCCTATAGGGATGTACTATTTAGGAGTGTCTTCCTCCTCTTCACTCCCTTCTTCATTTTCAGACCCATCTTCTTTATCCTTGTCTAGCTTCTTCTCAAGTTCTTGAAGCCTCTTAGTTAAGGCTATGTTTGCAGCCCTTTGCTCTCTAACCATCTTTGCTAATTCACTTTTTGTGACCCTTGCAAGGATCTCTTCATCCTCAAGAGTAGACATAGCTCTGATACCACTTGATGCAAAGTTGAACAACAGAAGGCTTGAGCAATGAATGAAGGTTAAGAGATTGAACCCTAGGGCACCCAAATTATGGGATGAAGTGTCCTACACCTATCACAAGTGCAAAAAAGGATAATTTTCGATGTTATCACAACCTTAGAATCACAAGGGGAACCTAATCACTAGGCCCTACCAAGTCCAAGACACCAACAACCAAGAATGGTTCCTAAGCTCTATTGGTTCAATTTAGAAATTATCCCCATGAAGTGACTATCAGGACCAAGGGTGACCCATCCACATGGAATTGGCCTATTTAGGTCCAATTGAAGTAGTTCCAATGGTTCTTTCACTTAAAAGCAACCCATACAGCCTAGTTGCTTCACAAATTCAAGACTAGGCTTGTAGCCCTTCCTAGGAGAGTTTTTTACCATAAGTCAAAATACTTCCACACAAAGCATAGAAAAAGTTGGAGATTATAAAACCCTTTTGGACTTTAAGGAACATATCCAAGTACCAAGATTTGGAGTTAAATTGAGAATGAGAAACCACCTAATCTAGGCAAGGCTAATAGGCCTAATTAGGTCTGCAATTGCACTACAAGTGCTCTTTCCTCCAAACTAATGCCCAATAAAATTATGGGAACATGTGAGGGAATATAAAAGGACTCTAAATATATAATTTTAGGTCTTGGTGAATCCCCAACAAGGAATTATGTTGACTGTACTCAGTTGCTTGTAGGTGCGCACATAGAGATGTACACCTAGGGCATCATGGAAAATTCACTTCCCTACAAATCTTCACTTCTAACCTACATAATATGAAATTACATGAACAAAAATTGTATTCCACCAAGGGCCATCAATTTCCCATGGTGGAATCGGTCCAAACACTCAAGCCCTATTGAAAACCTTGGTTTAAGGCCTTCAATCCAGGCAGTCACACAAAACGCTTGATAACTTCCAAACTAGGGTTGATCACAACATAAAACCAATTGCATATGAAACTA
This sequence comes from Chamaecyparis obtusa, assembly GCA_027943335.1. Lineage (NCBI taxonomy): Eukaryota > Viridiplantae > Streptophyta > Pinopsida > Cupressales > Cupressaceae > Chamaecyparis > Chamaecyparis obtusa. The sequence continues at coordinate 226,525 of BSBK01008785.1, read as the reverse complement.
GATTCAAGGAAAAAACTTTTGGTTTCAGAAAATCATGCCCTCATGTCCGTACTAGTCCGTACACTCTAGTTTTCCTCAAGAATTGCAAAGAAATGGTTATATTTTATTGATTCAAAATTACTAAATTACATGTTATTACCTTCCACCCACCTAAAATGGCTTATGAAGGCCTCCCCCATCAGTTACAACCAAATTTCAAACTATATGACCGTTGGGGGTTTAGATTACAGTTTTTGGCAAAAGTTGTCAAAGTTGCTAAACAACTTTTACAACATTTTAGCATCTTTTGCATTCTGGGTGACCAAAATTGGTCTATGCCTAAATCTAATGATCCAAAATGGATCTCAATTATTAAATCATTAAATTAGCCAAAATCCTAAGATTCTAGGCCCTTTGACCATCTTTGACCATAGTTGACCAAGGGCTTGTACTTGTGCCAATATTGGAACTAGGCCTTACAATTTGGTCTAGATGCCTAGATGAAAGATCTAACCTAATCTAGATGTTCTTAGGAGTTTGATGAGTCATCATTTATTGTGGGTGCTCCTGCACCAGCCGATCTCCATAATCCACCAGTCACCAAAAACTAGGAAAAAAATGCCTTAAACAACACGAGTACCTAAAGAGGAGAAGACTCAAAAGAACCTCCATCTCCATCTACATCTCCAACTGATTATCCTTCTACCACTTTGCAACCAATTGAAACCCTAAGAGCACCTGCTCTCTTTCCCCTCTCTCCCATCACCATTGATAGTTGATTCTAACAATACTATTATCTATTTTGCTTGGTACAAGTAATTATTTTAATTTGAATAATATTTTGGTAAAGAATGTGGTTATGTTATTTGGAAAATATTGTATTTTATGTTTCAAATTTATTACTTCATTAAATTTTGGTAAGGGACATTACAAATTGGTGTATTGATTCAATGTTAGAGAAACATAATGCATCTAAAGCTGAATAGCTAAGTGGACATGATGGTATACATGAAGATGAGGCAAGCACATACAACATAAGCTCCAAAGAAAATTTGGGTGTAGATGTACAAGAAATACTTCAAGTTAATAATTATAAGGTCTAAAAGGTACAATCCACCTTATTTTCATTATTTTTTCTCAAACCTATATTCATAGTAAACCGAGTCTTGTAAAATAATCTTGCGCTTCTTAAGAGTATAATTCTTAGAACAATGTCATGTAATAGGAGATGTTGGCATTAAATTAGTAGAAGAATTTAGATGTGATAGATTTACCTTAAGATAGGAAACAAATTAGATATGCATGGGTGTTCAAGAAGAAATTTAGAGAAAACAAACCACTTGAGTTGTAAAAGGTGCATTTAGTGGCAAAGAGATATTTCCAAATTGATGGTATTGCCTTAGATGAAGAATGAGATATTTTCTCTAATAGCTAAGTGAGTTCCACTAGGTCGTTGATATCCTTGTGTTCTTGAGATTAAGAAAGTGGATGTAAAGATAGAATTTTGTGATTTAGATGAACAAATTTACAAGAAAATAATTAAACCTAGTGTTGGCTAGCTAAAACACAAATGTTAGACGACAAGAAAACACTAGCAAGCACTAACAATATAAGAAAAATTTTTGAGATACATACTGACTCAAGAATGCGAATCTGAAGAAAAGTGAATGTGAGATCTCAATCTGAACTCCAAAACCTTTTTCCTCCCCAAAAACCAATCTAGAAGCTTCTTAAATAACCATGCAAACCAAAAGATCATAAATGTAGGAATTCAAATTGGTAATAGCCAGAATCAAGTCAACTTAACCCCTTCAAAAATCATGAATCTTAAAGTAAATCCATAACATATGGACAATGATCACATTTATAAATCATAATATCAATACTTTCTATAATATTAATAGTAATTTCTAATGATCACATTTATAAATCATAATATTAATAGTACTTTCTATTGAAAATTTTCTTATCGGAAAAAAAATGGTCAATTAGAAAGGTTGACAATTTTCTAGCTAAAAAGAAAATTTCAGGGAGCAAAGCTCCCACAAATAGCCTATCGGCTAAATTATAACATTTTGATTATTATTTTAGATGTTAATGGCATTTTGACCATTGATATTTAGATTAAATTAATTTAGGAATTTAAAGATTATATTTTAGTAAGTTTTATAAAAATGACTTAGATACTTCTATATAAACAATTAATATGGATATAATACAACATATGACCAACATAAACTCATGGCCAGATTAAAGGAAGTATCTTGAAATTGTTCTACAAAGTTTTAGAGTGTAGGACAGAAAATTGGTAAGTACACCCTACTAGATTACACAAAATTGAGTTTATAATAGCATCCTAAATGTGTGAAGGAATGTTTCATAGTGAGAATGTTTCATTGGACAATGTTGTAAGAAGTCTCATGTATATCATGGTCTACACAAGAATCGACATCACCTGCATAGTAAGAGTTATAAATAAGCTCATGGAAAAGTCAAGGAACATTGGACATGGGTAAGAGAGTGTTAGAGTACTCAAGACATAAACTCTAGCTAGGTATTTGACTTATCATGGTACTGATGGTATGGGTAAAGTGTTGAAGGAACATGGATTGGTGATTCTAATTAGGTCAAGGATCTTGACAACTAGAGGTTGAAAGGTGATTATACTCTTATTCGATTTGGAGTAGATTTTTGGATGAGAAGTTGTAAATAGATAATTGGGATATTTGTTACTAAAGTTGAATATATGGATGAAACACATGCTCTTAACTGGTTTGAAGAGTCATATAGTGGTAGATTTAGATTCATATAATGCAATTTACTTGGCAATAAATTTTATTTACCATGCTCTATAACCAAACACATTGATGTGTAATTTTATGAGGAAGATGATTAAGAATGAGGTGTAAATGGTGAAAATTAAATTCAAGAATATATTATTTATTCTTTGATGAAACTTGTGAATATTGCTAAGTTCACGTGATGTAGGGGTGCTCTCCATGATTTTTCATTCCTAAACATGAGGTTAATTTATTGGGAAATATACCACATATCTCTTGTGTTAAACATTAAGTAGTAGAATATTTCAATTTAAAAGAAATTAGTATTTATAATAAAAAAATTTCCACATAACCCCATGTGAGATAAAAATATGTAAAAAAAAGTATCTATAATGCAAAAATAATAAAGTCTAGATGACATTGTAAATTGGTAAATCCTTCGCGAGGAAGAATCTTAGCTTCCAAAACTAGTTGCACACTCAATGTATTCTCATAAAAAATATTATAATGCACTTAAAAAGTCTTTGTGAAATACTTTTGAATCATCAAGATACCCAATTGCTCTATTTGAATGAACAAATCAAAATCACATAACCATACATCCCAATCCTTAAATCCCCTCACCACATATGAGGTTGACAAGAGATGCCTACTCAACCTTATCCAAAACTCCAAAGGTTATGATATTGAACCTCTATAACTACTCATGTGCTTGCTTTTATATAAATAAGCTTGCATAAAACAACAAGTGTCCCTAGATAAACCATGTACCCATAGCATGAGCTTTCAAAATAATATAGCCTTCAATTATATTTTGATATAGTTGAGTTTTCTTAATATTGAATCAATTTTAAATGTATAACTCACATTAAATATATTTTCTAATGTTACATACATCTTACAAAGTGACCCCGTGAATGTCTAATCATGTGGTGCAAGTATACCTAGATTCCTTCGATGCATCGCTAATAACTTCTAAAAATATATTATAAAAACTTTTCCAAGTGATCAACACACATTTTCCCTATAGTCTCTTGGACGTGATATTCATCTATAGAGTAACTTAGGTGTGTTATACACCAATGAAATGTTATGTAATGAGCACTCAAATAAGAGATTTTATCTACAAGTTAGCATACAACTAAAAAATTAAATTCAATAAAATGTAATTAACTTTCTAGTGTTGTGGTATAAATTTCATGTCAATTCACATGTGGTGATGTTTTGGTAGCAATCACATTCATTTGGAGACCTCAACCACATACTTAAAGATAAGTGCTAAGTTAGAAGCATGAATAATGACACCAATGCACTTGTAATAGAGCTAGAGTTCATGTGGTATAGTTTGGAATTATGATAATATTTTAAAATATGATACACGTCATTAAATATTTGTATAATTTTTCACAATCTTGATGTTGGTAGTGGTGATTATAGACACCTAAAATGCATTCTTACATTTTGCATCCTCATTACACCATAACAATCTTGCATATTTGCTCCTAACATCAATTAAATAATTTTTTTTATTTAATTAATCAATCTAATTATTCTCCTAATTTTAATTAAATAAAATTTGATTATTTGATTAATAAAAATCTAACTTTTATTCTAATGTTAATTAAATAAATAACTTGTATTTATTTTATTGACATAATCAATTTAGTTCTTCTAAAGTTCCATCTCTTTTTTTTTCAACAAGCCTCCTCTCCATAAACTTTAATAAGAAAGTTTTCCGCCTAATTTACTTCTCCAAAAGTGCATTTGAGCGTGCTGTCAACATTTGACTCCGCTCTTTTCATATGTGCATTGATGGGATAGCCTACCATATAATATGTAGCGCCACAATAACCCTTTGTTTAAAATTGACCATCTTGACAACATGTCTTAGGTGCTATATATATACTCTCAATATGAAAAACACTTTACTATAATATAATTTTAAAAAATCTTTACTAATTAATATAATATAATTGTTAATATCTTCATAATATCTCACTAATTTTCAAGGCTTATGAATGCATCTTCTTTGTCATGTATGGGATTATCATATTTAACTTAATATTTTTTATTTCAAACTTTTTTAATACTTACCTGAGTCTTATATTCTATGTTACACCTAATTAGTTCTGATTCATCAACCAATTGAGGTTTGACCAATGTTTGATTTAAAAAATATATTTTTAATAATTTACATATTTTTAAGAATATAAAAGCCTCTGTTAAAAAATTAAAATATTATAATGTTTAATAAATTATAATTATTACATTTGTTTATTTATTTCTAGAGAAATGTATGTATATCTAATGGTGAGAATTATTATTTTTAAATCCATAAATGTGAGAATTAATTAATTTCAGTTATGTAGACATTAGAAAACATTAATTTATTTAGTTAGTAAATATGAAATGAAGAGTTGAATATTTAATTTTTTAATTTTAAAATAAAATCAAAATTTATCAAAAAAATTCCAATATATAATCTAAATTTTCTAAAACAATATTTTCTTAACATGTAGCCACTATACCCTTGTAGCATATTTAAAATATATATATATTCCCAATTTAGAATGTAAGTATAAAAAATTTAAAATAAAAAAAATTAAAGTTTAAAATTTTTTAATAGTTTTTTAAGCTTACAGAAACATCGATACAAAAAACACATATCTTACCAAGGAGGACACTTAGTATTTTTGTCAAAATCTTCTTATATATTACACGGTTTAATTGGCTCCATAGCCACATATCTCTATTTACATCAGTACTATCACCTACAACAATCAAGTTAGTCGATATGCTGCAGGGGTACGGTGGCATCCCATGGGAATGGGCATCCAACCATACTGAATGATATGGTTGGATGGTTAGTGCCTTTATAAGAGGGCCAGACCATTCTATCATATGTTTGAATTTCTCCTAGAGCCTGTTGGCAACCTCGCATTGGTCAAAAAGTTGGTCTATGGTTTTGATACTTGATTTGCATATCAAACAACATTAAGGGCCAGAAAACCCCATTTTTGAAATCTATCTCATTTTAGGACCCTATTGTGCATGGATGCATCTAAACTCCACACAAAAAAACATGTTATGGATTACAAAGTGCAATTCAAGATGTTGACGAAAAAACACTCACACAATCAAATCTAGAAACAACATTTAGATATCTTATGGATTGTGGAAATCTATCCACTCTTATGTTATGGTATGTTAACACATAATATTGTACATATCACCATATAAATTTTATTACATTCATTTAAAAACCTCTATTTTTTACTAAAACACCATCAGTTTGATGACACTTCTTTTTCAATGCTTGCAGTAAATTACATTTGCCAAAAAAAAAAACATTTTTCTGCTAACCAATTTCAAGATTATTTATTTGAATGTTGTTCACTTATTTTATCTTATATATAATATTTGAATGTGTATCATCCTACAAAGTTAGCATCTATAATTAGATGCTCATTTTAGCCCCATTTTAGTATGTATGGATTCTCACATTGATTTTACGCTCTTCTAATACTTTTTGGACCTTTAAATTGATATTATAAGTCTTGTATTGATTCATTTTTTTCAAAATCAAGGTAATCCCTTATTTCTAAGTGTGCTCATTTGTTTTTCCTCCAACCCCATAATTCAATTAATGACCTAAGCCATGTATCACCATTTATTGCATTTATATTCTCCCTCAACCTCGGAACTGTCTAGATACCCTATTTTCCTGCATCCTCTCATTGTCATGGACCCATGGTCTTGACTTGGGCCCTGATTGGAGGGTATAGATTGACTTATTTGATCTATACCGAAAGATTGGGCCCAAATTTAAATTGGTTTTGTGTCTCAACAATTTAGTGGAGTATTAGGACTTGCAGTTGTGTGTGTGAATTTTGTACCTAGCTGTAGACACAACACTTCAATAAAACATTAGAGGTTAGCTTAAAATCAAAATCATGCAGTGAAATGAAAACTAATCTAACCAGGTGATTTACTACCTTCTAGTATGTGCGAGTATGTATTCTCAGATTGGACCGACATCAGTGACCTTGACGACACCTAAACGAAGGATTTGAATGCAAAATCTAGATATGAATTAAATGCAAATTAATCTATATTTTTGGTTTTTTTGTGCAATAAGATGAAAAATGATATGAAATCTAATCTATATCAAAAACTGATATGCAATGATTCTAAGAATTGATATGAAAAAAAATAATAATCTCACAAACGTGGTTGATTCGCAAGATTCTTGAGATACCAATTCGCCAGCATAAGTTTGCAAAATTTTGAGATGATTTGTGAAGAGCTGAGCCTTGATTTTATAGAAATCCAGGGCTTTGGGGATGCATGGAAAAAGCCATAAATCACTCTAGTTGATTTTTGAGTCAACAAGGAATTAAAGATAGTTAACTCACAAAAAATCATGCAAAAATAGCTTTTTGATTTAAATCAAAAGTTGAGATCAGCTTTTAACTCAACAGAGAGTTGAGTTTATTTTTAAAACAACTTGAATTGATTTTTTGATTTATAGTTTAACTATTTTTTGGATGTGCATAATTAATTATGAATTAAATAAATAAATAAAGTGATTTATCCTCAACTTAACTAATTTTTAAAAATAAAACAATTGATTTATGGGTTAATCAATTATTAAATCAAAATTTTATTCAAAAACTATATTATTAAATTTGACAATTGACATTAATTAATTAAATAAGAATTTAATCAACTAGTCATAGGATATTTGATTTATTGTCAAAATGGAATAATACCATTAGGAATAAATATAATTAAATTCAATTAGATAATTAAGTGGTAGTATTAAATCTAATTAATTAACTATTTAGAATATTCAATTAATCAAACTTTAGGATAAATAGGATTCATCGCCAAATAATCATTAAATTAAAGATAATTAGGATAAATAGGAATATTACTAGGAATATTCCCTTATGCAGAATTTAGGATAATCAATTAAGATTCGATAATGTGCAGATGTGCCTTAGGTTAGGACTTTGATGTCGATTTCATTTGATGTGTCGATATAGGAGGTTAATGAACCTATAGCCCATTTTTGGGGTATTACATTTTGCCCCTCTTTGAATTGTTGTGTGAAGCGCAGTGGTTCAAAGACAATCTGTGTATGATGTTGAAACTGATGTTTGAAATTGAAATTGATATGAAATAGAAATTGATTGAAGTTGATATGAAGATAATAGGTCCTGAATGACCAAAGATAATGTTAACTATAACAGCAAATAAACTGATGATTGCGAAAAAGTGTCAAAACACCTGATTCTAAACCTTATGATTGTGAAGAAGTGAGTGACCCATTCCAGACCTGATTGTTGATAAGAATCACATTGGTATCACATCTGAACCCTTCAGTTAAGAAGAATCAAGGAAATAACACTAATGAACCAATGGTTACAAAAAGACTAATATAGTTTACAAGATTAGGAGAATACTAGATTGATATGGATCTCGATGAATTTGATATGCCCCAAGTGATGATTGATTTTCCTCAAGAGATGAGGTCTTTTTGATGAATCAACAACTAGACATGGTTGTTGTCTTGATTACTGAGGAAAGATATGATTTCAAATTTAGATTAACGACTTTGAATGATATGCAATACCATGCTCCCTTCGGGATTAAAATTGAAATCTGACAAGAAAAGTCTGCGTTGATAGTTTAGAAGCATGTTAATTGATTGGAGAAGTGGTTAAATACGTTCGAGAATGCATTCTACATCGTTTGGAGGTCCAGAAGACCAAGTTTGACTAGGTTTGACTATGAGTTGACCATGGTTGACCAAGTTGAGATTTTGATAGTTTGATGGAAGATAATCATTTAAGTTGAATACTGGATTTCTGTGATGATTGAAGGTTGATTATGCAAGTAGTGAATAATATAAATGATTGCAGATTTTGATTTTGATCCCCAAAAAGGATTCTACTTACTGTTTCATTGGAGGAACCTTCATGTTAGATTCAGCTCTTGTGTCATTTTTTTTATAGCATTTTTGAAGAATCGTTTAAGCATTTAATTTTAATTCAACCATTGTGAGATCATGCAATCATGAAAAATGCAAAGAAACATGCAGAATGAAATGCAACCTAAGACCTAGGACCTAGTCGCTGATCATGTGTCATTCATTGTCATCATTGAATTTTGAGGTAACCGGATAAATCAATACAATGCCCACTAGTTATGAAACCATAGACATATGAATATCGATTTGTATGTGTAGGAATCAATACAACACCCACTGGTTAGGAAACCATGGATATATGAATATTGATTTTGTTTTTGGAATGTCAGATTAGATATGAGCACCAAGGCATAAGTGCCAAGATGACCTGAATATCATGTCCATTTTGATATAGCAATTTGTATAAGCATCAGAACATAAACATCGTGATGACCAGAATACGCCTTGCATTACAAACATATCAAGCAGTCAAGAGATCATTCTAAACCCAATGTGAATTACTCGTAGTGACCCTTTATCATTCACATCCTTAGGTAAGATCACATTTCACAATAGGAGAAAGAACTCACTCAAAAAAGACAATAGTTAGATCAAACTTCCTTGAATTTTCTAGGTATCAATGGTCGAGCTATGCATGGCCATCCAATTCGAGATAGAGGCTCTTACAGTCGGACACCATTTCAATCCAGAATTTCCAAAGTTGTTAGATTTTCACATACAAACAGAAGACAAAGAAAAGATTATGCCCCCAGTCATCACTCTCTAAATCCTGTAAAGGACATCATCAAAGAGCTTGTGGGAACACAATATGCAAAAATCTCAATGCGAATCAGTAAGCATACAAGGAGATAAAAGCATGTAAAAAGCATAGATTATTTTCAGTTTGTGTTTGATGTTTGATTGCGTTGTTGTAGATGCAAAATCCTTTCTGGAGACGAGACTGACTGACTGAATCAGATGAAGCTTCAAAGGACTCTAACTGGATATGATACATCTAAAGTATATTGGAGACCATAGGATATGACCTTGATTGCCCCCAAGTTTGAACATCGATAGGATACAGACACTTGAGCCGATTGGTGTACAAACTGACTTATTGAAAATAGGAATGTGTAAACAAACTAGGAGATATGTACAAATTAAAGCAAGACTGAAAGCTGGGAAAGGCCAAGATTGCGTTGATAGATGGAACATTTTTGAAACAAGTGGCACCCATTTGCCAGGTTTTCACCATCTTGGAAAAGATTCTATTTTTGCTACCAAGGCGCCTGTTTCCAGGTTTTCACCAAGGCACTTTTTCTTTTTCTCATTTTTTTCTATTTTTCATTTTTTCAATTTTTTTGTACTTTTGATATTTTATTTTATTTTTTTTGTGAATCATCAAGGTGCCTATTGCTAGGTTTTCACCAAGATGTTCATTTTTTTAGGACTTTTTCAAATTTTTAAGATTTTTTCAGGACATTTTACCATAGACTAAAAGCCTTAGGCATAGAATTTCTTCAGATGGAGAATGTTGATTGGTTCTCAGAGCTGTTCTCCTTCAGTCGTTGAGAGTTGATAGGCACCAAAGCCAAAAGTAGTAGTGATAACAAAGGGACCCAGCCAGTTGGGTTCAAACTTCCCCTTGTGTTCTCGATGTGATTGATTTTTAGGATTTTCTCTCAAGACTAGATGGCCATCCTGAAATTCTCTGTGTCTGACTTTCTTATTGTAGCCTCTAGACATTCTCTTCTAATATACTCTAAAATGATCATACGCTACTTGTTTGCGCTCATCTAGTAGTTCAAGTTCTTGCAACCTAGACACTTTATAGTCATCATCAGTTACTAGACCATGCATTCTGATTCTTACTGATGGGATTTCAACCTCAATAGGTAGTACCGCTTCAGAACCATAAACTAAAGCGAAAGGTGTAACCCCAGTGGGCATTCTGATACTTGTTCTCTAGGCTCAGAGAGCTGGATTGATCATGAGATGCTAGTCTCTTCCTACTTTATTAACTATACAGTGCAAGATTTTCAATAGATTCTTGTTAGAAGCCTCTGCTTGTCCATTCCCTTGAGGATAGTAGATAGATGACCAATGTTTTGTAATCTTGAATTTAGCACATAAATCATCTAGATCTTTGTTCTTGAATTGTCTACCATTATCTGTGATTATGGAATGAGGTATCCCATATCTACATATGATATAGTTCAATATGAACATAGATATTTGTTTTCCAGTTGCTTGTGTCAAAGGGACTTCTTCTACCCATTTTGTAAAATAATATGTAGCTATGATTATATGGGTATGTCCATTAGAAGAATGAGGATGTATAGCTCCTATAAGATCAAAGGCCCATTGATGAAAAGACCATTGTGTAGTAAAGGGAATTAGATCTCTCCCTGAAGCATGAATTAAGTTGCCATGCACTTGGCACTTTTGATATTTCTTAGCAAACTTGATAGACTCTTTCTCCATTTCAGGCAAATAGTACCCAGCCCTAATAAGTTTTCAAGCTAGTGTTAAACCATTCGAGTGTGACTCACAAATACCATCATGGACTTCCTCTAATGCACATTGAGACTCTTCCCATTTGAAACATCTAAGTAGTGTACCATCTAGACCTCGTTTGTATAGATTGTCACCAATGATGACATATCGGGAGGCGTTACAGATAAGGTATCTCTTTTCATGGTGGTTGAAGGTATCGGGAATGATTTGGTCTTGGAGATAGGAGAATAGGTTTTTGTATCTGGATGAATCATGACCAACAATAATTCAGATCATGCGGGTCTCAGGGGAATCATATGCAAGATAAGATAGTGCTTCCACCAGGAACTTGTAGCATAGCTCATGTTCAGGCTATTGTAATAGAGTAGCTAGCGTTGCCATTACATCCACAACCTTTCATTCTAGGAATTTTCTCAAATGTGATAGATATGAAATACTTCTTTAAATCATCTACCATTCTTTTGTATGGAATAAGCTTTTCATCTTTAGTTTGGTACACATCATTGACTTGATGGATAACAAGTTGTGAGTCTCCATGAATGTGTAATTCTGGTACTCTCCACTCAATTGCTAGTTTCATGCCATTAAGAAGGGCTTCATATTCTGCAATATTGTTTGTGCAAGGAAACTTTAATCTGAATACTTTTGGGATTGAGTATCCTTGAGGAGTTATGAACAATATGCCTGCTCCAGATCCATTCTGTGTATAGGAGCCATCAAAGAATAATTGCCATTCTCTAGAAGAAAGAGTCATGATAGAGGAATCTAGAAATTCCATTTGCATTGATGTATCGTCAATCATAGGTGCATCTTCTAATTGATCAGCAATAACCTGTCCTTTTATAGCTTTTCTCTCAACATATTCAATGTCAAATTCACTTAAGAGCATGACCCATTTAGCTAATCTACCCGTGAGAGCAGCTTTGCTTAGAAGGTACTTGAGTGGATCAATCTTAGCTACCAAATGTGTGGTATGAGCTAACATGTAATGTCTTAGTTTCTGTGATGCAAAGATCACAGCTAGACAAGCTTTCTCAATCATTGAATAGTTCTTCTCATATGCAACCAATGTTCTATTGATATAATATATAGCTCTTTCCTTTTTGTTCTCATCATGTTGTGCAAGCAATGCCCCCAGTGATGTATCTGTAGCAGAGACATATAAGATCAAAGGCTTCCTTGGAATGGGAGGCATCAAGATAGGAGGGTTTGATAGATACTTCTTGATATGATTAAATTTGTTCTCACATTCTTCATTCCATGCAAATGTCACACCTTTATGTAATGGTTTTGTAAAAGGTTGTGATATGTCTGCTAACAGTGATATGAATCTTCTAATAGATTGAACTCTTCCTTGTAATGTCCTCATTTGACTAATATTCTTGGGAGGTTGCATCTCCATTATAGCCTTTACTTTAGCTAGATCAACTTCAATGCCCTTCTTTGAAACTATGTATCCTAAGAGCTTTCTAGAAGTGACACCAAAAGCACACTTCTTAGGATTGAGTCTGAGACTAAATTTTTCCATTCTGTCTAGTATTTTGCCCAACTCATTTATATGTTCAGCTCTAATCATAGATTTTGCTAAAGTATCATGAACATAATCCTCCATAATCCTATGCATCATGTCATGAAAAATAGATGTCATGGCTCTTTGATATGTAGCACCAACATTTTTAAGCCCAAATGGCATGACATTCCAACAGAACATGCCCCATGCACATGTGAAAGCAGTTTTCTCTTGATCCTCTGCAGCAATTTTTATTTGATTATATCCAGAAAAACCATCCATTAAGGAATACATCTCGAAACCCACAGTAATGTCCACTATCATATCAATGTTAGGTAGTGGAAAATCATCCTTAGGGCACACTCGATTTACATCTCTAAATTCTGTGCACACTCTGATTGATTTATCTAGTTTTGAAATAGGTACAATATTAGAGATCCACTCTGCATAGTCAATAACTCGGATGAATCTAGCTTTCAAGAGCTTCTCTAATTTAGCTTTTACCAAGAGTGCAACATGAGGATGCATCTTTCTCAATTTTTTCTTGATAGGTTTGACATTTGGAGCTATAGACAAATGATGCATTATAAGACTAGGATTCAACCCTAGCATATCTGAATATTTCCATGCAAATTTGATCTTCTTCTTTGTTAGGAATGTTGTAAATTTTTGTTTCTCTTCTTCTGATAAAGATTGTGCTACATGGATCAACTATGGTTCTTCTGCAGTTCCCAAGTTGATGGATTGAGTGGGGTCAATTAGAACTGGAGATCTATCTTGTAAATGACTCAGAAGAACATCAAATATCTCATCCTTAGGTGCCTCAGAGAGGTTTTCACCTTCGGATACGTCTTTTATTTTTACTTTTGTAGGTTCTGAGACTGCCACTAAGTGGTTTTCACCCTTAGAACTCCTTTTCTTTTTATTCTTATTCTTATTTTTCTAACTAAGATACTTGATGTCCGACTCTGTCATGCTAACACTCAGTTCTCTGATGGAAGTCCTCATAGGCTCAACTGCATTGAGGTAGCAAGCAAGGGCATAGTCATATAGGAAGGTATAAATACCATGGCTCGGATTTGTGGAGGTTTGATCAAGAAGTTCAGGATGTTGGATAGTCAAAATGGGGAAAGATTGGGAGAGAGTGTTTACAGACATGGATCTATCATCATTGGTCCTAACCCAACGCTTGAGTTCAAAGGTGATATTACAACTTAAGACATTCAATTCATGAATAGGCTCAATGTCATTGTGGGAGTCCACTTCAGCCATCGGTGGATTAGACTCGATAAGTTCATCATTTCACTCTAGACTTACGTTGGGTTTAGGTGCATATTGGTGAATAACATCAACATGTTTCTCTGTAATAAGCTCATCTTCTTCTAGAATGGCTCCCCATTCATAGTCATTAGATCCTTCATCTATGCCTCTAGGAAATCTAAGAACATGAGTAAAGTCAGGATGAATACCCCAAGAAGGGTTACCCTCAGATTCTGATTTGAATTCATACTCATGGGAATCTATCTTAGAATAACTACCACCTTCCTCTTTGTCTATTTGATTGTCTTCGAGATTAGCTGGTTCTTGTGTTGCAACTACCTCTTGGTTGATAGTAGGTTCTTGTGTTTCTACCACATTAATTATTTTTATTGGATCATCTTCAGCATCAAGGTCTTTGATTTCTTTAGGCAAACACTCATAAGGGATGAGTTCAGAGCTATCTAAATCATTATTAGATGGTTTAGTTTCTTCCTTCTTAAGAAGGGGTTCACCTAGTGCGATCTGTTCTATGACATGAGAACAATTACCTTTGAGGTGGAAGGGTTTCTTTTTAAAGCCTAAGCCAATAGTATCTTTGTTTTCCCTACCAATATGTGAAATAGGTGTTATAAGACCTTCTCCTCTGACTCCTAGAGGTCTTTTACCTGAATATCCCATCTTAGCTATCAGTTTATCTCCTAGACCATATGCCTTAGAAGGGATTTTGGATACTATAGATTCACTAGTTTGAACCACTTGAGATTCAGGTTCATCTTTGTATAGCCATGCAAGCACAGCTTCATCCTCTTCAAAATCCAACTTGGAGACTTGTTCTTCTACAAAATTCTTTTTATATGCCTCAAGAGGTTCTTTAGAGTTTGGTCTGGACTATTTTAAAGATTGTCCATAAGACTTAGGTGAGATAGGTAGAGATGTCAAAGATAAGACTGGTTCTATAGTATATTCTCCAATACCATTTTCTTTGATATTGACCTCTTTTCCAATGTCTTCCATTTTGGATGTGGATGCTTCTTTCATTGGCTCAATGGAAGATTTTCTGTTATTAGGCACAAGTTTATCTGCACTCTCCTTCAATGTATTGCAAGTGGTGGATATGTCTGTTGGAATAGTGACCTCTACTCCTTCATAAGGAAATTTCAAGCATTGGTGGAATGTAGAAGGAATAGCCTTCATTTCATGTATCCATGGTCTCCCTAGAAGGATGTTGTAAGCCAAAGGTAGATCAAGAACTTGACATATAGTATCTCTGATAACCGGGCCTACTTTGATAGGTAAGACAATGGTTCCTTTAGAAGATCTTTCTTGTTCATCATAGGCTTTTATAGTTAATTTCTTTCTAGGATCAATAGCCAATTTTGAAAATCCCAATTGTGTGACCAAGTTGTAAGAACAAATGTTTAAGCCAACACCCCTATCTATCAACACACGTTTGACTCTATGGTTCTGGATCAAGACTTCTATGTGCAAGGGCTGGTTATGCGGGTGACTCAAGGAAATGTCATCTTCCTCTGAAAAGGAAATATATTGTGGAGATGTAAGATGTCCAACCATAGTCTGGAACCTATCTAAATTAAGGTCATCAGGAACATTGGATCCGAGTAAAGCTTTGTCTAGAATAGCTCTATGAGCTAGAGATATCTGAAGCAACTCAAACATGGAGATTTTTGCATTAGTGTGTTGGAGTTGTTGAACTATGCTATAAGATGTTGGCCTCATATCTTTAGGAGTGGAAGATTTAGAAGCAGCCTTCTGTTTGGAAGTGGAAGAAAGATTGAAGGGCATCTTAGGGACATTTGATGAATCTGGGATTTGTTCGTTCAGATGTTCCTGAGCTTGTGATCGAGTCACTGCATTAGTTGAAGCATGATCTCTATCTCTTCACACAATTGTGGTGACATTGCAATGCTCAGAGAGATAAGGTTCAACCATATTGATAAAAACATTATTTCTAGGGTAAGCATAATTGACCTTTGCCCCCATATTAGGCTGAGAAGATGAAACTTCTTAACCATGTTTCAGAAATGGTTCTGTGAATGTTGTATGATCATTGTTGCGTAAGTAGTTATTAGTTTTGTGACCCTTGCCCCGATGGAAATCATAGAATTCATTCTCTCTCCACCATTTTGGTTTAGGATCAGGATCAAATTGTCAGATCTCAGGCAAAGAGATGATGTTATTAGCCAACAAAGTTCTCATAGCTGATTCTAAAGATTCTCCAAGAGGAGTGAACTTTCATTTATTATCAATGGACCAAGATTTGTATTCTGGCTTCTTTTGAGATGGTTCAGGCACCTTTTGCTCTAAAGCTTTGATGGCTTGCGTACCAATAGTTAGATTGAAAACTGGTGCCTTTGGTGGGGCATGGATAGTATCAACAACACCATTTGTGAGAATGCCTTTATTCTTGTTCCAATTTTTGTTCTTGTCTTTAGAACTGGATCTTGATTCGTACTTGTCCTTTTGAAGTGTGATGTCTCCTTTTTTCACAAGTACCTTTTCAATTTTGATCACATTGTCTACCATCTTATCAAAAGATGTATGATCTTGCATTTGTAAAGGGTAGTTGATCTCTGGGACAAGATTATTGATGAAGATTTCTAGTTTCTCAGTTTCTGGGATAGGCCTGGCATATAGAGAGAATTTTTTCCTCCATCTTTTGAGAAATGTCAGGAATGGTTCTCCTGGATATTGTTTGAGATTGTAGATATTGATCATGGTGACTAGATGTTGAATGTTGTAGGAGTATTGCTGATAGAACAATTTGATCAACTCCTCAAAATTTTTGATAGTAGAAGGTAATCTAGAGAACCAATGAATGGTTGCTCCTCCTAGAGATCGAGGAAAGAGACACATCAAATAAGTTGGTTCATGCATGAACTCCATAGATTATGTACAGAACTCTCTGACATGATCTTGAGGATCAGAGTGTCCATCATACTTATCATATTTAGGTATCTCCACTATTTTCGGGAATGGTGGCATGTACAAGTATTTTTCAAATGGAAAAGGACATAGGGCCTCCATGGAGAACTCCTTGGGTTCCTTTTCTTTCTCAAGTTTATTAAGTTTGACTTGCATGGCATGCATCTGTTTCATCATAGCCATGAGTGGAGTTTCTTCCTCATGCGTAATGATATCTTCAACATAAAAGTTGGGAGGAAGTTTAGCTCCTTGATGAGCTAATTGTAAAAATTATGCTTCTATATCTTCTTTCAAGAAATTCTTCATCATTCTTTTGAAGTTATCATCATTTTGATATTGAGAAATTTTAGAAGGTGTAGGTTCTTGATCTGCACCATGTTGAGATTGAGCTCTTTAAGAGCCAAATTTTTTCCCTGCTTGAGACATGGTAGGAGTTCTCACTGGGATAGATTGGGGAGGAGTTTTTTGATTACCTCCGTGAGTTGATGGAGGAATGTAACTAGATTTCAATCAAAAATTGCCAAGACCGTCGTCTTCGTAAAGACTAGAATTGTAGAGTTTCTCAAGAGTTGGAGCTTGGAGAGTATTCAGAGGTATGGGATGGGATACTTCTCTAGATTTTTTGTGATAGGAAGCTCTAGTTTCCACCATTAACCTTGGGTGAAACAAAAGAATATGATGAAGACAACTGAAGAAAGATCTGATTCAAGAAAATCAAATGACGCAACCTTGTCAAGGTTTGGTTGATTGAAGCTTGGATTAGACTTAAATGAAGGAGACTATGCCCTGGATGTATGGGTAGATTCTCAAAAGATAGCGAACACGAGTTCACAACACTTAGCCATTTTGAAGATGGATTGAAGATTGATAGTTATGACAAGGTTTTGACACAAGATGAAAAAGACTCAAATCAATTAAACAGAAAGCTAAATCAGATTCCAAAGGCCACTTTAGGAAAATGATTGGATTCTCAGTATTTGCTGCTCTATTCCTGACACAGTGATTTTCTTGACAGACTCTAGAAATAGGCTGGAAAAGCTGGGTCTCTGACAGTTTTGACAACTTTCTGGCAATTTTTTCAAAATTTCTCAAATGACTTTCTACAGGCTCGTATGACAGTGGGTATAACATGAAATGACAATTGAAAAACTTGTATGACTATTGCAAAACTTGCACGACAGTTGATAGTAGGGTTTTTGACTTTTTTGAATTGACTAGCAGAAAAAATTATACGACAGTATACCATATACCATACGATAATCTTAGGGTTCTGAAATGGGTTTCCATTCAATTCCTATCAATTTCTATCATCTTCTTGTCATTTTTTGTTCCAAGCTGCGATTTTTAATTTTTGTCTGTACAATTTTCGTATGAGTTTTGTCAAAAACTCATATCAAAGGATACCCACTATCGTACGATAGTTTATTTGATCGAGGATCGTATCACCAGAAATGTGTGTGTGAATTTTGTACCTAGTTGTAGACACAACACTTCAGTAAAACATTAGAGGTTAGCTTAAAATCAAAATCATGCAGTGAAATGAAAACTAATCTAACCAAGCGATTTACTGCCTTCTAATAGGTGCGAGTATTTATTCTCAAATTGGACCAAGATCAGTGACCTTGACGACACCTAAACGAAGGATTTGAATGCAAAATCTAGATATGAATTAAATGCAAATTAATCTATATTTTTGGTTTTTCTGTGCAATAAGATGAAAAATGATATGAAATCTAATCTATATGAAAAATTGATATGCAATGATTCTAAGAATTGATATGAAAAAAAAAATTGATCTCACAAACGTGGTTGATTCGCAAGATTCTTGAGATACCAATTCGCCAGCATAAGTTTGCAAAATTTTGAGATGATTTGTGAAGAGCTGAGCCTTGATTTTATAGAAATCCAGGGCTTTGGGGATGCATGGAAAAAGCCATAAATCACTCTAGTTGATTTTTGAGTCAACAAGGAATTAAAGATAGTTAACTCACAAAAAATCATGCAAAAATAGCTTTTTGATTTAAATCAGAAGTTGAGATCAGCTTTTAACTCAACAGAGAGTTGAGTTTATTTTTAAAACAACTTGAATTATTTTTTTGATTTATAGTTTAACTGCTTTTTGGATGTGCATAATTAATTATGAATTAAATAAATAAATAAAGTAATTTATCCTCAACTTAACTAATTTTTAAAAATAAAACAATTGATTTATGGGTTAATCAATTATTAAATCAAACTTTTATTCAAAAACTATATTATTAAATTTGACAATTGACATTAACTAATTTAATAAGAATTTAATCAACTAGTCATAGGATATTTGATTTATTGTCAAAATGGAATAATATCATTAGGAATAAATATAATTAAATTCAATTAAATAATTAAGTGGCAGTATTAAATCTAATTAATTAAATATTTAGAATATTCAATTAATCAAACTTTAGGATAAATAGGATTCATCGCCAAATAATCATTAAATTAAAGATAATTAGGATAAATAGGAATATTACTAGGAATATTCCCTGATGCAGAATTTAGGATAATCAATTAAGATTCGATAATGTGCAGATGTGCCTTAGGTTAGGACTTTGATGTTGATTTCATTTGATGTGTCGATATAGGAGGTTAATGAACCTATAGCCCATTTTTGGGTTATTATAGCAGTTGGCATGGTTGAGTTTTAACCCAAGTGAAATTTTGGATGAGGTATATAAACACCTCATCTCTCCTCATTTTGGTATCCATTACTATCCTCAAGCATTCATGATCAATAAATCAAACAATTGGCATCCAAGCATTCTCAAGGTCTTCAAGCATCCAACTTTTCAAGTGTCCAAAGAATTCTTCTTTTTCATCAAGCATTGTGGCAAACTACATCTATTTCAAAAGGCTCATCTCTCATGATTTATTTTTGGGTCTTTGAGGAGTCTAAGCTACTGGATTAAATATTGTGATCACATCCAAAGAGGTATTTCATCATCAAGGCATGGTAATTCACAATTTAGATCTAGCTTCTATTTCATTTTCTTTATGCAATTTCATTTTATTTTCAAGGTTGATACCTAAATAGGGGCTTGATTAAGGAAGATACCTTTTCTCAACCTTCTTTCCCATTTTTCTATGTAGGAATAGGCTACAGAGCTATCAGAACTTTTTTGGGCAAATATAAAATAGTTGAAGCATCCCTAAAAGTTTCGAGAAAAAATCCAGGGTATAGATTGACACAACTAATCTATATCTGGGTATAGATCAGCTTAGCTGATGTATACCCTCATAAATAAGCTCAGACTTGACAAGTAGTTAGGTTATAGTTTTGAGGTATTAGAAAATTGTATATAGGTACTTTTGGGACTCCATCTATCAATTATTTAGATATGTAGTAGCTTAGTTCCTATTACATTTCTAGATGCATGTAAATCTTTCCTAATCTGTGTTTCTATCTTTATTACCATTTCCCATTTCAAAATTACATATTTAGTGAAGGATCATTGTCCCATTTAGTTCTTTAGTTGCCACTTGAGCCTATTGGGACATCTTCCTTTTGAATGTGCAATCTTTAAAAGGAGATGTGATCTAACCTATTTGTATTGCTTCCATTTTCACATTGTACATTTTGGTGAACTTGAGTCACAACATTTTCACTTATGATTGGGTGTTTAGATCTTCTTTTCATGCATTGCATTGTTGCATTTAGACATTTAGATCTAATTTAAATGCATTCATTAAAAAAAAAAGGACATTAAATAATTTTGAACTTCTCTCATAGATCTATTTCATTCTTGCATTTCCTTTTCATTTTTGCATGTTTCAAAACAATAAAAAATCTAAAAACATTTCATTCCATGAATCATTGTATGTATTTGCATTTACATTCTATGAATGGAGTTGTTATCTCCATTTTCTAGTTCAATTTCAAGTTTCTTTCAAGAATTTCAAGATGTTTCCTTTCATGCATATGATGATAACTTAGTTTTTCCTTTCATCCATAGTCATAATATTCCCTCTCCCAAAATCAATCCCACCCATGATCTTATTAACATTTATTCAAAGAATCTCTATCCTAAGGATGAGACCTTGAAGATGATGTTGATCCTTCTTCTAAAATGTATCTATATCATGAAGATCTGTTGGCAAGAGAAGGATAGTTTACCTTACTTTCATTCTAACCCCTTCACCTTTAGGGATGAAGCTTTAATAAGTAATTATAATTTCTCTCCTAGAGTTTTCCTTATTCATATGTATATCCCTGCCCTTGATGATTCCCCTATTTAGGATGAACCACTAGATAATTATGTTTACTATTCTTTCCCTCACCAAGTAACCTTGATAAAAGAAGATGATATTTTGGTTGATATTTCTTCAAATCCCCCTAGTGATGACACATTCATGCATGATGATGATCCTTCTCCTAAGATGTACCCCCTTTATGATGAAATTTTGGAGCAAGAGGAGGACATTATAAATATCTTTCTTAATATTATTTTACCTTCATTTCACACCCCTTTTAGAGATGAAACATTGATGGAAATTCCTAACCCCCATTCTAAAGATTTTCCTATGCGTGAGGATACCTTAAAAGAGGAAAATAATATCATTATACTTTCCTTGATTCTCTATCTTCTAGTGATAAAACTTTGAACAATCAAGATCTTTCAATCAAGTCAATGTTGTCAACATTTTGGGTATTAAAAATTCTAAGGTTGTTGTGTATCTTCATCATGATACCCCTACACCTCTAAATAAACCAGTCATTGTAGTGAAAGGTTCTCAATAATTTGATTATCATGTGGTTGATCACACATATAACACAAGAAATAATACTCAACCTATGTGTTTAGTTGCTCCTCATTCTCTTACTATTTTTTAACAAGTGTTTCCTCCTACACCCATCATCCTCAAAATCTTGGAAAGGAATATGATTTAGTATACCAACTCTGTGATACTCCTACCAAGATCTCCCTTTAAGATCTCCTTCAATATTCACCCACATATCATTCAAGCATTACAAAAAGCTTTGATAAATGTGGCTATCCCACCTCTTATGGAATACAATATAACTTCCATATTGGAATGCATGAATGAAACCAATAACAAAGCTCAAATTGTGTTTCCTCAAGATGAGTTTCCTCCTAAAGAAATTCAAGATAAACATGATTCTATTATGATTGAGTTTTCCTTACCAAGGGTAATCTTATTCAAATAACTTTAGTTGATAATGGATTTGGTATTTATGTGTGTCCTATTGATTTCTTGCATAAAATTAAGGTGGATATTTCATCAATTAAATCGGATTCTATTCCTATATGTGGCTTTGATAATTTTGCTAGATAACCTTGGGTATTATCACTTTACCTATTAAAGTAGGTCCTATTACTTTACCCACACCTATTCATGTCATGCTTGGTTCTCTTGATTATAATATTCTCTTAGGAAAACTATGGCTACCTGCTATGCACATTGTTCCTTCAACACTTCTTTGCAATGTGAATTTCATTTATAAAAATATTGTGCATACCCTTGTCATTGATGATAAATCAAAAAGTTTCCTATGAACTGAATCTAATTCTCCATCCATTCCTACACCATTTTAAAAAAATATATATCTTCACTTCCTAAAGATACTTCTTCTCCTAGAAGTTCCCTTTTAGAAGATCATTGGGGGTCATTATACTTTACACCATCTTTTTTGGGTGAATAACAAGTTCCTAATTTTAACATGGGACTCTTTAAAGAGCCTAATGTTTCATTTTTTCAAACTATTTTTCCTAAAAATTCAACTCATAATCTCCAACATAGTTTAGGATGTGTGCAAAAAAGTGATGAGACTCGTGGGAAATCTACCGCACACTTTCCTCTTCAAGGGTTCGGTTTCCAATATCCTCCTTTGTCAACACCCTCTCCTTCACCATCTAACATTTCTTCTATACCTAGATTTAATCAAGAAATCATTTTTCCTAACCTTCTTCATCCTAAGCTGATTACTAGACCTAAACAAAAGAAGATACATAGTCCAAACCTCGTGAATCTTCCTTTTTGCATGTATCATTGATATCATGACTACCTCAGTAATGAATGGCCAAGATTTATGTTACAAAATTCATTAACTTATTGATTATGACATCATTCACATAACATGTCATAATGAGTTAATTTTCAATTATGATTACTTTTAATAACATTTAAGTTCCTATTATGTTTCTCCACACTATGTGACACTGTTAGCTTCTCCATTGGGGGCTCATTTTCATTCATGGCAATACAATTTTAGGTGCAATCATGCTTGATCTTTCATGCTAATATTAATCATTGAAGATGTTGCTTGAAATTTTTGTGTCATTTATTGACCTCTTGTTCTAGGATTTTTTTCTTTTAGACAAACCACTGATTACAATTGTTAAAGGTGTGTTGTAGGTTTGTTTGACCAAGATATCATTCTGGAGATAAAAAAAATGTGGTTTCATTTTCTTTGAGTAGATTAATTTGTTTGGCTTGTGCATCCAAGGCCATGTATGTTGTTCCCTTGCACAACAAGGTGACCTTGGGAATTAAAAATATCCCTTCTATTTATTTGGTTCCATACCCCACATTTCAATTTTTAAGGTTGATTAATTTGATTTTCATGTTTACAATAAGTTCCTATAATAAAACTTTTTTTAAAAAAATTAATACTTTCGAAAAGAAAATGAATTAATTATTTAATTTAATTACATTATTTATAGAAACTAAATCATAAAGATTCTCATCTTAAATAAAAAGACAGTGTACACTAATAACTTACATGGATCAATATTTCTAAGTTTGATGAAAAGAATGCAATACAATACAACATTAGGGTTGTTTTATTAAGCACATGTAAGCTTGAATTCTCCATACAAAAAGATAACTTTGAATTTAATACAATATAGTAAGACCCATTTATTGAACATATTGTCATTGATTTCAAAGAAAATGGCTAAATTATTGGAGGTTAAATGAGTAAAGTATTGTGCCAAATTTGTGGTAGGAAGGATAGAAATGGAATCAATTAATTGATTGGTCTTGAAGCCCAAATGGAGGAGGAAATTTTAATATTAAACTGCATGTATATATTTTAATTTCCTACATTCTCCAACCCATGTCTAACATCCTTCTCTTTGGAATTGACTTCCAATAAATTAAAAAAAATAGGTTGACCTCCTTTAGAGTGGAGTCCCAAATCTATATGTTATGATTTATTTATTTTTATAGTGACTGGTCCCTTCATGATGCATGTTAAAGGATGTATGTTAAATTAGAGTGGTTGGTCCCTTCATGATGCATATTAAAAAAAAACTGAAGTGTCCCCTTGATAAGGCAAACATTTGAGTTTTTTGTTTAGATGTTTTTGTGAATTTGGTTGAACATAAACACCTTGACTCTTAGTCAAAGTCATGGAATGAATACCTCTTAGTTCTTGGCTCTTAGGTGAAGATGTGAAGAGGTGTTAGTCTAGAGGCACGTGCTCTAAATAACTAAATCAATTTTATGGATAAAATAAATAAATTAAATTTTATTTGGATGTTTTGTGGAGCATGTATGTTGAAGAACAAGTCAAAAGTGTTTATCTCTTTTAAAAAATTAATTATGTAAATGTGATAAAAATAAAAGATTATAATATATAAATTTTTTTATGATAGATATTCATTACTTTTAATCATCTATATAAATCTAACAAATTAATATTAAAAGACAGACATGAATTTAATATGAAAACAATATTTCTTAATTTGTTTAGCTAAATGATAGCAACAAAACATATTTGATATATCTAATGGTAAAATTGGATAATTCTTAATGAGTCTGTTAAGGTCAAGCTTGCAGGATAAGGGATGAGGCTAAGATTGTGGCATTGGCGGATTTGGGGAGTGGAAACCCCATAGTTTTTTGGCCCTAAGTAGAAATGGTGGAATGAATACCCCTCAGTTTTGGCCTCTTAGGTGAATAGGTGTCAGCCTAGAGGCTCGTGCACCAGGTAGTTGAATTGACTTCGCAAATTAAAAATCTTCCATAGAAAAAATTCAATTTTAAATTTTATTCAGGTGTTTTGATGAACATGTATGTTGAAGATGAGATGTTCATTTTTACCCACAACGAAAAGTGTTTATCTTTTTAAAAAATTAAATGTATAAATGTGATAATAATAGAAAATTATAATAAAAGTAGAGGATAGAAAAATTTCTATAATAGATATTCATAATGTTTAATTTTATCTAAATAATATAATAAATTAATATTACAAGATAGACAAAGAATTTAAACCAATATATAATAACAAATCTAGCTTTGATACATCTATACTAATTTTAGTTCTTCCAAAAAGTAAAATCCAATGTCAAAAAAGCTAATTATTTTCATATTTGTTCAGGTTATTAAAACCATGGAGTTTTTGAGGATGTTATTTGTAGACACGCAAAAATGGACAAGTGCTTTTAAATGGCAAAAATCAATAAAATGGCTCAAAATCATCAAAATTCAATAATTCAATCGAAAAAGGGATCAAATCAATTAAAATGGACATAATTAAATAAAGTTGGACAAAAATCAGTTAAAGCAAAGGAAAAATTAAATAATGATGTTAAATAATTAAATCAAAGCTTAAAGGGGTGAAAAACACTACATAATTGATTTTAATCAATTAGTTGTATAGTTGTTTAAATCAAAAATCAAAATGAACTTATTATCCTTACATGGCTAAATTTAATTAATTAATTGAATTTAATAATTCCTAATATCTTTCAACAAAGTTGAGCAAACAATGAGAATTGAGGACAAAAAGACATAAATCACTCAAAAAGGATGAATCTCAATCACTCATTCTAAAGTTTCAATCTCATCCACTCAATCTTGTCCTTTTGTCCAAAGCTTTGAGACAAACCTATAAATTGTCCCCCCATTTATGAACAAAACAAAGTATTTGACTCAACCAAAGGTTAATCATGATTACTTCACTCCACCCCCTACCCTTGGGAATTTACTATAAATATGAAGCATTTTGAGAGCAATTGATATCTTAGAAATTCATTTGCAAAGCATTGTTACTATAGGCAATTGAAGAGAATTCTAAGAGTATTTAAGAGCATTTGCATTATACTTTTGTCAATTTGAGCTAGAATCATCATCATAGAAGTATTGTAGAAGCATAGAACAACATACATTCTCATTTTCAAAGTGTCACTTGTGGAGATTTGAGCTGAGAGCTTCACTTACCACATCTTTCTAGAGAGCCATGAGATGCTATAGATTTAGTTTCATTTTTAAATAGTTTTTCATTGTATTTAGTTTAGAATTGTTGCTAATTTGATCTTAATTTCATGAAGGTGATTATCATCATCACACAAATGGTGCCCACCATGGGGCTCTAGGCCTCATTTTATCATTTTCATCATAATTTGCATGCTTGTATTGTCTATTTTTCATGAATATTTTGTAGGAAACAGGTGAAGTCACACTTACAGGAGATTTAATCATGCCTGCAGTCATTTTACTGCCGCTTAAGATCTCTATCCTGATGCCTGTTATCTGAAGATTCACACCTAGCATACAACTTCTATACGATCTTGAGTTCTCTACAGTCACCTGTGAATCAGAAGCTCACGCCTGTGAGATCAAAGCATTCAGCCTTTTGTGCTTAAAGTCACGCCTGTGACTCAGGAAGTATCGCTTTACTAAAATTTGTTATCACCTATCTTTATGCTTTGCTTCACAATTTTAAAGAACAATTACACTTATAATCTATCAATTCATGCTTACTGTTATTAAAGTGTTTCTTAGCATAAATCATTTTCTGTAATTTTAAATTATGTTCACGCGTTGTGATAAATTGTTCACACTTGTGTAATTTTTAGTGTCGCCTATGTCATTGCACAGTGTCGCTTGATGTCACTCAAGTTACGCCTGCTGACAATTTGTTCACGCCTATTAGCTGGACAATGTTGCTTGCTATCTGTTGCCTTTATTTACTATTAAATTGATTAAATCATTTGTCTAACTCTCTATTTACATGATTTGATAGTAAATGAGCAACCACAGGAAGGTACAAAAGCTGGAAACTAGATTTAATCAAGAAGGAAAGGCATTAGCAAAGAGGATTAAGAAGGAAAACATTGCACACATCAAGGTTGTCCTTGAGACTACACAAGAGGAGGACAATCAGGTATTCCAGAACTATCTTGCAATTGTTGAAGCTTATAAAATGAAATTTGTCTCTCTAAATTGGATTTTTAGTCCTTAGTTCAAGTTTTCTTTGGAAATTTGCAAATAAGGTGTATAAAATTCATACATAATTGTTGCTTCATCAATTTTCGATTTGGTTTCCCCTCATAGTGTTTGTTAGTGTTGACTAAGTTGCTAGTGGATAAGCACATTGGAAGGAGCTATTTGCCTAGGTAAGAAAAAAAATAATGAAATCAATCAAAAATGCCCCTAACTTCGATTAGCTACAAGAAAAAGGTAAGCCTAAACTAGTCAATATTTTCCCTTAGCTTGTGGCATTGGTGCACTTTGAGAATCTAGTAATTAAGAAGGGTTAAGGAATCAAACACATAAATCAAAGCCCCTTGTTTGTGGAAGAGAGTAGAAATACTCAAATCCCTATAGTTAGTGGGTGAAAGAAATTGAACAAAATTGTCTATTGTGTTTGGGAACTAAAGGGAAAGTTAGGGATATGCTCTTCACCTTTTTGGTCAACCAAATTCCCAAAAGCTTGACCTTAATTTCATTTTCCTTCCTTTGAATGAACATGCTAGAGAATTAGTGGGCTCACCTCCCAAGTTGTGCCTTAATGAGGCCGGTGAGAGGGACAACCCAAAGTGGGATACGCTCACTTTTGTTGCGGAAATCCAACCCACTATAATACAAAATGCATGCATCCTTAATGGGGTGTGTGACAAATGGATTTTAAATTTTTCGAACTTCCTCTAGTGGTCCTCATGGATTATGCAAAATCATACCTTGGTGCGTGTGGGAATCCCCTTAACATACTTGGGGGATGAAAGTTTAAGATCTATTTGAATGGAATCCACAATAAATCCTTCATAAAGTAGCAAGACCACCTTTTAGAGCCAAAATTTTAAGAGCTAAATTTGACTTTAGGTAAGCTGCTTTGAATTGTTTCTTGTGTTATACTGGTGGAAATGATCGAGACTATACACACTAGATTGTTTTAGGGACATGATGAAAAATTGATGTGTGTGTTGCGATTGTTTGTTATTTTCAAACAAGAAAATTTCAAAAGACCTGATCTTAAAAGTTTAAAAAATTCAAAATCTTACAACCTAGTCAGAGAAGTGCCACCTATGCACAAAACAATCCCACCTATTAGAGGCTCAGTCATGCTTGTGACTTATATGAAAATGCTTAGCAACAGTGAAGTCACGCCCAGAAAATATTGAAACAAGCCTACTAAAACTAGAAAATCACTTATCAATAGCAAAGTGTCACCTGCATACCTGCAGTGTACCACCTAACAATATACCAGTTCACGCACATGAAAAATTCAATCACACCTACACTCAGGTCAGTGATGCCCATAAATCTAAAAGGGAAAATACAGAGTATTTGTAGAAAGGGTTAAAAAAATTGATCATATATTTGAATACCCTTTTCCATGTTCTTACTGCTCCAACCTTCAGCCCAGTCAAAAATCTTGTTCTACACAATTTTTGTAAATTTTACAAAGGATTTGACCACAGGCAATATTGACTTTTATTCTCCAAGGTTCATGCCTTCTTTTATTAGATCCTACTACATCAAGCAAACCTTGCAAGCAGACGGGACTTATTTGAGTCAAGAACTCCCTTACCCAGGTCACGATTCTACCACTCCAAGAGTACCCCCAAAATCACCTGAACAAGAAGTAGAAGACAACATGATGTACTACGATGGTTTGGGTAATACAAAAATAGTGGCATCGATTCGAACAACCAAGGTGATGCAAATAATGGGGGCATTGATACGAATAATCAAGGCAATCCCAATAGTGGAGAGGCAGATCAAACACTCAAGGAATTGATACCACTCACCAAAGAACTAATACTGAACCAACCGCCAATGATGCCACTAATGACAAAGTTGATGAAGCCATTCAATGCCCTTATTTCTTAAGACTCATGGAAAAAGCAATGGCAAGAGATAAAGAGAAATATTTCATGGACCTAGCCTGAACAGGTCTTAAGCTTCCATGAGATTATGATGTGAATCAACTTAGATGACTCAAAGTTGAAGAAAGTGCCATTGACATCATGAACAAATAGTTCAAAATATTTCAAATACAACTGGATACAATCAAGCAAAGCAGGGCTCCTAAACCCTTTTCTATCGAAGCATTGTGCCCATTCTCATTTGATAAAAGCATAGTAATGGCACCATTCCCGATCAATGTAGTGTTTCCCAAATATGACAAGTATGAAGGAATGTCAGATCCACAAGATCACTTACAAGAGTTTTGTGCATTGAGCTTAGAGTTCATGCACGATACCACCTATTTAATGAGACTATTCCCAAGAAGCTTAGGAGGTATGACCATGGAGTGGTTTTCTAAGTTACCCTCCAGCATAAAAACCTTTGAAGAACTAGCTTCAAAATTCATGGCCCATTACTCATACAACATCAAGCATGAGGTCACGATGATAACATTATGTAATACTAAACAAAAGGATGGAGAAGCATTCCTCACTTTCTTACAAAGGTGGAGGACAATATTTGCTAGGTATCCTAGGAGTGTGCCCGAAAAGGAGAAAATGGATATATTCATCAATAGTTTGAGCAACAAGATGAATTATCGATTAAGAATGCAATGCCCCAAGACATTCCAAGACCTCATAGAAAATGTAGTAACAATAGAAGAAGTGTTGGTTAAGAGTGGAGAACTAAAATTATATAAAGATAACAACAATAACTCCAACAATGGCACCAATCGGAATAAGAATTGGTTCAATAGCAATAATCGGTATAAAAAGAACAATAAGGAAATAGTCAATGATGGGGTTGTTGATTCTAGCAACTTGAAGGTGACTCCATCTTCTCTTACAAGAACACCTAATCAAGTGAATAATGCAAACTAGACCTCCAATGCACCTTCCAACAACAATGTTAATAGTGGCAACCAAGGAAATAATCAAAGGAGTAATAAATTTGATAAATTCTTGGTGCCAACTCCTCAAAGGAACTTCACACCCTTGGGTGAACCACTCGAGAAGGCACTAAAAACACTCATAGCTAACAACATAATTAATCTACCTAGCATTCAGCCTTATGAGCCACACAACAAGCCTAGCTAGTGGAGTGCAAATAACCATTGTGAGTACTATAGGATTCAAGGGCACACGACAAATGAATGCTTGCAACTAAAGAATGTAGTACAAGACTTAATTGATAGTGGCATGATCACCATTGATGGACCTTAAAGCAATGAAGACCATACAGCTTTCAAACAGCCCTTCTATAAACATGACAAAGGGGAGTCATCCAATGGCAAGAAATAAAACAGCAATAATATCAATTTTGTGCCACCCTATGATAATGTTGTGAATGCTATAGTGATCAAAGAACAGACCCAAAAAGAGACATCCAATGTTATCACTAGGGGGAAGACTTCAAGGATTACCCTACAAGGGGTTGATCCTAAAATTATTAGCACTCCACAGTCCAACATTGTGATCAAGCAATCTTCTACAGCAGTGAAACCGTATAGCTTGGTAGATCAGCTACAAAGAACTCCAGCAAAAATCTCCATCTTGGAGCTATTGAAGTTATCTCCCAACCATAAGGAAATTTTAGAGAAAGCTCTAGTAGAGACGAATGTTCCTACTAACTTGGAAGAGGGGAAGTTTCAAAACATGGTAGGTCATCTCATAGTACCTCATTGCTTTTCATTCTCCAACCAAGATGACATGTCTATTACTCATCCCCAAAACCTACCATTGCATATAGAGGTCTTGATTGAATGACATAGAGTCAAAAGAGCTCTCATAGATGGGGGAGCCAGCCTTAACATTTGCACATTGAGTCTTGTCAAGTCCCTAGGGTTGTTTGAGTCTTGCATTGACCCTACAAAAATAATCACCATAAAGGCCTATGATGAAGCTGAAAGAGCCTCCAAAGGAATGATCATATTGCCCATTCAAGTGGGACCTATCAAAACGGACACAAATTGCCAAGTATTGGACATGAAGCTAACTTATAATATTTTATTGGGGAGACCATGGATCCACAAGATGCAAGCAGTCCCATCCACGTACCACCAATGCATCAAATTTTTGTACATGGGTGAAGAAATCATGGTTGGAGGAGACTCAAATCTGTTCCAATATTGCAATGCACTCAAACCCCTTCATGAGCTATTTATTCCACACAACCGAGAAGGAATCATCCAAAAAGCCACCATTGAAGATACCAAAATGGATGATCCCATAATAACATTAAGTGCTACTTCAAACCCTCCTCAAGCTAGCTCATCAACATCAACTAAGGGAAAGGAAAAAGTGAGCTACGAGGGTCCAACTCCAAATGAAGATTCAGATCAAGCACCTAAATTAGAGATAATAATTTACAAACCCACCAGAGAGGAAAAGGATGAAGCTAAAAAGGATAACTACAAGAAAATGAGTGAGTTGATGGATGCATTTGACAAACAATGTAAAATTAGTTCCAAAGGAGTAGGGGAATACTCCATTTCCTTATTTGACTTGCCTACATCTCCAAAAATGCATGGCAAACCATCAAAAGAACACTTACCTCATAAGTATAACTCTTACTTCGTAAGGGAAACTGATAAAGAAACATTTGATAAGGAGGAGAATGAAGTCCTTCAATGGCTTTATCATGATGAAGAGGATACCTCAAGCACTCTCATAGAATGAATCCAGCATATCAACATTCAAACTGATTAGTATGGGAAAGAATTTGAGATAATGTAGAAAATGGGATACAAGGGAAGAGGACCCTTAGGTCGAAGAAATAGAGATTTATTAGAACCCATTGAACCTGCTTGGAGAGAAAAAGAAGAAAGATCTGAAGTAGGCTATCAATACAAAGGAGAAAGCTTCAACCCAATGCAAGATGCATATCCTCAAGTGAACATGTTGGAATCTGATGTAGATAGTGATGACTCCTGGGATTATGAATGGGATACATTATCCGATGAATCATGCCAGGATAAAGAAGTGGTCACAATACACACTTATGCAAAGATCCCAAGGCAAGAAACTCAACACAATGAAGAACCCAATATACAAGGTCTTGGCATAAGACAAGCACCTACTAATCCGCCATGGATAGATACATTTTGGATGCCTTCAGAGGAGGGAGATTCAAATGTTAGTTTTAATCCACTCGTGGTTTTTCCCACGCTATTTCCTATAGAAGTTGATGAGGACTCAAGTGAAGGGGATTTTGATCCTTCTTCCATGGACCATCTCGAGGAAGCTCATGTCATAGATCTAAACGATACAATGTACGAACCCTCAAATGAAGTCATGTCCATAAACCCAATTGATGATAACTTGCCTAATGAAACCCTATCCTTGATAAATCCTCACCTTATTGATTGGGACCAAACCGAGCCAAGTGACTTGCTTTACTTTCCAATGACCAAGCAATAAATCAATACCTTAATACAGTTGAACCCTCTTTCACCAACGAATTTGAACCAAACATGATAGAAGCAGCGAGGGTCCAATCTCTTAGTCAAAAGAAAAAAATGAAAAAAAATAAAAAAATGAAAAGTTCTAGTGATGAAAACCACTATGTGGCAACACTAGAACCAAAAAAGGTAAAGATAAAAGACATTTCCTATGGTGAAAACCCAACTGTGGCATCAAAGGAAGAGAGATTGGATACCCTACCAGAGCATGAGGAAGAAAGGTCACCTATTCTCATAGAGCTGACAAAAAAGGTCAACATTGGGACAGAATTGGATCCAAAATTTATACACTTGGTAGCATCACTTACACCTCTAGAAAGAGAGGATTTCATCAAGTTTTTCTAGGAACAACAAGTGAACTTTTCATGGTCATATGTCGACATGCCCGGATTGGATCTTGACTTCATAATACATCATTTGAATGTTAGACCTGTAATACCCCAAAAATTTGCTATAGGTTCATTAACCTCCTACATCTTCAAATCGAACAAAATTGATACAAAAAGTCCTAACCTAAGGCACATCTGCACATTATCGAATTTAATTGATTATCCTAAATTATACATCGGGGAATATTCATAGCAATATTCCTATTTATCCTAATTATTCTTAATTGAATACTATTTGGCGATAAATCTTATTTATCCTAAAGTTGGAATAATTGAATATTCTGAATATTTAATTAATCAGATTTAATACTGCCACTTAATTATTTAATTGAATTTAATTAAATTATTCCTAAATTGTATTATTTAATTTTGACAATAAATCTAAAATCTTATGACTAATTGATTAAATTCTTATTTAATTAATTCATGTAAATTCTCAATTTTTAATAATATAGTTTTTGAATAAAGTTTGATTTAATAATTGATTAACCCATAAATCAATTATTTTAATTTCAAAAATAATTAAGTTGAGAATAAATCACTTTATTTTTAATTAATTTATAATTAAATCATGCACAATCAAAAAAGCAGTCAACTTTAAAACAACTTTAAATCAACTTTCAATTTCAATTTGTTAACTTTCTACACTCAACATCTAATGATGAGTTGAAAAAGATAACTAAAGCTCTATTTGGAGATAAAAATTGCTTTTGCATGATTTTATGAATTAAATATTCTTAATTTCTTGTTAACTCAAAAATCAACCTGAGTTTATCAAGAGTGATTTATGGCTTTTCTCAATCATCCTCAAAGCCCTGGATTTCTATAAAAACAAGGCTCAACTGTTCACAAAGGTCTGCATAATTTTTATCTGGCTAATCAACACTTCAAAATTGCATCCTCACTCTGGCGAATTCGTGACTGAAGAATCAATCTTTTGCAAATCAAGGCTATTGTGAGATTGTCATTTATTGTTTTGAGCATTCATAGTTTCATATCATAGATTTTTATATGCATTCATAACATTTCTTAGATTAAATCTGCATTCAAACTTAATTTCATACATTATAGCTTAGATTCATACAGTTTTTCATCCTATTGCATCAAAAATCCAAAAAATATAGATTAAATCTGCATTCATATAGTTTTTCAATTCTTTCCATTCAAATCCTTTGTTTAGGTGTTGCATTGTCACTGATCTCGATTCCAATCTAAGAACATCATACTCGCACCTACTAGAAGGCAGTAAATCGACTGGTTAGCATAGTTTCAATTACTTGCAAATTTTGATTTTTGCTAACCTCTAATGTTTTACTGAAGTGTTGTGTCTACAACTAGATACAAAATTCACACACACATTTTTGGCACCCACCGTGGGGCCCTAAAATGGGTTTCCATTCTATTCTATCAAATTTCTATCATTTTTCTCAAACCCATGACCACAAGGTTAATTTTTGTGAGTTTTGTGATAAATTTATGGGTTATTTTTCCAGAAAATTGACTGATGTTTTTATTGATACATGCACATATGACATGATATAGATCTAAAATTTATATTTATGTAAATTTATTTGAGTTACCTTTCATTTTCCGTTGGTTTGGATTAATTTCATTTTTATTTACAAAAGTTATGATCATTTTAGTGAAAACTGGTCTGAACCTGATTTTAGGAAATCTGACTGATTTTTTTATTGGTACATGCACATATGACATGATAAAGATCTGAAATTTATATTTCTAGAAATTTATTTGAGTTAGCTTTCATTTTCCATTCATTTGGATTAATCTCATTTTGATTTGCAAAAGTTATGATCATTTTAGTGAAGACTGGTCTGAACCTGATTTTATGAAATCTGACTGATGTTTTTATTGGTACATGCACATATGACATGATACAAATCCAAAATTTAAATTTATGGAAAGGTATTTGAGTTAGCTTTCATTTTCTATTAGTTTGTATTAATTTCTTTTTTATTTGCAAAATTTATTATTGATTTAGTACAGACTGGTCAGAATCTGATTTTTTATGACAACAAGTTTTTCAATTATCAAATGACATATTATCTTTGACTAACCTGATTTTCTACCACGTGGGGTTGACAAGTTGCATTTCTTTTTTTATGGATTTTTATAACAGTGGGTTTCATGTACAAGAATAGGTAAGTTTTTCATAACAGTGGTTTGCAGGTGCAGGTGCAGGTATGTCTTGTGGGTACAAAAGATAGAAGACAAATGCTCAAAAATTGCTAAAACAGGTAAAATCTACTAAGCGCATTGTGAGGAACTCAAGTATTATGTTACATCTGATAACACTTCATTTTGGGACATAAAACAAACTTGACACAAGAGAGTTTTTTGCATATCTGTTACACATAGTAATTAGGCCCTATGAACACTATTTTCAAATGATCTTGAGAGAGTGGGCTTCTTTCACTTGTTCATGCATGCGAAGCTCTTCTTGATGACAGATCCCCTTGTAGGTAGGGAGGTTACTAAGATTGTCTTGCGTTCTACTAGATTTGTGCATCTTCAACTTTTGATTGATACATTCTCTCTCCGGAGAGCTTGATAGATTATAAGTGGTTGACACCATAGATCTTTGTGAGATAATATTGGTCTTAGAGTGTCAGATTAATCTGTCTTCTTTGTTTTGGTGAAGTGAAGAGGCTAGGGGATTATGCTCTATTTCCTTTTTGGATAGTACCAGAAACCCAGATCCTTGAATCCGATCTAGTCCCCTTGTGGTATCTTTTGTGAGTCACCTTTAGAGAGGGTTAACCATAGTGAACATTCCCTTAATTGGGTCAACCATGTGGATGGAACCTCAAGTGGTAATAGCCAGTTTTTCCATGGTAGCAACAACCGCTATATAAATTTCCTTGTGGAGGAAATCTTCACAGGTGTGGTCTCTTGTTGGGCTGTCAGATCTCCCTAGCAACTCCTGATTGATTAAATTCTCAAACTATGTCAAAACCCTGGTGCGCTTGGATTGGAGTTCACCCTCTTGAGATCACAAAATTTGCAGAGTTAGACCATTACTACAAACCCTAGTGAGGCCAAATTTTTCATTTTCTAAGAATATGTGCATTATTGAAAAACTTTTTGGAACATACACAAGTAGTATTTCTAGGGATTAGCACAATAAGTCACTATTTCTTGTTCATGCACAAGGTTGCTTTTGCCCTTGTTCATTTTTTTTAGATGATTGCTTGCTTCCTTTGCTTATTGTTTTGCCTGCTTGATATCTTCTTGGTTACTTGAAACAAACTGTTACACAAATCTTTGAACCTAGACAGAAAAATTTGCAAACAATCTGATACTGAAAAACTAAAAAATTGCAAATCTAAAGAAAAAATCCTTTCTGGTGTCAAAAGTCATCCTAAAATTTCAAAACTTGTATCAAAGCCAAAGCCAAAGCCAAAGTTGTTAGAGATTGGTCAAATTTATCAGAAATCTAGTTTTTACAGCCTATTCCCAAATTCTGTTAAAATAGCAAACTGATTCTTGTCATTTCTAGTCATCCTTGGTCAACCCTGGTTAGATCGTAGGTGCTATGACATGTTGCTCAACATCCAAATGAACTAAAATGGTATCAAGCTGCACAAAATGACTCTTGGTCTTCTTTCTTCCACATCTCCCATGTCTTCCTAGTCTCCCATTTCCATCCTTTCTCTTCTTCCTTCACGCTTCTTCCTCTTCTTCCTAAACTCTTCATGTCTTCTTGATTCTTTTCCTCTTATTATCTACTCTACTTTCTTCTATTCATATCTTCTGTCACTTCCATGCTTGATTCCTCCTCTTCTAGAACCATTAATTTCAACTATCTTGTTATGGAACCTCTCTTGAAAAGGGATGATCTTGAACTCATTGCTCAATTCGAAGAGTATTATTCCTCCAAAAATCCCATGAGTGATAATTTTATGACAGAAATAAAAGAAAAATCGATTAAATCAGACACCTTTTTTAGGATCATATGCATGATCCTGTCATAACCTCCTTCCAAATGTCTTTCATCTTCTAAGCCTTTTCATTCTTCCTCATCTTCCAAGTCTTCTTCCTCCATGGGGTCTTCACCTTCCTCTTCTCCATGATCTCATTCCTCTTCTACTTCTACCAAGAGTCTTACTCCTCATCTCAAGACATACCATGTTTAGAAATTTGATAACCCTTATGATACCTCTTCCATGGAGAGTGACACACCCATCTTTGAAGACTATGATGACAAACAGTATAATGATACCTATGACACCTCTATTCCTAAGAGTCCTCTTAGCGTGTGCTCGTGCTTACTGGAAATGGGTCATCACATTGGATAGATCATGATGGTGATCCATATGATTCTGATTTTGAAAGAGACTTTGATGATTTTTGTAAACAATACCTAGATGATCCATCTATTTCACTTGAAGAAGAGAAAGCTTTTTGCACTGATTATAAATGCCAATACTATAAGGATATCTCCTCTAAGAACTCTCATGCTGAAAATAAAGATTACACTCTCAAGAAAGATCATGTTAATGTTGAACCTTTGTCTTGTGATGGTTTACTTCCATCCCCTACTTCCTCCAATACCCATACATTTCCTAAAGCTTCCAAGCCTATCAAATCTTTCACAAGTCCTTCATCCACCAAAGGTCCTAATACTTTTCATGCGGTTTCCTCTAGTTATCCTCAAGGGCTACCTCTTAAAGATACTCAAGCTAAACTTCACTTGGCTGCAAATACTTTCAATAATGCTAAACCTAAAGAGCCTAAGCCTTTATATTCTATAATGCCTACTTCATCTAGTCCTTCACCATCTCTTCCAAAGTCTTCCATATAATTCCAACATGCTTCCTTGTCCTTAGAAGTGGCTCCATGTCAATAAGACTCTAAAAATGATAAAGAAAAGAACATAAAGAAAGATCAAGATCAAGAACCCTCCATGTCATCCACTCCTTTTCATGATGTCTCTTATCCGCTTCAAGGTTCTTTTGATCTGGTACACCCTTTTTCATTCATTCCACCCTGTCTTAAGTCTTCTCCTAAGAAAGATCAAATTACTACTTACACCGTTGAGCTTATTGACAATCAAAATAACCTTACCCCACTTCCAATTTCCAAAGATGATACTTCCATTACGGTTGGTAAAAATGGTGTTGTTACTTCCAATGTTAAGCCTATTGAAAATCAAGAGAAAAATTATGCGCTTATGCTATCCAAAGATCCTTGTCAAGATCGAAGTCTGCCATCTTCTTATTTTGCCACTCCATGTTTGTTTCTACTTTCTACTCTTCCTAAGTCTTTGCAAGCTTTGAACAATCCTATCAAAGAAGGTGCTCATATTCAAGATGTCCATGATTCTATTGAAAATCCTAATGCTCACTCTAAAGGTGTTGATGTCCTTGGTTGTCATATAAATGTTGATGAACTTGTTGATTATCCTTTTGTGTCTTCCACTTCCATCCTTGGACCTCTTCCACCACTACAAAGGGCTTCATGTCTACCTTCCATCTTGGGTCCTTATGTCCCTTCACTTTCCCCTCCTAACTCTCCTAATTTTTCATCCATCCTAGGTCCTTACATCCCTCCATCTCCTATCTTTCCTCAAGATCAACATAGATTGATACCCTTGAATCCTTTTCACCCACTCACCCATCTAAACCCGTCATATCCTCCCTCTTCTTCCACAAGTCCCAAGTCTTTTGGAAGTAACTTGAATGTTCAATACAAGAAAAATAAACAATACAAGAATCCATCAAAAAAAGAAGATCACCATGTCTCCTCTAATCAACATGGAGGCATAAAGTCAAAAGAGATATCTAAGAAAAAAACTACAAGACAAGTATGGGTTCCAAAATCCATCATTGAAGATATTCTCTCTAAATCATCAAAAAGAAATAAAAATCCTATGGCTATATGGATTCCAAAGTCTCTCTTGAAAGAGTCTAATGTTGAGAAACAAATGAAGTTGACATTCAATCTTCCAAAGACTTCAACTTCATCTTCTTCCAAAAATATTCTTCCATTCTATGTGCCTAAACCACAACCTCTGCTATCCATTCACCATATTCCTTCACGTATTCCTTCATTCATGTTTCCTCTATCCTCTCGCCACCCTTCAAGGTGTGTTTTTTTGTTGATCTTGCCTTCCTTTCCATCTACCCTTTCACAATCCTTCCATTCATTATCCTCCTACCTTCTATCCTTTTTCCTCATTAGACTATTCCTCATATCTTCCAACCTCACTCGCTTTACATAAAACCTTATCCTCCATTTTTCTCTTCCATCTCCCTTTCCCTATCAGCATCTTTGAGCATATCATTTTGAATCCTTGACATATCATGGTTTATCCTTTCAAGGAGCATTATCTAAAAAGCTTGCCTTCTTCCAAAAAATAAATAAATAAATAAATGAAAAAAAATAAAATTGAAAATGTGCCTTGATGAAAACCAGGAAACAGGTGCCTTGGTAGAAAAAGTAAAAGTAAAGAGAAATAAATTCATCCTATGGTGAAAACCACTCCCTTGTGGCACCTTGGATAAGTACCATGATGAAAACCTGGCAATCAAGCATCATGTGTAGTTCTTCTACATATTTCATCTATTCTATCTTCTCTCTTTGATCTTGTCAATGTTGATCTATACACAAACATTTGGCTATCTTGTGAGCTATCTTACGATGATCTTGCTTTCATTGCCTTCCTATTTAGCCTTCATATTTATTTTCCTCCATTTATTCTAGTCTTTCACTATCATTTTCCCCTTTGGTCTTGATCTAATAAAAAAAGAGTAGAACACGATGCTTTGAAACCTCTTGACATGTCTACTCCTTTGGACTACATCCTTTCCTTCTTTGGCATTACGCTTTTGTGACTTATCCAATGCTTGCCTTTCATTACTTGTCCAAATGTGCTTTACATGACAATTTTTCCCTAGCTTGGGTACCCTTGAGGAGTTTTCTCTTGAGGATTTCTTCCCTTCATTCTCATTTATTCTCTTGTCTTCCATCTCTTCCACTAGCTTGCTAATCCCTCTCCACCTTGCTAGACATTGGGACTACATGATGTGATCTTGCTTTGGAGTTCGATGCCCATTTTGTTTGGGGGCATCCTTTGTACATACTAATTAGTACTGTCTATTGAGGTTGAAATCTCATCACTAAGAATCAGAATGCATGGTTTAGTAACTGATGATGACTATAGAGTGTCTAGGTTGCAAGAACTTGAACTACTAGATGAGCGCAGACAAGCAGCATATGATCATCTCAAAGTGTATCAGAAAATAATGTGTAGAGGTTACAACAAGAAAGTCAGAGAGAGAGAATTTCAGGTTGGCGATCTAGTCTTGAGAGAGAATCCTAAAAATCAATCACATCGAGAATGCAAGGGGAAGTTTGAACCCAACTGGTTGGGTCCCTTTGTTATCACTGCTACTTTTGGCTCTAGAGCCTATCAACTCTCAATGACTGAAGGAGAATAGCTCTGAGAACCAATCAATGTTCTCCATCTGAAGAAATTCTATGCCTAAGGAATTCAGTCTATGGTAAAATGTCCTGAAAAAAAATCTTTAAAATATGAAAAAGTCCTGAAAAAATGAACATCTTGGTGAAAACCTAGCAATGGGCACCTTGATGATTCACAAAAAAATTGAAAAAGTGCTTTGGTGAAAACCTAAAGATAGGCGCCTTGGTAGCAAAAATAGAATCTCTGCCAAGATGGTGAAAACTTGGCAAACGAGTGCCACTTGTTCAAAACGCTCCATCTATCAGTGCAATCTTGGTCTTTCCCAGCTTTCAGTCTTACTTTAGTTTGTACATACCTCCTAGTTTTTTTCTGCATTCCTATTTTCAATAAAGTTGGTTTGTGCATGAATCAGCTCAAATGTCTATATCCTATCAATGTTAACACTTGGGGGCAATCAATGTCCTATCCTATGGCCTCCAGTACATCTTAGATGAGTCATATCCAGTCAGAGTCCTTTGAAGCTTCATCCAAGTTAGTCAATCAGTCTCCTCTCCAAAAAGGACTTTGCATCTACAACAACGCAATCAAACACAAATTGAAAACAAACTATGCTTTTACATGCTTTTATCTCCTTGTATGCTTACTGATTCGCATTGAGATTTTTGCATATTATGTCTCGTTGAGCTCTTCGATGATGTCCTTTACAGGATTTAGAGAGTGATGACTGGGGGCATAATCTTTTCTTTATTTTCTACTTGTATGTGAAAATCTAACAACTTTGGAAATTCTGGATGGAAATGGTGTCTGTCTATAAGAGCCTCTATCTCGTATTGGATGGCCATGCATACCTCGACCATTGATACCCAGAAAATTCAAAGAAGTTTGATCTAACTATTTTCTTTTTGAGTGAGTTCTTTCTCCTACTATGAAACGCGATCTTACCTAAGGATGTGAACGATAAAGGGTCACTATGGGTAATTCACACTAGACTTAGAATGATCTCTTGACTATTTGATGTGTTTGTCATGCAAGGTGTATTCTGGTCATCACGATGTTGATGTTATGATGCTTATACAAATTGCAATATTAAAATGGACATGATATTCAGGTCATCCTGGTGTTTGTGCCTTGGTGCTTATATCTACTCTGACATTCTGAAATAAAATGAATATTCATATGTCCATGGTTATCTAACCAGTGGGCCTTGTATTGATTCTTGTGCATACAAATCAATATTCATGTCTATAGTTTCCTAACTAGTGGGCATTGTATTCATTTATCTAGTTACCTAAAAAGTTCAATGATGAGAACAACTAGACACATGATTAGTGACTAGGTCCTAGTTCCTAGGTTTGCATTTCATTTTGCACTTTGCATGATCTCACAAATGGCTTGATCACTTAAATGATTCTTCAAAACCAAAAATGCTAAACATGACACAAGAGCTGAATCTCATACGAAGGTCCCTCCAACAAAACAACAAGTAGAATCCTTTTTCAGGATCAAAATTGAAATCTGAGATCATTAACTACTTGCATAATCGACCTTCAATCATCATAGAAATCTATTTTTCAACTTAATTGTTATCTTACATCAAACTATCAAAATTTCAACTTGGTCAACTATGGTCAACTCATGGTTTAACCTAGTCAAACTTGGTCTCCAGGACCTCTAAATGATGCAGAACATGTTCTCGAACGTGTATAACCACTTCTCAAATCAATTAACATGCTTCTAAACTATAACGCTAACTTTTCTTGTCATATTTCAATTTTAATCCCGAAGGGGGCATGGTATTACACATCATTCAATTTTGTAAATCTAAATCTGTAATCAAATCTTCCTCAGTGATCAAGACAACAACCATGTCTAGTTACTGATTCATCTAAAGTCCTCGTCGCTTGAGGCAAATATATTATCTCTTGGGGGATATCAGATTCATCAAGTTCCATATCAATCTGGTATCCTAAATCTATCTTGTAAATTGTATCAACTTTTCATAACCATCAGTTCATTAGTATTATTTCCTTGGTTCTTCATAACTGATGGGTTCGGGATGTGATACCAATATGATTCATACAAGGACATTGAGGTCTAGAATCAATCACTCACTTCTTCACAATCCTAAAGTTCAGAATCAGGCATTTTGGCACTTTTTTGTAATCACCGGTTCATTATTGATATAGCTAGCATCATCTCGATTCCTGGTCATTATGGGCCTACGTTGGTATCTCTTTTTCCAATCTTTCAACTGGTTTCTATCTCAGAATCAGTTAATCTTTCAAATCAGTTTCATACATCTTTATCATACACAAACTATTCTTTGAACCACTACGCTTTGCACAATGATTCAAAGAGGGGAAAATGTAATGCCCCAAAAATGGGCTATAGGTTCATTAACCTCCTACATCTTCAAATCGAATGAAATTGATACAAAAAGTCCTAACCTAAGGCACATCTGCACATTATCGAATTTAATTGATTATCCTAAATTCTGCATCGGAGAATATTCCTAGCAATATTCCTATTTATCCTAATTATTCTTAATTGAATATTATTTGGCGATAAATCTTATTTATCCTAAAGTTGGATTAATTGAATATTCTGAATATTTAATTAATCAGATTTAATACTGCCACTTAATTATTTAATTGGATTTAATTAAATTATTCCTAAATTGTATTATTTAATTTTGACAATAAATCTAAAATCTTATGACTAATTGATTAAATTCTTATTTAATTAATTCATGTTAATTTTCAATTTTTAATAATATAGTTTTTGAATAAAGTTTGATTTAATAATTGATTAACCCATAGATGAATTGTTTTAATTTCAAAAATTAGTTAAGTTGAGAATAAATCACTTTATTTTTAATTAATTTATAATTAAATCATGAACAATCAGAAAAGTAGTCAACTTTAAAACAACTTTAAATCAACTTTCAATTTCAATTTGTTAACTTTTTTAAACTCAACATCTAATGATGAGTTGAAAAAGATAACTAAAGCTCTATTTTGAGATAAAAATTGCTTTTGCATGATTTTATGAATTAAATATTCTTAATTTCTTGTTAACTCAAAAATCAACCTGAGTTTATCAAGAGTGATTTATGGCTTTTCTCAATCATCCTCAAAGCCCTAGATTTTTATAAAAACAAGGCTCAGCTGTTCACAAAGGTCTGCACAATTTTTATCTGGTTGATCAACACTTCAAAATTGCATCCTCACTCTAGCGAATTTGTGACTGAAGAATCAATCTTTTGCGAATCAAGGCTAGTGTGAGATTTTCATTTATTGTTTTGAGCATTCATAGTTTCATATCATAGATTTTTATATGCATTCATAGCATTTCTTAGATTAAATCTGCATTCAAACTCAATTTCATACATTATAGCTTAGATTCATATAGTTTTTCATCCTATTGCATCAAAAATCCAAAAAATATAGATTAAATCTGCATTCATATAGTTTTTCAATTCTTTGCATTCAAATCCTTCATTTAGGTGTTGCATTGTCACTGATCTCGATTCCAATCTGAGAACATCATACTTGCACCTACTAGAAGGCAGTAAATCACCTGGTTAGCATAGTTTCAATTACTTGTAGATTTTAGTTTTTGCTAACCTCTAATGTTTTACTGAAGTGTTGTGTCTACAGCTAGATACAAAATTCACACACACAAGACTAGGAGTCAAGCCCGTCAAGCAAAAGTTGAGAAAAATGCATCCACATATAGCTCTCTTAGTCAAGGTAGAATTAGAAAAATTGTTGAAGGTGGGATTCATAAGAGCAATAGCCTATGCTGAATGGATATCTAACATTGTACAGGTCACAAAACATGACAAATCCATTCGTGTATGCATGGATTTTTGAGACTTGAAACTTGCATGTCCTAAGGATGACTTCCCACTTCCGAGCATTGATGTAATAGTTGACTTGATAGCGGGTCACTCCATGTACTCATTAATGGATGGTTTAGCCAGATATAATTAGAAAAAGATTGCATTTGAAGATCAAGAGAAGACAGCCTTTACATGTCCCTGGGGTACCTTTTGTTGGAACATCTTTCCCTTCGGCCTTAAAAATGTTGGAGCCACATATCAAAGGGAAATGACAACTATCTTCCATGACATGATGCATACATTTTTAGAGGATTATGTGGAAGACATATTGGCCAAGTCCCACAAAAGAGAGGAACACCTACAAAATTTGAAAAAGATATTCATTAGGTTGGAACAATTC
Organism: Chamaecyparis obtusa; assembly: GCA_027943335.1. NCBI lineage: Eukaryota > Viridiplantae > Streptophyta > Pinopsida > Cupressales > Cupressaceae > Chamaecyparis > Chamaecyparis obtusa. The sequence continues at coordinate 181,824 of BSBK01008785.1, read as the reverse complement.
AAAGTGAGATTAAACCCAAAGAAATGTGCCTTTGGTGTCCAATCTGGCAAATTGTTAGGCTATATAGTTTCAACAAAAGGAATAGAAGTGGATCTGGAAAAGTACAAGCAATAATGGATATGGAGATACCAAAGAACATAAGCCAAATGAGATCTCTCCAAGGCAAAATACAATCCATAAGAAGGTTCATTTCTCAATTGGCCGAAAAATGTCATTCATTCACAAGGTTGCTACAAAAAGACACTATTTTCATGTGGGATAAAGAATGTGATCAAGCCTTCACATTATTGAAGACTTATCTAATCAATCCACCTATCCTAATGCCACCAATCAAGGGAAAATTGTTGCTACTCTACATATCCGCTACCGAAAGGTCTCTAGGAGTGCTTTTGGCACAAGAAGATGAGTAGGGAAAGGAAAGGGAAATCTACTATTTAAGTAGGACATTGATCAAATACGAACTTAACTACACATTTATGGAAAGGGCTTGTCTAGCAGTTGTTTTTGCATCTGAAAAATTGAGGCATTATATGTTGATGCATAAGGTAAAGCTAATTGCCAAAATTGATCCTTTAAAGTATTTGCTAAGTAAAACTGCCTTAACGGGTAGGATAGCAAAATGGGTCATGATATTGAGTGAATTCAACATTGAGTATGTCGATAGAAAAGCAATAAAAGGGCAAGTGATAGCAGATCACTTAGCTGAAAACCCAATGACTTCTACACAAACTATTCAAGTGGAATTTTTGGATTCCACCATTGTCAACATAGAGGCTAAAACATGGAAGTTATACTTTGATGGCTCATATACACAAGGAGGTTCCAGGGCCGGCATATTATTGGTCACTCCTCAAGGGTACACCATTCCTAAGTCCTACAAGCTCTTGTTTCCATGTACAAACAATATAGCAGAATATGAGGCTCTAGTCATAGGCATCAAAATGGCTTTAGAATGGAACATCACGGAGCTACAAATATATGGAGATTCTCAACTCATCATCAATCAAGTCAACAATGAATATAACACTAAATATGAAAAGCTAATGCCATATAAGACCATGATTGACAAATGGAAGAAGTACTTTGCCTTGATCACTTTTGAGAAGATTCTGAGAGAGAAAAATAGAGCAGCTCATGCAATGGCCACCTTGGCTTCCTTGTTACAAAAACCAGATCAGAATGATAAGTACGAGTTCTTGGTGGAAGAGTTGGTGAAATCGACATTTGACCTTCCTGAAACCAAAATTGTTGCCCTACTTCATGGACATGACTCACCTTGGTACAGCCCTATATATACCTATCTCAAAGACTAAGTACTACCTTTAGAACAATCTCGAGCCCAAAAATGAAACTTCATACGCCAATCATCCCATTACATAATCCTTTCAGAAACATTGTATCGTAAGGGTCTCGACGGGATGTTACTTAGATGTCTAGAGGAAGAACTGTCTAAATTAGCTTTACATGAGGTTCACAAAGGCATTTGCAAGTCACACTCAAGTGGTTTAAACCTAGCCAAGAAGGTCCTTCGCTTAGGATATTTCTGGAAGACCTTAGAAAAAGATGCTTGTCACTTTGTCAAGATATGCAGCAAATTCCAATATCATGGCGACATGATACATGTACCGGCACAAGAATTGCACCCATTTGTTACACCATGGCCATTCTATCAATGGGGATTTGACTTGATCGGCATCATATACCCACCTTCTTCAAATGGTCACAAATATATCATAATCGCAACAGAGTATTTCACTAAGTGGGTCCAAGCGGTTCCTTTGATCATGGTCATGGGTAAGCAAATTTCCATGTTCATCTTGAACCACATCATTTGCAGATATAGTATTCCTCATGCCATAATAACAGATAATGGAAAGTAATTCAAAAACAAGGATGTGGATTAACTTTGTGCTACATTTCATATCACTCACCATTCTTCATCCATTTATTATCCTCAAGGAAATGGACAAGCCAAAGCCACAAATAAGAACATTTTGAAAATCTTGAAAAGATCGGTAAATAAATTAGGAAGAGATTGGCATGTGCAAATTAATCCAGCATTATGGGCTTATAGAACTAGCATTCGGACACCTACGAGAGCCACACCATTTTCATTAGTTTATGGGGCCGAAGCAGTTCTACCATTAGAGGTTGAAATCCTGTCTTTACGAGTGTCATTGCAAGGGTTGATCATAGATGAAGACTACGGAGTCACTCGACTTCAATGATTGGAGTTTCTAGAAGAACACCAAACACAAGCTTACGAGCCCCTGAAAGTGTACTAGAATAGAATCTCACGAAACTACAATAAACATATCAAACTGAGAGTCTTTCAGGTAGGAGACTTAGTGTTAAGAGAAAACCCAAAAAATCAAGCTAACAGAGAAAAGAAAGGAAAATGGGAGGTTAATTGGCTTGGTCCATTCATCATCATGTCTTCATTTGGAATGGGAACTTATAAGTTATCATATTGTGAAGGAGAGGAACTCCAAGACCCTATCAACAACATTCATCTCAAAAGGTTCCACACATGAGGGAGGCGAAAGATTATAAAGAGTATCAGATGAGGAGCATCATATTTATGGTACATAGTCAAAGAGATCTTGAAAAATACAAAAAAATTGAAAAAAGAAAAAATACAAAAAAAGAAAAAGTGTCTTTGCAAAAACCTAGCAATAGGCACCTTGGTAGCAAAAAAAAAAGAAATTTACCCAAAAGGTGAAAACTTGGTAAACAAGCACCTTTTGTTCCCTTAAGTCTGTCTTTCCTAGTCACATATATCCATATTGCATTTCCATCATCCCATTTGTAAAACTATCATTGCATCCATCATTTGTACATAGTCATAATAAATCTTTTCAATCACATTATTGCATTACCTATCAGCCCTAATTTTGTCGCACGATCACATTTATCACTTGAGGGCAGGAAAGGATTGGAAATTTGGTACCAAATGGATTCAATAAGTGCTACAATCAATCACATCAGGGAGAGACTTATCAGAGCTTCAGAAGAGTGGGAAAGTTTATTGAACCTTTGATGGATATCATTATTCAAACCCAAGTATTTGATCCTACAACTTGATCCTTGAGCTTTCATTGACTTTATTATTTGGGATTAAAAATTGACAAAACACCTTAAAGATCAGAATGCTTGGAAATACTTTTTGAAAATCATGAAACATTGCAAAACACTTGAAGCTTTCTTTTGATAATCTTTATGAAATTGACTTTTATCACATCTTTTGAGTTAATCGATGATGTTTCGACTAGATTAGCCATGATAGAGACATGATATTCTCTTGCCTTTAAGTGATTGTTTTGAGGAAGGTTCATCAACTTATGAGAGTTCATCTAACGACATGGTCATCAAAGAACCATCAAGGACTATCTCATAAGAGGAAGGATTGACCTTTTCTTGTTTACGCAAATGGATCCCTTGGCTATTTAGATCTTCCATATCTTAATACCAAAAATCCACTTGCAACATTGAATCCGTTGACACCGGTATTCAAACTCCCATAGTTTGGTCATCCAACTAGTGAGGGTTGTACTAGGTTCAAAAAGAGGTTACCAAAGGCGATAAAAAGTGGTATTCATATCATCACGATATGGTCAGTGATGATTGTACTTGCTTTCCGGTCCCAAAATGCTCAATGATGAAAATTTATCTCCATGGCATTTCTTTGATAAAAGCTGGTGACACTTAGGTTGCATTGCATTATCATGTTAGATTAATTGCATTGTCATGTTAGATTAATTGCATTTGTTTGTGGTTAATTTTCCAAGGACAAGGGGTTACATCAATAATCTTGGTTAGTCAAAACATTAAAGAAATGAGGGGCTCAATCAAATGGCTTACTCTTGATAAATCAAAACAAAGAAAATGAGATTATCTTTTGCATTCATGCATAGCATAAATCATTAATCATTATCCATATACCAGAGAAAAGAAAATAAAAAGAATCATACATCATTTGCATACATATAGTTAAGGATAGCATTGCATACATTAAAAAAAATCAAAAACATAGGGGCATTTATATATGCATTTCCATAAAACATTTTGCATCCATACATTAAGAAATAGAGAAAACCATGTCATAAATCCATACATCATTGCATTCATTTATTTATATCATAAAATAAGATAACTCCATCCATAGCATAAATCAAAGTAAATGCATAAAACATCATATAGTTGCATAAAAGATAATCTCATAAACAACTCATCAAGGAGAACCAAGGAATATATCATCATATATCATCAAAAAAGTGTTCATCAATGATCCATCAAATTGGTATATCAAGATACAATGTCATACAAAGTGATACATCAAATGTTCCGATCAATCAAATTACATGACATGTGATACAAAGGACATCAACAATGAGTGAATCTGTCATAAATCAATCAAGATCCTATAGCACTAGATCCATCTGGACCTCTACCATCCTGTGGAGGAGGAGCCTGAGAAGTGCTCACTCCACTTTGTCTCTAAACCATAGCAGACATAAAATGCTGCATCAAGGTAGAAACCTGATCTAAATGCCCAACAATAGTGGATATATCTGTCCTCATAGACTGCACATCCCGTGCTAAAGTACCAATAGTAGGAGCATCATGCGAACTCTGTCCCTTATCCTGTGGCTGTTGAACTTGTGTAGGCACCTGTTGTGCCAGAACCTGATCCTATTGTGTTGGGACATCATCCTACTGAGCCAAGGAAACTCTCTACAACTGAACCAAAGGATCTAATCCACCTGGAATCTACTTAGCAGCATCAACATGAGCCTGTCTCTGTTGTCTCTGCTATCTGTGAACTCTCTACTGTCTATTTTCTGCTCTAGGATGTACATCAACTGCATCATCATGTCCTCTAGCATGATCTCTATCCCTAGCATGACCACCTCTCACCCATACTCAACCAATAATTAGAGGAACTCTCTATCCTCACTGTCTACCACCACCACCTCCATCACCACTACCACCATCACCCCGACCTAGGATAGGCTCTGCTAGATCAGTGAAATGAGTAAACTTGTTACGAGCCCACCAATCTGCGTACTCACGAGACATGCCTACATCTGCCATACCAGGAAGCATCTCCCACCTGTAGTAATCCATACCAACAATCTGATCCAAAGAAAATTGATAATCAATGAGAGGACCCCACATAGATCTCTCTACCTATACCCGAGCATATAGTGTTGCACCTTGAGGCATATCTTGTATCCGACCATATTGTCTAGAAACTCTGCCAAAGCAGACGTGCTCAATAGTAGTAGTATTACGGCCAATCATCCAGCAAGGGGCAAAGATGTAAGGTAACTCGTCATCATCCTCTCTCCAGCACTCACAACCAATGTATGGTCTCCATAGAACCTAATCGAGATCATCAACCTGTCATCGCCAGTAATCTAGATGACCCAAATGGTGTTGTACAACCATACCAGTATATAGAAAAGCATATGGAAAACCATGAGGCCAAACCCTATCAAAAATGGGCCTAGTAATGGGAAGATGCTCCCATATCCACAACTGGAGAATAACTGCACCAACCAACAAGGAAGCACTCTCTCTATAGACTACCTCATGCAAATCATGATAGAGCTGTGCAAGAACACATGAACCCCAATCGAAGTGTCGAGGATGAGCAAGCAAATCCTCCAGAATCCTACCCCATCCGATAGAAAAACCATGACCTCGTCAGTCGGGAAGAAGAAAACCACTGATCAATGCACCAAGTATTTCTCACAATGTAGGAAATGAAGCAAACTGAGGCTAGGTGATAGTATCATCATTAATAGAGTTGTCCCTAAACACTCATCGGCAGACAGTGGAATCATATATGGAATCATAATAAACTACCTCTCCTCTGCATGGGATACATAGTAATCTATACACGTCCTCAGGCATGATAGTCATCTCTCCAAATGACAAGTGAAATGTATTGTGGTCAGAGTGCCATCGCTCTGCCACTGCAGTCAACAAACCATGGTTCAAATGGAACTATGGAAGGTCAAGAAGGAAACTCAATCCACACAACTCGATCACACAAAACTTAGCATCTGTAAGTGTCTGACCCAAATCAATGACCCAAGATGCAACTATCCAGATGTACAGAGTAGGAAAGTTTGCCTGTTGGCAAAGCAAAGGAATCATATCAGTATACCATATCAAGGAATTATCTCAATTCAATCAATTATATCAAAAGTATCAAGCAATCACACCAAGTACCATTTGTTCCTGTCTCTGTGTCCTGAGAATGAAGCAGTAGTATCAAATCATATCAGTTTTCACACTGATTGATTTATCCTATCAGTGTCCTATCTTAATCGGATTGACAAATCACATTTGTTGGTACCACTATCCTGATATCATTAATCCATTGTTTTTTTTGAACGCAACAGACCTAATCTAATCATTCGAATCGAGCATCTAAAGTCATCAAATTTTTTATCAGACACAATCAAGTACAAGTGTAAAAAAATATCAAAAGTCTGCAGGCATGATTTTAATCATACTAGGTGACATTTCTCTAAAGTAGTATCAAAAAGTTGTTACATGACACTTTGCGAGTGTTACGCGATAATTCTCATTGCAGGTGACACTGAATCATGCTAGGCAATAGTGAAATCTGTCCTAGGTGATAGTAAATTGTTAGGTTTTCCTACGCAATAAAACATGTTAAAATTGGTATTTTTCCCTAGCTCTATGCGTGAACGTTTCGTTCTTAGGTGAGAATGAAAGTTTCTTAGGTGACATTATACTACATGTCTGCGTGAGAGAAAAGCACAAATGTGACAGTAAAAAGGTCTAGGTGACAATGAAATACTCCTAGGCGTGAGTTTAAATGTTCAAGGCAATGATGAAATGAAAAATTACAATAAATGCTAATGAATGAGCAATAAATGGAAAGGAGGAGTTTGAAATAACTCACTGGAGGTCCATAGTCAGGTGGCCTCGCATATCGCCGACACCTCTCAAATTGATGCTCTCAGATAGGGACAACCATCTCAAAATTCACCACAGGACTAGAGCAAAATCACCAAAGACAAAAGTGAAAATGAATAGTAAATCAAGGTTTTTCAACCTATTTAAGCTATTTTGACCTAATTTTGGAGGTGGAAATTGAATTAGACCTATATATTGACCTATCAAATGAACCAGGGCATATTCTTAAATCATGGCATATCATCAAAGATGTTTCAGAAATGAAAACATATTCAATCAACATCATCAAATTTTTCAAATCAAGCAATCAATATGTTTTAATTTTTGAGGGGGCATCAGGGTATCAAATTGAAATTGAAATCAAACATCATTGGAATCAGTGGGGCATCAAAAAAATTTGTATCATCATATCATATCAAAGGCAGCAATTAGTGAATCAGTGAATAAGCAATCAGGACCTAAAAGTAATGAGAACTCAAAAGAATCTTTAAATCAATGTTCTTCGCACATCAATTCAAAGAGGGGCATTTGTAGACACACAAAAATGGACAAGTGCTTTTAAATTGCAAAAATCAATAAAATGGCTCAAAATCATCAAAATGCAATAATTCAATCAAAAAAGGGATCAAATCAATTAAAATGGAAATAATTAAATAAAGTTGGACAAAAATCAATTAAAGCCAAGGAAAAATCAAATAATGATGTTAAATAATTAAATCAAAGCTTAAAGGGGTGAAAAACACTACATAATTGATTTTAATCAATTAGTTGTATAGTTGTTTAAATCAAAAATCAAAATGAACCTATTACCCTTACATGGCTAAATTTAATTAATTAATTGAATTTAATAATTCCTAATATCTTTTAACAAAGTTGAGCAACCAATGAGAATTGAGGACAAAAAGACATAAGTCACTCAAAAAGGATGAATCTCGATCACTCATTCTAAAGTTTCAATCTCATCCACTCAATCTTGTCCTTTTGTCCAAAGCTTTGAGACAAACCTTTAAATTGTCCCCCCATTTATGAACAAAGCAAAGTATTTGACTCAACCAAAGGTTAATCATGATTACTTCACTCCACCCCCTACCCTTGGGAATTTACTATAAATATGGAGCATTTTGAGAGCAATTGATATCTTAGAAATTCATTTGCAAAGCATTGTTACTATAGGCAATTGAATAACATTCTAAGAGCATTTAAGAGCATTTGCATTATACTTTTGTCAATTTGAGCTAGAATCATCATCATAGAAGCATTGTAGAAGCATAGAACAACATACATTCTCATTTTAGAAATGTCACTAATGGAGATTTGAGCTGAGAGCTTCACTTACCACATCTTTCTAGAGAGCCATGAGATGCTATAAATCTTAGTTTCATTTTTAAATAGATTTTCATTGTATTTACTTTAGAAATGTTGCTAATTTGATCTTAATTTCATGAAGGTGATATTCATCATCACACATTATTAACAAAATGCTTGAATTTGCAAGAGAAGAAGAGAGATAAATTCTATTTTGAAGACCCTTCTAGTGTTATACGCTTGTCAACTAGCTTTAAGGTTCAAAAAGAGAAAGTCTATAACCAGAGAGATTTCTTGAGGTACCATTGTTGTCCTTTAGAAAATATATGGATGTCTGGCCATCAGAACTAGAAGCTTACAAGTAAATCAAAGAAAACTCCAATGTAGTCAAAATCAACTCTTCTTATTGTGGGCTGATATTGTTATGGTTAATATTTTTTAGATTTCAACATGAATTTTGTTATCAATCTTTTGGATCAAAGGAGTTGGAGTCTTTGATGCATAGTAGGGCTTAAAATATTCTTACAATCACAAAAAACCACAAAAATTTCACCAAGGGCATGGATTAATAGCACTTCATTAACAATTAGGCCTCTAGCCTAGCAACCTTTCAAAACAAGGTTTTTAGACACATATTTTGTGGCATGTGTGATCTCCATAATTTGGTTACCTTTTGAGATACCCTTTACTCGCCCCTCTATAACATACACAAAATAAAGGTAGGGTTGTTTTGAACCAATACCCTTAGCAATTGACTAGTAACTCATCAAGTAGGCCTAAAGGGAGCAACAACTTGGGGTTTATGTGCATAACTTTCAAAGGACAACTTAATCCCACAATCTAAAAAAAAAATTGGATACCTGTTATGGAGTTCTACAACCTATGTGGAAATGGGTATAGGTTACTTGGGAAAGTATGCTTCAAAAATGGATTTCTATGCTAGGAATTAGGCCTAACTATGCAAATATGCATGAAAATGAAAGGAACATTTGCCTATAGCTTCTATAAATCAAATAATTTGGTTAATCTCTCCAATGAGACTGTGGAGAACCTTGTTATAGAAATTTTCCCTCATTTTTAGTAAGATCCAACGGTGTAAGTGATCTAGTTATGCCATTTTTCCCAAAACTGGTAACCCTAGGGCAGATTTAGATGAGTTTTTGTAAATTTGTAATATATTCCTCCAAACTCAATGAAAATACACCAAACTGATTGGAAATGAAAGGTGATTCAGTCCTCTGTCACGTCCAATCAATTTGAGATCATTAGATGCAAAGTAAAATCCACACAAAACCAAAAAATAGTCAAATTTCCTGGGAAAACAATGTTTTGGACATGCAAACTTTGTATTAGGTTCATTCCATTCCTCTCCAAAACCTTCTCAACCTTGGGATTCTTGTTTACAACATGTATTTATGATTTTCTAAGTATTCCTCCCACCTCCCACCCCCCGAAAAAAAAAGCAATCGATCCTAACTACCTTTTAAACTCCTTAATCGTTTAACTTCCTTGAAAGCCAAAATTGCAAAATCATTTTGACAACTCTTTTTCCAATTTTACAACATTTAATAAAAATGACTCAACAATCCACCTAGAAACCTAACATTGACTCAAAACACCTTTCATATATTAGAAATGGTCTTCAAGACCTTATTACAACCAAAAATAGGACTCAACACAAAATGTTAACCTAGGGCCTTAGTTTTACATCAAGTAGACTAGGTGTCTCTGCACTAGTTTGATGGAAACATGAGTAATAAAAGTTTGATCTAAAATATTAGTAAGAAATTTAGAAAATTATATTTTTGTTATTAACATTTTAGATCAAAAGAGGTTGATCTTAAATATAATAAGATAAAAAAAGTTTCATTTAAAACATGAGCTTGAATATGAGTAATAAAAGTTTGATTTGAAACATTAGTAAGAAAAATCTATAGGATCACATGAAAAAAAAAAATTGACTAATGGGTTGTCAAGATTTTATACAAGATCAAATCTAGAAAATGTTAGCTACCCTTGTAAACTACAAATTTTTTTAGGATTTTAATAGTTATGATTTCTGTGTAAACAAAGAGTGGTTGTTGGGAAATATTGAACAGAGGTAAGAGCTCTAGTTCTAAGTTTGCTAGCTGCCATTTCTGAGAACCTTGGACTCCAGCTAGATTATCTTGATAAAGCTATTAGAGAGCATGCTCAACATATGGCTATAAATTATTTTCCTTGTTGTCCAAATCCTAAGCTAACATTTGGCATGTCAGCTCATTCAGATCCCAATGCCCTCACAATTCTTCTTCAAGGTGATGTATCGGGACTACAAGTGCACAAGAATGGACGATGGTTTGTCGTACAACCCATACAAAATGCCTTCATAATCAATGTTGGAGACTAATTAGAGATAACCATTACTAGTTCATTATAATAATGTAATATTTTATTATTTATAAGTACACGATATTTTTTCTACTAAGTTTGATATTCTTATGATTCGACTTTCTACATGATCAAGTGAGTTCATTGACATATATTTTGTAAGTGATGACTCACAATAATCTACCTCTCTTATGAAAGTAATTGGTACATTTAGCACTCGTTCTATCTAGGTGATTTTAAGAGATGAAGTATTGGGCCTTCCTACGATACCTATCCAAGTACTACTCCCTTTCGAGTGGTTTGTGAACTATGGAAGTTGTCCTTCCTAGGGTACTTATCCAAGTACTACTCCATTTCGAGTGTTTTTTGAATTGTGGAAGTTTTCACATTAGTTGGAGTAGTACTAGAATGGATGACCTTCTAGAAAGGTCCTTCCTCGAGGTCACTCATCACTATACTACTCCATTTCAAGTGCTTTTCCACTTGGAAAGAAGTAATATTGGGATGGGTGACCTCAGAAAGCTCCTTATTTAGAGGTCGCACTACTCGAATTCAAGTGTTTTTATGCTTGAGTTGAAGTTGTACTGACATAGATGATATTCTAGAAAGACCCTTTGTATAACTTAGATTTAATGAATGCTATGTTTACTATTCATCTCATGAAAAATAAAACAGATTTCTATGAACCATTATTAGTAAAATATAGGTCAATGGGTTTGATTAAAAACTATAGAGATACACTTGAATTCTGATAATATATCATTTCGCATTTTGTCTCTAATTAATCCTTACAGAAACGGAATTGTTACAGGTTTTGACCAACGGAATATACAAAAGCGGAATTCACCGTGCGTTAGTCAATTCGGCCCAAGCCTAATTTTACTGTATAAAAAAGTTTACCTACGAAGAATATTATCAGGGACAAAAGATCTACACGGAAATTCATGCCTGAATTATTTTAAAGCTCACGCGGTTATTATATTCGATTGATTTTTTGTGTTTCTTCCTTGCTAATATGTCAATTTTTTATAAATGCTGATCTTTTTAAGACTCCTTTTAAATGATTGGAATTGAGTGCAATATCATTTTCGCGGTTTTCTAAATTAAAAAAACTCTTCGTTACCAGAGATATAAAGTTGTATTTTATTATGTTCTTTTTTGACATTTAATACGGTAAGATCCCTTCCCGGCCTAAGAGCTAAGCATGATTAATTCGCCTGAGTGGAAATGTCTAATAATAAATCAATAAATAATAAATAAAGTATGTTGTACGTAACAAAAATGAAATTAATCTAAGTCAAAAGGGATTGAGAAATATTTCACGTGTGGTGGAAGAAGACTACTACATAGAGGAGAAAAATCAATAGAGGGTAGAAAGAGTGGTGTCGTGCCATCTAGAAATGACCTTTCTCATATTATAATCATTATAATTATGCATAAATAAGGAACATTATTTATCTTATGTTTCTATTTTAATTAGTTTCACATACCAAAATACATTTAAATTGGAGGAAAGTTAAAAAATGCATGAAAAATAATATGAACCATGGAAAAAATACTAAGTATTTAGAAATAGAATTCAAATATAATCGTAAGGCACAATGAAGGATAATTGGGTAAATTATTGAGAAAATATTTGAATGCAAATAGAAATATGCCACCAAGTATTTCTCCTAGCTTGTATAATGCAAAAAATGGCCTTGAATGAAAGATAAAGTATAATATAGGCATAAAGAAGAATTATGTGTACCACCACAATAAGTATTTGGAATAAGTATAAGATCTATAATTATGATATCACAACACATATTTATGGTTAGCATAAACATAAGTATACTATCTATATATATGATTATATGTTAATCCTAGAATATTATATTATAATGCCCCAAGCCACACACCAAAAACATCATTCGATCAAATAAATTTTAGTTTGAAACCATAAAGCACAACCAATAAGATATGAAACCAACATGTCACTTGTAACACCTAGTTTTTGGACTAAGTAGCAAGTTGTTGTTTTACTCAATTTTAACTTAAATAATTTGGTAAGTGTTTTGAATTATGATATTGAAACTATGGTTTACTTATACTGTGATTGTTCTCCTTTTTTATATAAAGGAAATTGAAAATGTTGGTTAGATATTGATTAGAAAGGTATAAATGTGAATTTATTACCTTTGTGATGTTAGTGAATAAGTTATGTTGTATTTTATATTAAGGGTAAAATAGGTTTTGATGGGGCCCCAAAACCCATTACAAACATATTTTGGCAGGATCTATAACCCAAAATCAACCAACTGCAAAGAATAGATCTCTAACAACTAGCAATTGTGTTGTCAATTAACAATCAACAACCTAATAAATAGGAACAAGAATGACTTCTACTACACCAAAATAGAAGGTTGGGGCTCTACACAATAAATATTTTCTTAACCTAAATTAAGAAACCATGGGTTTTTTGGTACCCTTAACCTTAATCCTTGGGTTTTGACAAGGCTCCCAAAATCTAAAAAAATGGACATTTAGATAAGCTTTGAAGACCTTCTCCAAATACAAATGATCCTCGCAAACAATCAATAGATAGAGGGAAAAAAGGGGTTTTGACACACTCCCATAACCTTCACAAGCAACCTTAAAAGATTAAACAATGAAGAACCAACTGAATGTATTGGGTTTTGGAAGTCTCACCAAACTTGCACAACCAAGGGCTTTTCCAAACACCCTTAACCTGGTCTTTGGGTTTTGAAAAGGCCCCCAAAACCTTTAGGCCCCATTTATTTGTGGGAATTGGACCAGAATTGGCAGTGACAATTCCCGATTCAAACGAAATCCATTGTTTGGTTCCTCAAATTGCAATTTGGGTTTAGGGTGGGAAAACTGGGTTTTGGCCCTAAAACGAGCGGCACAATCTTCCCACCTGAGAGGTGGAATTGAAAATCAAAATCTGGTTTTGCAAAAAAATGAAGCACATTTGATAAGTTTTCGGGTCCGCCGAATTCCCACTTTTGTTTTTGGGGGTTTGGTTTGGGGTTTTCATTTTTCATCTGGTTGTCACATTCGCAGCTGGGGTTGTTTTCTCGCTCGACTGGGGTTGTTGTCGCTGGTTCAATACATTTCGGCCCTTTAAGCCTGCAAATCTAGCGTACAGGTATGTGATTTCGTGTGTTACATGATTTTCTCATGTTTTCGCGTGTTACGTGATTTTTCTGTATGCTATTGGGGAATGTAAAGCACTATTTATGCTTTCATTTTGAAGGTTTTGCATTTTGAAGGTTTTGCATTTAGCATAAACAGTGCTTTACATTCCCCAGTACAAATGTTCTTCCATTCTTGTGGTATATTTAATGCTGCTAGGTGTGACTGAGACCTCGGCATCCCTATCTCCGAAGGGAGTCAAATATGAAGGTATTTTAATCTATGTTTCTGTCAAAAATTGAATTGGGTTTTTAATTTAACCTTGTTTGCAGTTTCATCTCCTCTACTCGTAGTTTATTTACACCGCATTTGTTAAAAACCCAATTCATATGCAAGGCATTTCTTAAAATACCCATTTCATTCGAGTTGTATCCCGCATGACACCCATTTCATTTGCATTGAGTTTCTCAGAACACCCATTCACTTGCATTACATTCCACATGATAACCATTTAATTTGCATTATACTCTCTCTGATACCCATTTCATGTGCATTGCAATGGTAGCTCTAATTTACATTAGAGATTAAAAAAAGCCCAAAGATACTACAATGAAATTTAAGTTGTCAGAGAGAATCTGAAAATATGTCTAAAGGCGAGGAAGATGAAGGATGCCACGAATACAATTTCACACTCAATCATTACCGGCAATTTAATTAAGGCAATGGTGTATATCACACCTCATAGAGCCAACACTGCAAACCTTTTAGGTCAGTCCCCAATAACATAGACAACATTAATGACTAGAAAATAAAAGAATATCCACATGCTTTGTTGTCTTGCAACTTGTCAATTCTATGATATTGTTCAGAAAGTGATGTGAATTGACATTGGTCAAGACCAAGATGCTAATCAACTTATCATGCTATGGAAGAAACTGTCGTGGTTGAGATACTTATGCAACATTGGAATTTGTCAAATCTTTTATCCCACCATATTAAAATCTTAGTAAATATGAATTGCAATAGCAACAAATCTTACATTTCATACATGTACAAAGCATATTGAAGTGTCATCATTGCCTTCAAAAGAAGGTCAAACAAGATAAAGCATTGTGGAAGTACAATTCTACTTTTTAGGTGTCTATTTGGGATAGTGCAAGTTAATCCAACTTAGCACAATAAATCTCAGATCACTATGCCCTCTCTTTTTCAGTATCTCATCGTGCTTTCTAGCTCCAAACAAAATGAGACCACAACTAAAACTAGATCTTTTGTCTACTTCTAATGAAAAGGATAGAGGAAAGGAATGGTAAGATGACCATTGGACTTCACATTCTCAATACAAACATGATTGACTGTGAATTCCCACACCCTTCTCTTTCCCATTGATTAATGTTCAATATATGTCCTTCCCACATATTGGAAGCTTTGCTTTGCTTCAAAGTGATCTTCAATGACTCCTACGGCATTCTCAATTTGTGGATATTAGATATCACACTTGAAATGAATACTCTTCAATGACAGTACTTGGAGGACAGAATTATCAAGATATGATTTCCCCATTATGTTCAAATGTTGCACTGATTGCAAACCTATTTCAGATGTTTGATCACCAAGCATCTTACCATTTCTTTCAAGTAATCATCTTCTTTTTCTTTATCAGATATCCACCTTCTCCTCCATTCTTTTGTTGCAGACATGTGCAAGTTTCCTAGAAATAGTTCAATGTCATAACCCATCTATGGTATAATAATACAGGGTTTCAACAACTGCTCCCTTGCCTGTATACAGGCAGAAACTAAAGTATAAACTACATTTTCTAGAAACTCAAAATAAAATCCACTCCCTTATTTACTACTGCAGGGTTGAAATGGTGCACCTTGTTATAATGCAAGCCTATGGTTATAGATTGCTTCACTAGCATCACCAATTATGTCCACAAGAACATTGTCATTGTCCTTGGTCATATTCTTTTCTCTTTGTTTTTGTTTTCAATGTTTTGATTCAACATAATTATATTGTAATATCCTGTGTTAAAATTCATTTGAAACATTTCCATACATCTTTAAAATATGTTCTCTTTCTTTCTATTTTTCAGTCTTTTGACTCCACAAATTAGTCATTTGAAACATATATGCAACCTTTACATTAATCCTCATTCTTTTCTCTTTATTTTTTGTTTTAATGAGTAAGAGCCCTTAATTCTTACCAATATGTTTTGAAAGCCTAGTGTATGCTCTGTAATAACAACCACCAAATTTTATTAAGCATTGAGTATGCAGATGGATAGAAACTCTTTCGTCTAGCTACTATCAAAGACAAAACATGCCCATATTTTGAACAAACATGTTCCCCCAAAAAAAAAATAACCTAAAATCGTGAAAATAACCATCTCATCTACTACTTCATCTCTGATTTGACCTGCTTCAACAATTACAACATCCTCAGAAACCTCTAATTATAGGTTGCATTCATCTTTATTGCAATCTTCTAAATCTTCTCCTCTTCCATACTAATATCCATAGTAATCATTGATAGATTTCTTGCAGCAAAGCATATTTAAACATATGAGGCCATCCCAATTCTCTTGTAGCGAAGCATATTTAAACGCAATAGTACATGCTGCTCCTTTGCCACAATTGTGCTTCTTTACCACAATTGTTAATCTTTTTAGTAAATGATACAGAATTGTGCATCTTTTTAGTAAGTTTCTAAAAAGATGCACAATTCTGTATTGTTTACCACCGAAATAGTAGGTGAATAGGGAACACAAAATAGAAACTAGAGCGAAATGAGTGTAATATGTCAGATAAATTCAGTACAGAGCTAATGTATTTGTAGGAATAGTCATATATTAGTATCAAACACACACAAGATAGAGACAACATAGAGTTGTAAATTCACAAAGTCATGAAGTGCAATTGATATCAAAAGATGCACAATTGTGGTAAAGGAGCAGCATGTACTATTGCATTTGCATTGATACAAAATTGTGCATCTTTTTAGAAACTTATTAGAAGCTTACTAAAAAGATTCTTATAACACTGATTATAATACAATTCAATGGTAAACGATACAGAATTGTGCATCTTTTTAGAAACTTATTAGAAACTCACTAAAAAGATGCATAATTCTGTATCATTTACTAAAATGGTCTGCTTAATAAATCGCAAAGATTGAGTTGTATGGTCATTTTATTTGTTTCTTGATTTTTTCTTCTATACTAGTGTGTCTTCATTTTGGTTCAGCTATTTATAAAGGGGAGTAATAAATCATTCTTAATGAAAAAATAGAAAATTTTAAATTGTGGACAAGATGTACTTATAAGGAACACTCGGTTCATACTGGATATCTCCTCGCTGATATCATTGTGTTTGTCCACATTTCAAGCCATTGATGGATCCTATTAAGAATATTGACATTCTAGGATGGGTAGCTGTGGAGACCCAATATTCTCTTCTTCTCACAACTCTTCTTGCTTGTGTTGCCATAGCCAGAGTAGTGGTAGGCCGAGAAAGCAGTGCACAAATGGGTAAACGAAGAAGAAAAGGAAATTCTTTTTATAGAATGGTTATTCATTCCAATGATGTGGGTTGTCAGGATCAGATTCACATGAGTAGGGGAGCCTTCTTTCATCTAGCTACTATCCTAAGGCTGAAAGGAACCTTGACAGATATGATACACTTGACGTTAGAAGAACAACTTGTGATGTTCCTCCACATTGTTGGCCACAATCTAAGGAACCGCAAGATTTCCCACAACTTTGGGCACTCAGAAGAGACAATCAGTCGATACTTCCACAAGGTGTTGAGGGCTATCTTAGGACTCCACCAAGATTTCTTTCTACCACCTAGTCCAAACACTCCTCCTGAAATTAGTGGGAACAAACGTTTTGATCCATTCTTCAAGGTAATTGTTGTGTTGTTACAAATATCTTGTGTGGGTTTTTATCCTTATCATATTGATGATTGTATCATATCGTATAGGATTGTGTTGGAGCTATCGATGGAACCCATATACCAGTCACTGTTGATGTCGACATGCAAGGTAAATATCGTGATAGAAAAGGCAACCTGTCACAAAATGTTATGGGTGTGTGTTCCTTCGATCATAAGTTTCAGTACTGCCTTGCTGGTTGGGAAGGGTCTGCTACGGATAGTCGTGTTCTAGCTTCAGCTCTGTCAAGAGCAGATCCTCTTGTTGTTCCCCTCGATAAGCCAAATCATAGTTTAATATACTCAAGGGTAAATCAATGTTTCAAGTTTTAATAATATACTTTATTTATGTAGGAAAATATTTTCTAGTGGATGCTGGATATCCCAATGCACCTAGATTTCTTGCTCCTTATCAATGTACACACTACCACCTGAAGGAGTTTTCAAGACATAATCCAATAAACTCTTGACAAGAGTTGTTCAACCATCGACACTCCTCTCTTAGAAACTCAATAGAGTGTACATTTGGTATTCTCAAGCAACGTTTTCCAATCTTGAGGCATGCCACATCTTATCCTATCATGACACAAGCCCATATTGTATTGGCATGTTGCATACTACACAACTACATTACGTTAGAGAATGACATTCCATCAGAAATTGCCACTGAAGAGGACGATGATTGTGATGGGATAGATGTACTAATGCTAGAGATGTATGGGTTGTCTCAGCGTGATAGAGATGAGTGGGCATAGTTCTGAGATGATATAGCAAGTAGAATGTGGGAAGAGTACAGATCCCAAGAATAGTTGTTCTTTTAATGGGTCAAGACTACATGATGGTTTCCTTTTTCTTATGTTTTTCTCTACAAGTATTGGACTTCTATGGGTCAATGTGTTTTATTTGAGTACATTGGTGTATGAAGATACTTTGACATACATGATGGTTTCCTTTTTATTCTGTTTCTATCTGGAAGTATTGGTCTTCTATGGGTCAATGTGTTTTATTTTAGTAAAGTGATGTATGAAGATACTTTGATATACAGGATGGTTTCCTTTTTATTCTATTTCTATCTGGAAGTATTGGTCTTCTATGGGTCAATGTGTTTTATTTGAGTAAACTGATGTATGAAGATACTTTGATATACAGGATGGTTTCCTTTTTATTCTATTTCTATCTGGAAGTATTGGTCTTTTATGGGTCAATGTGTTTTATTTTAGTAAACTGATGTATGAAGATACTTTGATATACAGGATGGTTTCCTTTTTATTTTGTTTCTATCCAAAAGTATTGGTCTTCTATGGGTCAATGTGTTTTATTTGAGTAAACTAATGTATGAAGATACTTTGATATACAGGATGGTTTCCTTTTTATTTTGTTTCTATCTGGAAGTATTGGTCTTCTATTGGTCAATGTTTTTTATTTTAGTAAACTGATGTATGAAGATACTTTAATAGACAAGATGGTTTCCTTTTTATTCTGTTTCTATCCAGAAGTATTGGTCTTCTATGGGTCAATGTGTTTTATTTGAGTAAATTGATGTACAAAGATACTTTGATGTTTACACAGCATGGCATACATAGAACTGATGATGAGCATGGATGAATTTGGTAACAGCAGCCAAATATCTTCTTCCTCTAAGAAGATAATGTGGAGTAAGCAAATGGAATGAAAGTTTATAGACTTTCTCCTAGAGCAAGTACAGCTAGGAAGAAAAGGTGATGGAGGTTTTAAAAAAGAAGCGTGGACAGCCATTGAGAGGAGGTTCAACAATGATATGAACCTAAATCTATCTAAGGACAATTTCAAAAATAAGCTGAAAACATGGAAGCTAGCATATAGAGTCATGAAGGAGCTAAGAAATACAAGTGGCTTCACTTGGAACGAGGCAACTCAGTGCATGGATGCTGAGGATAGCGTATGGGATGAGCTTCTCAAGGTAGGGTGATCTCTCTACTATTTTGATGGAAATAATATTGCCTTCTTATAAAGTACCTAATGAAAGACAAAGAACCTAATCCATTTATTTATGCCAACATGCAGAGAAGAGAGTTAAAAAATGCCAAAGTGTATAAGAGGCAGCCCTTCCAATACTTTAATTTACTGGGTGCAATTGTGGGTAATGACATTGTTGAAGGTAATGTAGCTACAACGGCCCTTGAGACTGAAGAAGGGAACCCTATGGAAGAGCCATACAATGTGCTTGATGAAGAGGACATTGGTTTCAATGTACATCTTGATAGTGCTGCTGATTTGGACAATGACCCTTATCCTTCCAATCAGTCCACTCCAAGTGCAAGTGCTAGAGGAACACCTACATCATCAGTCACAAGGGTGGGAAGGAGGAGGAAGGCAAGTATGGTCGCTTCCTTGGATGCCATGTGTGAAACAATGAAGAAAATAAAAGAGGGCATGAGCAATGTGCACCTTCACAAAATTGATATATCTGCTCATGAGAATGCTTTGACGGATGCATATAGCGCTCTCAAATCCATGCCTCAATTGAGTCGAGGTGTATTCCTGAGGGTATACAACACCTTCATGGTTGAGCATGAAAGAGCCAAAGGGTTCTTGTTGATGACTGAGGACGAGAGAGTGGACTGGATTGCAGCCACATATGGTGGATTATAGTTATTTTCTACATACTTTATCATAGTTGTTCACATACACTAATGATTGTTTATGATTGTTTATGGTTGATGATTGTCACTTATGATGTGCTAATTCATCCCAACATACTTTATCAAACTTTATCATGAGTTGAAACTTTAACATAGTTGTTCACATACACTGATGATTGTTTATGATTATTTATGGTTGATGATTTGCCACTCATTTTGTGTGTACTGAGTATGCTAATTCACAAGACTTATTATGGTCTTCACCTATCAGAGTAATGGACATTTTATGGGTGTACTAATTGCAGTTCATATACATAAATTGCAATGAACTACAATTAGTATGCTGAGAAATTAATTTATGTATATGAAATAGAAAAATGGTTTGATGAAAAATGAAAACCCCATCCGAGAATGTGAGGTGCCAGCGACAACCAGATGAAAAATGAAAACCCCAATGAATGAACTGCAATTAGTATGCTGAGAAATTAATTTGATCTCACTATATATAATTTATGTCTATGAACTGCAATTAGTATGCTGAGAAATTAATTTGATCTTACTATATATAATTTATGTATATGAACTGCAATTAGTATGCTGAGAAATTAAGCTATCTAGTGTAATGAAATTTGTCTGATTTTGATTGTATTGTACATTTTCTCAGCATACTAATTGCAGTTCATATATACATATATTATATATAGTAAGATCAGCATAATCCATTATTAATTTTGATAGTTCATCTGAAATGTCTTTTCCAGATTTCTCTTGTTCCAGATTTAAAGAATCGATTGTTCAGCTGAAATGTCCCCCAGTTTTACTTTCAATTACATTTGATTGAAACTTTATCTAAAATGTATTTGCACATATTTGTTTCATTGTCATCACCCCTATTGTTGTGGGCTTTGCTGTGGGCTCTATTATGTAATGGCTGATGTATTGATATGATGTTATTGTTCACTTTATATTGTTGTAACGTTATATTTTTAGTCTCATTTCATTGTCATCACCCCTGTTTAGTGGGCTCTGTTATGTAATGGCTTCTATATTGTTCTCATGTTATTGATCACTTTATAGTGCTATAATGTTATGTTTGTAGTCTTGTTGAATCTTTAGTCATCTATTCTTACAAGTTTCTTTACTACAATCACTATATAGTTCATCTGAAATGTCTTTTCTAGATTTTGATCTTGTTCCAGTATTCAATCTAGTGCTTTGTCTTTGTCACGCTACTTAATCCACATATTGTTATTTTAAATTTTCCATACTGCATATAGGTCAATTACACTCGATCATTAATTTGCGTGACAAATACAGAGCATTGGATTGAATACTTACTATCTCAAAGCATATACATGAATCTGTCTCTAGAAAATTTGAGTGATCTCTTAGAATCCTCACAGGGAGTATATTCACTATACTTCATATCACAAGGTGCAAAAGACCTAGACCTATTTGAAACCTCACCTAATGATAATGTATGATGAAGTTCAAAATCTAATGAGACTGGTATGAATGCAATGAATATTTGATGAATGAGACATAGGACACTTTCTCAGCATTACTAATTGAAGTTCATATACATAAACTACAATGAACTATAATTAGTATGCACCAGAAATATTACATACATGAATCAACCAATTGCAGTTCATATACCAAATCTCAGAGCATATACATGAGTCTATCTCTAGAAAATTTGAGTGACCTCTTAGAATCCTCACAGGGAGTATATTCACTGTACTTCATATCACAAGGTGCAAAAGACCTAGACCTATTTGAAACTTCACCTAATGATGATGTATGATGAAGTTCAAAATCTAATGAGACTAGTATGGATGCAATGAATATTTGATGAATGAGACATAGGACACTTTCTCAGCATTACTAATTGTAGTTCATATACATAAACTGCAATGAACTGCAATACATTTATAAATTTAACTTAGAATACTTCTTTCAAGGCTTTCTATAGTCTTGAACTAATCACCATCTTCAATAATATTGTGCTAGGTTCCTATACAAAGTAATTGGTTCTTTTTAACAATGATCATATTCAAGCTAGTTAATTATACATGGTTCCATGTTCCTTCGTTGACACTTTCTCAGCATACTAATTGCAGTTCATATACATAAACTACAATGAACTGCAATTAGTATGCACCATAAATATTACATACTTGAATCAACCAATTGTAGTTCATATACATACTTGAAATATTACATACTAATTGCAGTTCATATACATACTTGCAATGAACTGCAATTAGTATGCAATGAACTGCAATTAATATGCACCAGAAGTAAAAACTTGAATCAATTGTAAACTGATTGCAGTTCATTATTGGACCAAAAGTAAATTAATATGCACCAGAAGTAAAAACTTGAATCAATTGTAAACTAATGCCCTTCATTATTGGACACTTTCTCAGAATACTAATTGCAGTTCATATACATAAACTGCAATTAGTATGCACTAGAAATATTACATACTTGAATCAACCAATTGCAGTTCATATACATACTTGCAATGAACTGCAATTAGTATGCAATGAACTGCAATTAAATGCACCAGAAGTAAAAACTTGAATCAATTGTAAAAACTTGCTCTCTCAATGGCCATGCAAAGATGTTTCAGAACTTCTCTTGGGATCAGGTGTCAACCCAATCAAGTTATTTCTTTCATTTTTCCCTCTTTGTTTTCATATACACTGGTATACAGTAGCCACTAGTAAGTACCCGCTGGTATACTTATTGTGTTAATTCATTGGATCCATGCCAAGATTATTTTGTGTTGCTAGTGATTATGTTGGCTTTCACAGAGTGTGCTTGTCTTCCTCTCCATTTTGGTTTTGATCTCCACTTCAAGGTAGGAAACCTTGTTTCTCTCTTGTCCTTTAAATTTTGAGTGCTTTCAGAGGTCCATCAATGGCCAAACAAGCATGCCCTCCCTTGACCATTATTTTCATTAAAGTGCTTTTTAGCTTGCATTTTTTAGTGTTGTTGCTTTTAACATATTTAAGTGGAATACACGAAGGAGTACCACATGATGAATGCTTCATTAATGCATTGTTAAGGTGTAGTCTCTTAACTATCCATTTCTAGTTCTTTAGACATGATTTTATAAATGTGTTTTCATAGACAACTGTATTGTTCATGATTTTGTATGTATATACCCTAACCATCTTGTTATTATTGTTGTGTTACAAAATTAAGTTAAATAATTCTACTTTGTTCAATGCTCTATTTCATCTTCAATTTCTTTTCATTTTTCATTCATTTTAAAAAACCACGTGATAGGTACAGAAATAGAAATAGATAGTTTTGAGACTACACATATGATGATAAAGTGAGACTACACATATGGTGACATTAAATATGTTTGAAATAGCTTCTAGATTTGATTTTGTAGATATTTTACGATCACACTTTGTGATCCCTCATCACGATGGAAGAGAGAAAAATGATTGACAGAAAAGTCCATCATTTTGGTCTATTGCAATAATTTTGGTCTCTTTCATCCTGATCATGGATCACAGAGTGTGATCCAAAACTATCTATACAATCAAATCCAGAAGGTATTTCAAACATTGATGAAAAAAATATCCACATATGCTAATAAAAAAATGAGCTATCTGATGATTGTTTACTGTTCATGTTTGTAAATGGTCAATATTTATGATGGTACTCCTTGGTGTATTCCATTTAAAAATAAACAAGTTTTAGTTTTTCTATCATGTTTACTTTGTAGATGCAGGATTGATCATCGAATGTGGGGCATAAGGGCGTAGACAGTGGATCTACTTGCATTTTCTTATTTAACAGTGTGTTTTCACACCACCAATCAGTTCATGGATATTGTTCTTCCCCAACTTCTATCTAATGCTATAGTTGTGTCATTATATTTTTTGTATAACTTTTTCAATTTGTACTCATAGAATATAGTCATGTTGTTATAGCAAACAAAATTAGTATGAATGAACAAAGTTTTGCTTGATACAGTGTTGATGGCTATGAGGAATGTTCCTATGTGTGACTATGGTGATGGATTGCATTGTGTGTTGAGGATGTCACACACATAGGAAAATCCAGACCGTAAATTTTGGAGTTGCAAAAATAAGAAAAAGGTTGTTAATTGCACAATATTTAAATGTTTACCAAGAATAAATATTAGTCATTATAGCGAGACTAACTTAGATTTGTATTGTAGGATGGCGGTGGATGTGAGTACTTTCGATAGGCCAATGACACCTCGTCGTTGTCTACATCATCTGCACGTTCTACACATACACCTGTTGTAGATGACGAGTGCAAGAATTGCAAAACACTCGAGAAAACTATGGCAAAAGCGGAGGCTGCCTCTAAAGCTGAAATCTTGTTTTTACAATGTTTACTTTGTGCAACAATCGTACTATTTTGTTGGATCATTATGCAAAGATAGATATATATGTGGACTAGATGACTTATTTATATTTTGATGTGATATCGAGCAATGTTATAATTATTTTTTTGTTATAATATTGTTTATGATAATGTATAAAATTATTAAAAAAAGTTAAGTTTACTGTTCACAATATTGAAAAAAATATATTAAATTTTGTTTATGATTTACTACATAAAAATATAAATTAATATAAAAAAACCATACATAAAAAATGGACCAAAATAATAAAATATTAAATTAAAAATTAAATTCTAATTCCAATTCAAAATGTAGAGCCAAACATAGAAAATGGATAATGTAATTCCAATTCCAATTTGAAATTGCAAACCAAACACATAAATAGGAATTTCTTACTTCCAATTCCAATTTCGAAAATGGCAACCAAATGCAGAAGATGGATTGTCTCATCGATCTTCCAGGTCAACCAAACGGTCCAAAACATCTTCCAAATATACAAAATTGGAATTTCAAAACCTGATTTTGAGATAATCAAGTTTTGACTCAAATTCCAATTCCGCAAACAAACGGGGCCTTAGAGTGGGTTTTGAAATGGATTCCACAACCAAACTCCAACCAATATTAGAAGCACCCTATCATCCAGTCCACCACTCTCCTATGAAATTCATTCCCACCTCGATAAGAGAGGACCCCCCGCCATAGGAACAACAGAGAAGGACAAGATAAGAAGGGTACCTACCACTATACAACCAAAGACAGTAGAGGAAACCCAACCAGAAAACCAATCTTCACCAAAATAAAACCTCTCCACCTCTAAAGAAGAGGGCTCCACCTCCAAAGGAATAGTAAAGAAAGAGGATTCAAGTAGGGGATTCTCTACATTCTCAATAAGTTATGTTGCGTTGTGATATTATGATTATTGAAATAACCATCTCTCTGAATGAATGAGGTTCTTATCAATAATTAGTTCCCCTCCAAAATGAGGATGGAAAACATCATTCAAGAGAGGCAAGTAGATACAAAAGAATGACATGATCACTATGACCTTAACAACTAAAGTACACATGCGCTAAATGAAGTCATGTTGCAAATATTATATATTCAATGTTTTTATGTAATATTTTTAGATGAAATGGTACCTTTTGTTGTAACACTATTTTTTTGGCTGATCTTGTCCCTTTGTTCATGTTTCCATGATAAGCCAGTTTGGCTTCTCATCTTGCATATTTTATGGCTAGTATATTCTAACCTAAGAGGGATTTATCCCTAGAAGTCTTTATGATCACTTATATATGAAAAATCCTTGTAAACACACTAATGCAAAAATTCTAATGATTAATAGTACCTTGATTTTAAATTAATAGCTTTTTAAATAGTTATGTTCCATATAGTGGAGAGTACGAACTGCATTAATGTAATATAATTTTTACTAACAAAAGTAAATATGCCATGATCCTTTCTTTGCATATTATTATTTAATAATTTATATTATTTTGTTTTATTTAATGTTATTGTGTGAATTGCAATCAAGATTCTATTTTCTTTTCTTTCAAAGTCAGTAATGGAGAATATATTTAATTATTTCTTATCAGTTGGAGATTTATGCCATATCCCTAAATCTTTATGTACAACCATGCATTACAATTATACACTAAAGAATAATGCAATAGAATAATTGTAAGTTTGGTATAATCTCTATTGTATATTATGTGTATTTTTCAATTTTTTTATTGTTTGCATATTCTTTCAATTGGTATTAGATCCCAAGTGAGTCGAGATTAGGATATTGTGAAGTTGTTTGAAATGAAATTATTGTTTGGAGCTATTTGTGAAAAATTGCAATTCTTGGAGAAAAGTGAAAAGAGAAAAAGATGGGAAAAAGAGGAATCCACAAGCAAAAAAAATTGTCACTAGAAGATTGTAGGTCATTGTGAGATTGAAGAAGATGATTTTGATCTGTTGAAAAATAGAAATTGGTGTAAAGTCATTGATAAAGGTGAATGCACCAAATTTGAGAAGCCCACAATTGCTTTTTTTTTTTGTTGAAGTTGCCTAAGAAGGGTTTAAGGCTATGAATAATGAAGAGAAATGATTTTGATCAAATTGCCCATACATAGAAAAGTGTAGTAGCTAAGTTGCTAAATAACGGTAGAAAGAAAATTTTGAAAATCAAATCACAATTTTTTCTATTATAGGCATATGGATTTTTTCAGTCAAAGAAAAGGAAAATTTGTAAAGTTTGATGGCCATCGAGGGTAAAGAAATATTGTCATATTTTTTAGAGGGAATAAAGTTGGACCATTATCTATCCCAACACCCAAGTTAGTGATCAGTTGATGCATTAAATTATCAGTTTTAAAACTAGATTAATAGAAAGGTTGAAAGAGGATGCTTGAAGGGGATCTTGCTTCTAGTGAGGATTGGTATTGTAGCATAGGAGAGAAAACAAACCATGAGATCTCTAGAGATCAAGCTATAGATGATTTAGCTACTAGTATGATCGACGATTGAAGAGAGAAGTATTCCTTGCATTTGTTCAAACACAAATTGTAGGATAGGAGGTCAAAATAGAATTTTTTATTTTTTAAAGTATTAACGAGAAATTCTAAAAAATCTAATAGTAAATATATCAAAGAGTGAAGGCACATGAAATCAAGTATCAATAAGGTGAGTCAAAATCACTTATTTGTGAGGTTTGGGCTTAGGTTTAGGTGTCTCTATAAGGTTCAAAGCATTTTTGGCATCATCACACATGTCATTAGTTTTTATGTTTTCATTTTTTGTTAGATTTAACAATATTAGTTGAATGAGAAGGCAAGAGATTAGTAAATATTTTCAATTTTTGGTTAGGGGTTGCTACAAATCTATTTCCTTTATCCTTCACACCCTCCACAATTATAATGTTGGAATCCATAAGGTCTTGGATAACATGTTTTAACCTAAAATACATCTCAAGTATCATGGATGATTTAACAATGGTATTGACAAAAGGTTGTAGGATCAAAGCAAGCTAGCAAGGGATTGTAAGTATCTATAAGTTTAATGGAAGGAAGCTTAATCACATTAGAACTAATCAATTTAAGCATGATACTATGACATAACATAGAAAGAGGATTAAAATTACAATGTGCAAATATTGATTATAAAGGGGGCCACACTTGATCTCACGACTGTCACTTCTATATCAACATAATTTGAAGAATCGTAATCGATCTTGATGAAACATTTATTTTGTTTGTGAAACTTTTGAAAGGATTTTTTAGTTTCAATATTTGTATCAATCAAGGACATTGATGAAGATAATTAAAACTAGACACTTAAAGCTAATAATTATGAAGAATTGTACACAATTGTGTAAAATATGTAAACTCATAAAATATCAGCTTATCTATAATATCCTTTTGCAAAATAGAAATGAAAATTCTAAAAAATCACCATCTGGCATGGGATAAGAAATTTGTGAATGCAAATGTTTATATCTTCCAATAAAATTACTCACTTATTCTTTATCTCCTCATTTACAATTAATCAAATTTGTCAAATTATTTTGATGACCAATATTATTTTGAAATTGTTGTATGAATAAATTAGCCATTTTTAGAAAAGAATTATCTCTAATGGTGTGCGAAAATAATTTTTGTATGAGTCTATGATCATTTCACAAGTCATTAAATAAGTGTTGGAATATTTTCACTTGAGTCAAGGGGTCACCTTTTCCATTGTATAACTCCAACTGAGGGATTTTTATGTATTAAGGGACAATAGTATGGACAATGTCTTAGGAAAGTGGGCTAGCTATATCATGTGTGGGAATATTAAACTTGTATTGGGTTATGGAAGCCAATTATTGGTGTACAGATGAGAATTTGAGCTAACCTATTGATAGTGGTTTCAATGGATAAATTGGTATAGGACATGTTTTCAATATTGTGATAGGTTGCTAGATAATTGGAGTAAGGAAGTGGAATATTATGGTAAGTGGGGAAAGGCCATGATTGGGGCGAAAATAGAAGGATAGCCAAAGGAGTTATATATAATTTTTTATTGATAGAGAATCCTCCAAATATAATATGTTTGGGATTAAAATCTTTTGTAGAGGTAGCCAAAATAGGAGAGGTATATGTAGAAACATTAAGCATTGGTGTAAGTATAGGAATTGAGTTCTCAACTTGATTTGTAGGATAAGATAACTTAAGATTTTTGACACAAAGTTTCATAAGCATAAAATTAGTATCAACAATATGAAAAATGCTACACAACACTTCCACACCATGTGCATTTCTTTGAATCATTTTCATCAATCCTTTAATTAAGGGTATTGCATCAATATTTCATTATTATTGACCCATGAAGTATTCACTAAATGAAAATTACAATACCACATGCATTCATATTGGGGGGTTTTAAATGGGGAAAAAAAGGGGGCAATATATTGTCTAAATAAGGGAGGGGATTTTTTTGGGCGGGGGGTGGGGGGTGACAAAAAAGGAGTTTGGGGAAATATTTCTTGAAAATATGGGGATTCTTTAGTATTCTATGAATGCATGTGCTATGATTTAGGTTCACTAAGTGAATCCCCTGTGTATTGACCCATTCATTTTTAAAGCTTTTACAAGTCATGGATAAGTTTTCCCAATTGGTTAGTAGATACTTATGTTAACAAGTCATTCTCATCATGAGATATGTGGAAAGAATGGTTCTCTACAATAGAGGTTTCATGTAAGTACCCATTAAATATGCTAGTCAACTTAGGCTCTATATCATTGGTATTTAAACTGTGCACTGCCAAGTTTATAGCTTCTTCTTAGAGGAATATTATATGTAGCACTACGGGTCATGAAACTAATGCACACAGCTAGATATAAAAGACATGACTAAATAATTTAATTTCCACATATATTGGTCAATTAACCATCGCAAAAATGAAATAGGATTAAAAATTTGAGTTAAACAAGTGCATATAAATGAGATCTAAAATTGAAAATCAAAAGTAAGTATAAGACAT
Organism: Chamaecyparis obtusa; assembly: GCA_027943335.1. Lineage (NCBI taxonomy): Eukaryota > Viridiplantae > Streptophyta > Pinopsida > Cupressales > Cupressaceae > Chamaecyparis > Chamaecyparis obtusa. The sequence continues at coordinate 152,091 of BSBK01008785.1, read as the reverse complement.
GATGGGCTTACCAAAATGTAATATTTTTGAACTAGGCCTGTAAATGCATGAAATGTAACAACATAAATGACATGATTACAAAATTAACATAAAATTCATATTAGAATATGCAAATTTAAGACAATTTGGATCCAACAAAATGTAATGTAGGGAAATAGGGTCACTAACTTTTACATAAAAACTAGGAAAATAGGCCAGTTTCAATTTTTTTTACTTTCAAGGAGAGTGGATCCACAAGGGTCAATCTCATTTATATGATTTAAAAGGATTGGGAAAAAGGTGGGTCTAGTAGTCATAGTGAGTGAGTTGAAAAATGATACTAAAAATATATAAATTGGATGGTAGATCTAGGGACAATGGTGTAAAATTGAGGGTTTTTAACATGCATGATAAGTTGTAGAACATATATGTAGATGAAAGTTAAAAATATAGAAAGAAGACACAAAAAGGAATTTGTATATAAAATTTGGGTCCAAATAAAAAAGACTGCATTATTTAGGGCTACGTTGAGCTAGGAATGTTATATGCAAATAAAATTAGTGTTTCTAGAACTAGTATGCATCCGAGAACCTTCCCCAAATTTCCATAAAAACATATCTAGGTCTACAATACATTTTTGGATCTACAAAATTCTAATCTTTAATTCTCTATGTTTTTATATGATGCCAAATTTGTGTCTCTTGATCTTGCCACCTTTAAATACAAAATATGAAAATGTTGGGTTGATGGGGGTTTTCCTTGGTAAAACATTAGTTTTAAAATTGGCCATGAATTAGAAATAAAATATGATTGAATTGAAAGTATGAAGCAATGTAGTAGAGGATATATCTAAATTGAATTTCTTGAATGAAATTGTTATACCTTCATGGGCCTCCCTTGTCTCAAAGTCTTCATGAAGACGTTGATGTTGATCTGCAGAGTTGACTTCATAAATATTTTAAGATCATGGATTCTATAATGAATTCTTGAGATTTAAAACTTTATTTCTTTCTTTAATGATTTAATGATGCTTAATTTCTTTTTCAAAGATAAGAGGTGATATGTCTTGTTGACGCATACCAAGGTGAGTAGGATCCAATTAAGGACAGTCCAAACCTTTCCACTTCAGAATTACATAGCGGAATACTCAACACAATAGATAACACAATAATTGTTTCAAGTAATTTGCATTAACATGCCTAGTTGTAAGGCCTTTTGGGTTAGGGCCAATTACAAATAGAAACAATTCTACAAGATCCATAGATCCAATACAATCTCAGCTAGCTTAGCTTTGAAGACAATCAAAAGCTGATGGAAACCCTAAGGCAGATCTAAACTTGAGCTCGCAAGCCTCCAAACAATCTCCTTGTCTCCAAGTGTGCAAACCACTAGCTCTGCTATTACAAACTATCAAATAACAATCTGATCTACAAGATCATGCAAGATCTTTTCCACAACTTTTCCAACTTCAGCTTTCCAGTACCACTAAACTAGTTTTCTAGATCTGCTAAGTCATGTCCTAAACATCTACCCAAACACCCCTTAAATACTAATCATCAGCCACAAGTCAGCTGGATGAAACCCTTAACTCCTCCTAACAAATATTAAATACCATACAAGTCAGCTTACAAATTGTATACAAATATTTAATTGAGCATGTCAACTTGTAACAAATAGCTACCAACAATAAATGCACCAAGTCAGCCCAACAAATCACACAAAACTCCAGTTGGTAAGCCAGAACTACCAAGCATCAGTGAAATAACCGAGCACACCAAGCATCGTCGAGCACCAGTGTCGACCAAGCACTGTAGACGTGACCAAGTAACACTTTCACCGAGTGCCAAAGACTAATGAGTTCCTTTAGTGATCGAGCTTCCTTCAATGATCGAGACCATCAATCAAGGCTGCAACTGAGTAACACTGGCCAAAATACAAACACCCATGCAGTTTCACTGAGGACAAGGATTGCCCCTGCATCAGACACCCCAGGTTCCAAAAGATGTTCATATGTGAGAAGAACATCTTCCAGGATTCAACACGTAAATCCCAAACTGGTTCTTCACATACAAGTCCTCCATCTTCTCATCTTGCATATTCTTCCACTTCATTTTCCTCTATCTCTTCAAGTATTTTCTTGACAACATACAGGTCAATTCTCCAAATTGATCATTCATTTTCTCTAGATCCACCAACTCAACTTGCAAACCAATACTCAGGCTTCTCCTACCGAGTGTTGTATCCATCAAAGGTATCAGTGAAAACTTCCTATCATCCTTCTCAACAGTAAACACATTCTTCACACAGTCATAAATAGCTCTACAATCATATTGCCAAGGTCTACTGAGCAATATAACACAACTATTCATCTTCACAATGTCACATAACACAAGATCCTTATATTGGCCAATCTGAACATCAATGAAGCATTGTTCTCTAACTTCCAGAGCATGATCATCTTGCAACCAACCAATCCTATAAGGACATGGATGTTTCATTCTATCCAAACCAAGTTTATGAACCATGTCCTCAGCAACAAGGTTATCAATACTACCACTATCAACAATAACATCACAGAGTTTACCTTGAGACATGCATCGGGTCCTAAACAATTTACTCCTCTAACAAGGTTCCTCCTTTGCACCGAGAAATGTTCGCCGAAGCAGAAAGTTCTCTGATTTAGGTTCATTTTGAATGTTCTCATTCACCATAGCAGTTCATTGGTCAACCTTCTTCTATGTACATTCAAAAGAATGGTGTCCTTCCTCGCCATAGTTATAGCAAGTACCCTTAAAGATAACTCTACGTGTCTTCTTCTTTGGTTCCACAAGTTTCAGTTCATCTTCTACATCAGTCGGTTTATCCTTCACCGAGTGATCAATTTTCTCCTTCCCTTGGGAACTACCAAGTTGTTTCCTTTTCCACTTATCTTTTGCCTTCAGAGCATACTGATAAGCATCTTCAACAGAATCAATCTTCAACATACCAAGCTCATCCTGAATATTGAATCTCAGACCATTCACATACCGAGCTACCTTTTCCTTACCAAGTTCTCTATGTCCAGAACAAATAGTAAGCTTGTAGAATTCCTTGGTATAATCTTCAATAGACAAATCCTTCTGCTTTAGATTTTGCAACTTCTTAAACAAGTCAAGCTCATAGTCAACCGGTATGAACTTAGCTTTCAATTTTGTCACCATCAACCTCCACCGATTGATCTTTGTTTCACCTTCATCTTCACTATCTCTTTGTAGTTCCTTCCACCAAAGACCAGCATGTCCTTTCACCTTAGTTTGTGCCAATCTTACCCGAAGAGGATCTTCAATTTCTTCGAGCTCAAAGAAATCTTCAAGTTCACCAATCCAATCAATCAGATTGTCAGGCTTCAAAGTACCAGAGAAAGTAGAAACTTCCATTCAGTAACCATTACTAAACTGAGCTCCAGATCTAGGCAACCGAGTAGTTCTATCTTCACCAGATCTGTCCCTCCGGTAATCACCACTAGATCTAGCAGGTTCAAATTATTCAACAACTTCTTCATAGCCATCCTCAGTACCAACATTTCGAGGTATACCAGTAACAAATCTCATGATCTCAGTGACCATGTCATTCTTCATTAGCTCCATCTCAGATCTGAAATCTGATTTTACCTTCTCTATGATCCGGGATTCCACAATATCACAAAGATCAGAAATAACTCTAGGGTCCAATCTTCTCGGAGGCATCCTTAAAGATATGCAAAAATAACCCTCTGTAACAAATCCTCACCAACCACCTTGTGACAATCTCCAAGTTGTAGACAAGTCAGATCGCAATCTACAATCTTGCAAACAACTAGGGCACAATTTCACAAGTTCAGCGCCACGAATCCACAACTAAGATCATACGATCTCTTTGCCAACAAGATCAACTTCGCAAGATTAGCCTTGCTAGGTCAACCTTCGCTCCAACAGGATCAACTCTACTCTGATACCACCTGACGCAGACCAAGGTGAGAAGGATCCAATTAAGGATAGTCCAAACCTTACAACTTCATAATTACACAGCGAAAAACTCAACACAACAGATAACAAAACAATTGTTTCAAGTAATTTTCATTAACATGCTTGACTATAAGGCCTTCCGGGTTAGGGCCAATTACAAATAGAAATAATTCTGCAAGATCCACAGATCTGATACAATCTCAACTAGCTCAGCTCTGAAGACAATCAGAAGTTGATGGAAACCCTAAGACAGATCTAAACTTGAGCTTGCAAGCCTCCAAGAAATCTCCTTGTCTCCAAGTGTGCAAATCACTAGCTCTACTATTACAAACTATCAGATAACAATTTGATCTCCAAGATCATGCAAGATCTTTTCCGCAACTTCGCCAGCTTCATCTTTCCAGTACCACTAAACAGGTTTTCTAGATCTGCTAAGTCATGTCCTAAACATCTACCCAAACACCCCTTAAATACTAATCATCAGCCACAAGTCGGCTGGATGAAACCCTTAACTCCTCCTAACAAATATTAAATGCCATACAAGTTGGCTTACAAATTTTATACAAACATTTAATTGAGCATGTCAGCCTGTAACAAACAGCTACCAACAATAAATGCACCAAGTCGGCCCAACAAATCACACAGAACTCCAGTCGATAAGCTAGAACTACCGAGTATCAGTGAAATAATCGAGCACACCAAGCATCGCCGAGCACCAGTGTCGATCGAGCACCGTATACATGACTGAGTAACACTTTCACCGAGTGCCAGAGACTATCGATTTCCTTCAGTGACCAAGCTTCCTTCAATGACCAAGACCGCTAGTCAAGGCTACAACCGAGTAACACTGGCCAAAATACAAAAACCCATGCAGTTTCACCGACAAGGATTGCCCCTGCATCACTTGTGATCTTGTGAATAGTACATGATTCTTTAAATGAGGGAGTAAGGCTTTATTTTATACCTCTCCTCATTGAAAATATTCAAATTTGAGAAGCATGCCAATGCAAAGGATGAGTTCTCACTCATGTAATCCAACTGTTCGAGTGCCCAATATTGGGCCCTTTTTTGTGAGGTCAAGGTCACCCCGACAAATCTTGCCCCTAGGAAAGAGCACCCCAGGTGCCATTTGTCTAGGTCAAGGGTACTCCAGTCACCATTGACCTAGGCCAAGGGCATCCTATGTTTCATTGACCTACCAAGCTATGTTGGGTCAAGGAACAATTGTTAGAAAGGTAGTGGAAATGTTATTTTTGCCAGTGTTAGTAGAATCAAACATGATTAGGCATGGAAGGTCAAAATAGCTAAAATGAGGCCTAGGTGAGAATAAGATAGTATACAAATATAATTTACAATGCTATACATATCCTTTTTTTTCTTGATCTAGTACGAGTATAAATTTGAAAATTTTCCTAATAAAGTTCAACATTTCCTTGCTAGAGTCGTAATAATAGAACCAATGTTAGTGGGAAACTTGAAGGTTGCATACTGAAGTTCTCTACTCTTAACGTTTATGGTGTTGTATTCTTCTTACCGTAGACTTAGTCCTATTGAGGAAAAAAAAGAATTATATTCAGATAAAAAACCCAAAATTAATTTGTATTCATTATCGTCAGTCATTTAAATTATATTTCTTCTATCTCCTCTACACATTTACTGCATCCTATTCAGTATTCTATATTATATTTGAAGATTGTAATTCCTCATACATATTTATCTTAATATTTTTCTACTGGTGAATACATGTCATAACCTACTTATATTTACAGTATGAGATGTGGCTCTTTCATGCTATCCCAAAAACTATACATTCTACATTATGGATATTATATTAGATAATCTTCTAATTATCAGATATAAAAATTTCTCTAAATCTTTCTCTACTTTCCTGCTGACAAATACCCCCCTTAAGCCACACTCTAGGTGCTTGAGGCTCCTAGCTTGGCTTTGATACCATATATGTTGATCTATTGCTCATTTACACCTCCATTTTCTAATAAAGTGTTGTACCAACTAACATACTAGCCCATGTTGACTAGTCAATTGTTAGTCTATGTGGAGCTTATTCCCAACATAGAATAGTTAAATGCACATTAGGGCATGTGCTTCTACCTTCAAGTATAATTTAGATTTCCCTTGGACTTGGGAAACCATTTTTTGGTTCTTTCTTTTGTTTTCCATGAAACTAGAAGTGCTAAATAGAAGTTTAATAATTCTTATGAGAGAATTTAATTATGTTAGAGACACATTTTCAAATAGATAAGTTGGATAGACTCTATCAAGCAACAACATTTACCTAAGTATTACAAGTTTCATTTCTTGGATAATTTAATGGTTAATTAGATGCTACTTTAAGTGGTATACCAAATTTATCCACTATTTTTGCATGTTGGCATGTAGTGATATCTAAAGTTTTTGAAACAAAAATAGTTAATTAACATTTAAAAATACTTATTCATTATTTTGGTCAAATGTTCAGAGACATGATAGGACATTGCCAAGTATCAAATAAGTCTATTTTATAGTATTTTATCAAATAATGTGATATTTTTTATTAAGATTAAACTATGTTATTTTTTAGTTAGTCTCATTGATCCATATTTTATGAATATTAGTTCACAACATTCTATTTCTTGTGAGTATGTCTGGCCCATTTAGCACAATGGTGTAAAAAATGTACCTTCCTAAAAGGTCACCCATCTTAATTCTACTCCTTACTATTAGACAAGACTCCATAATGCATGTAACTCAAAATAGTTCTAAGATGAATAACTTATTAATAAAAAAACATCACCTAAATATAATAAATATTATATAAATTACTATTTTTTATTAAAATAAATGGGGAAGGGCCCCAACCCATCAGTGACCTATCAAAAGCCATTGAGAACCAGAATTGGAAAAAAGATTAAGTCACAAAAATAACAAAATAGGGCAACCAACAAAGAAACAACTGAGCTAGAGTCAAATAGGTTACATCATATTTTGAAATATAGCTTTGTGATTGTTTATCTACCATCCTAACATAAGAAGGTGAGGAATTATTAGTTAGATATTTCTTCTTTCATTAAACAACTATCAAGGTCGATTCTTTATTACAATTGGAACAATGGTGAAATACAACAAAATATGGGTAAACAACATTAGGGGAAAAAACATTACCAACAAAAAAATAGTATTTTGGACAACATAATTACTGAAAAAGAATAGAAGAACCTTGACACCATTGTGAACCTCAAATAATTTTTTTGACAGTGACTTAGTTTGGATAACATCAACTAGGAAAACAACATACCCAACACCACTCATTTTATTGTCAAAACTTGAATTGGATTAGCAAACATGACTAGGAGGTAAATCAATATCAAAATGGATAGGAGTAGAAGAAATTGGGAGAAGAGATGGCATGTGATCCTTAGGTAGATCAATTGAACCAGAAAGAGAAGAAACATGAGTGGGTGGTTTGGAATTCTCTAAAATAACATCATCCTTAGAAGCAATAATAGGTAAAATAGTAAGGTGGTCACAAACATTATTTCTCCACCACATTGAAGAGAAATGCCTACAAGCACTATAAGAACACTTAGAAAACCAATACGTACTAGAAAAATAATGCTTACAGTGAAAGGGGATCCCCTCATAGCCGGGTGACTGACACCAAGAGCTGTCATTAACCTATAGAATGACCTCCCAAGAAGAGATTTTGAAATATCAACTTCAATTAGAATGTGAGAAAATGAAGTGTGACTAAGGACTTTGGTCACTGAGTACTACTTTTAGAATCTACCCAAAGTAGATTACCAATAGTCTCGGATGCCTCATCACACTAAAAATGAAGGGGAAGATAAGGCAACCTTACCCACACATGCAAAATATCAATTGAATCTTTCAAAGGATCAAAAGAAGAACAAAAGTGCACACAGAGAGGGGATGTGAATGCCACCTCTAAGGCTCATTGTCAAGTACAATCTTTCGATCATGATCAAAATCAAAGCACACCACAAAAAATCCTTTGGAAAAAGGGTAAGGCTTCATTTTATCCTCAACTATTAGAGGCCAAACATCTCGAATCCAACAATGCAAATTAGGAAGAGAAGGCTAAAAAATGAAAAATTATAGATTAAACCTTTCTTAATAAAATAATCCTCACATTTTAGCACTTATTTTTCCCTAAGGAATCACAAAATAGTAGAAGTACAAGGGACTATAGACTTGACATAACCCTTCATTTTCCTAGTTCAACAACATCCCCAACTACATTAGCTAGTAGTTGGCAAGATTTTCCTTAGTAGATCTACATATGATGTACGATCAATGGAACTAGAGGACCCATGGGGAGCAACAAGAACCAGCGTCTCAAGGGAGGGGGTCACATCCATATCAAGAGAAAAAACAACCAGAGAGGGACCCAAAGTGAGACCATCTAGCTTAGGGGCTCCCCACAATTGAAGCTCCAACCACAACTACCACATGACCAATAGCACATCGAGGGAAATCACCACTTGGAGATGAAAGATCCACCACTAAATCCAACTCAAGCACATTTGCAATAGAAGACAAACTAGTGTGAGAAGTAGGAAAGTGAAATTTGAAAAAAATAAAATTTGAAAGATTATTTTGAATTTGGATGCAACTATATAAATGACTTGTTGTGGAAAAAAGAAATCCTAACAACCATTACTCGAATATATGAACTCAAATTCTACAAAATCCAAGTCCCGCCGAATAAGAACATGAAAAATTGTTTAAAAATAAAAAGAAAGATTCACTATGGAGGGACATGAGCGATAAAGTGAGAAGTGTGACCGCCTTGGGAAAAGGAGATAAAGACCGTTTATGACGTCGATCACTTTTACGTCAAGCGAGGTTATCGTGACGTCAGCGTAAACCTTTGATGGAACCGAATGCTTGAAGTTGCAAAATAAATTTTCACCATGCCCATTGAGAAAAGAGAGAAAAATTGGTTTTTAATAATTGAGTGCAAACACAAAAACCAATGGAAGATAGGTGCTACTTTTAAACCTTGGCTGCCTACCTTATCTAAATTGTTAGGATGCGAGGATGATGGACCCCTAGTGGTAATATTTATATATATTTCCTCTCTTCTCTTAACACCTTTGGGAACTAGTCATTTGTGTATGTAGTCAGAATATTCGCTATTTTGTTTTGGCTATAAATATATATACTTCTTAGTGATGGAGTCACTTTAACTAAGTCCTTGTCATCATGGAAATGTAAACATGTTTCTTGGGACACTATGTTCTTTAGTTATATCTAGATTCATTTGTGGACACTGGTTTTATTGGAGGTAATTCTATTGATATGAAAATATGTGAGTTATTTTTCTCTAACTATAGTGTAATAGGTAGAAGAAATTTTATAAGGAGCTAGAAATGTTAAACCTAATTGAGATAATCATATATGATATATTATGAAAGATTCTCTAACATTATTCTAGATGGTTGTGAACCTTCTACAACTCAAGATACGAAAATAGATAGCTAAAGTTCCTCATGATGTTAATGCTAAATGTATTTAAGCATTAATGTTGTTATCAATAATGATTTTTTTTGTTTACTTGGAAATATCAAAATGAAGTACATACATTATTTATATGAAGTATTAGATTATTAACATGTTTATAAGTGTGAGAAATAGAGATCATGATTCATTGTGAATTTGAGTTGTGCTAATGCTGAGAATAAAGATTAAATAATGAAGACGTTTGATCTTTTTGGAAATAGAATTTTCCATGAACATTGCATGTATTGAGAATGCTTGATCTTATGAAGTAATGTATTACCGTATTGGGGTGCCCCTTTATTCAATTATCACCACCATGTTTTTTGTGTGTGAGATGGAATCAACATTCTATGAAATGGAACCAAAAGAAAAAGGTTGTTTCTTATGTTCTCTTAATTTGGTTATATGCATTGGTATGTCTACCATTTCATTATATGTATATATATTGCCACACAATTCCATTGCTCATGATCAGTTTTACTCAGTTAGACTACTTCTAGCTGGGATGGGTATCCTTCATGTCAGGAGGGATTCTGGGGAAGTGTTAATGATTCATGGTAGGGTGGAAGCGTACTCCCACAATATTCTCGCCCTAGCTGAGTTTTGCGAATAGGTATTTGAAGCTTCTTTCAAGAAGAAATTTCCCTTACAGTGCTATACGCTTCTATGTATTCGACATGGTGGTATTTCTCGACTTTGATGTTTACCTTTATTATTTGAAATAAAAGTTCAAATCTTAATCTTTTACTGACGTGATTCAACGGTTGGTCAAAAACCTCTATGGTTGTTATCCCGACATGATAGTTTGTACTTGCTTGCATTTGATGTGACATCTCTTATTGTGATTTCTTTAGGACATACGACAGATGGTCGAATTCTCACTTTTCTTGGACACAAAGGTATTCCCTATCTTTTCAATAGTTTTGGTCATAATTGTATTTCTTTTATTCCTATATTATCAGGAATCTCTTTGTATCTAGTTGACTTGTGCATTCAAACTTTGACTTGGTGATCGACTCCATTGTCTTTTATGCAAATTGATGATGTGGATTTTGGGTCAGAATTTTAGTCTTTACAGAAGATCATTTTTCATCTAGCTTTAATGTTGAAAAAGAGAAACTTGTTAGCATTAATTTTTAGTGGCAGTTTGCCTCCATCAAATTCGCAATTTACGAATAAGAGTTTGTGTTTATCTACGTTAACTCTAAGTAAGACAAATAGAGATTTATCATGCAAATAGTAGTTAGTCACAACTATTGGTTATGTGGTTGTTCTTCCTTAGAACTTCCATCATTTACATCATGATTTTAGCTCTTAGGAGAGTTCATTTTTTGTATAAATCATGCAACTTAGGCTTGGAATTTTTTGACCGTATATGACAGCCTAAAATTTTATTAAATCATACGAATTGACATGTTAAATTTTATGTATGTTATTTTATAATATAAATGATAAAATATAAATTTATTTACAATATTTTAAAATGAGGAAATAGGAATATTTCTAAATTTGAAGATATATAATTATAAATTTAGAAACTTATTAATAATTATTAAGTTATCATTTGATATATGTAATATATATGTTTTGATTTTGCTTATTATCTATTCATATTAATTTAGAATCTTTTAAAAATAGAATATATGAATTTTAAAAACTTGCTTACATTATTTGTGATTTTTTAGTATATTACTAATTTATAATATTATTAGTATGAAATAAAAATTTTATATCACTTATTATATATTATGAGCTCTGAAATTCTTGATTGGAGAGGTTCTGATCATTGGTCGATTAAGTTCTCTTCTTCTCCTGTTGCACTCCCTAAGAACCCTTCTTTTAGATTCCAACTTATGTGGCTCCGAGACTCATCCCTTTATGATTTGGTGGCTAAGTGGTGGAGAGAGGGTGGCCCAGCTTATGGCACGACTATGTTTGTCTTTGAGAAGAAACTTAAATATGTCAAATATCATCTTAAGAGATGAATACTTCTTGCTTTGGGAACCTTCAGTCTAGAAAGAGGAATGCTTTAGATCATCTTGCAGTGATTACTCACCAAATCAGGGACTCTAGGCTTACAAAGGCTCTTGGCAGGGCAGAATCCTAGGCTATGCGGGATGTGGAAGAATGGGAACTTTGGGAAGAGATTTACTAGAAACAAAAGGCTCGCATTGATTGGCTGCAAGAAGGGGATAGAAATACTACTTTTTTTCATCATTATGTTCAGGCTCATCGTAATAAATGATATATTTCTTCTCTTGTTATAGCAAAAGGACTTCAGATTTCCTCTCAGTCTGCTATGACCAAGGAATCCCTTCAATTTTATTCTACCCTTTTTGCTGAAGATTCTTGGCCTGTAGCCAAGGAGGAGAACTTGATTCTTTCTTGCATTCCCTCTCTTATCACCAGCGCAATGAATGATTCTCTTATTCACCCAATTTTGATGTCAAAATGTGAAGAGGCTATGTTTGGGATGAATAAAGGTAAAGCTCCAAGCCCAGATGGCTTCCCTGTGGAATTCTTTTAGGAATTTTGGGAAATTATTAATATGGATCTCTTGGAGGTGGTTAAGGAATCCCTTCAAAATAAGCAAATGCTTCATGCATTGAACTCTACTTTACTAACTCTTATCCCCAAGAAAGAAGGTGCTGACAATCTTGACTCCTTTTGTCCCATTGCTCTTTGTAATGTTGTGTACAAAATTATCACCAAATTGATTGCTGATAGACTCAAGATATGCCTTCCAGTTGTGATTTCAAAGGAACAAGGGGGTTTTGTGGCTGGTAAGAAAATTCTCAATGGGATTATTATTGCTTCTAAAGTTATTCATTCTATGCATACTTCAAAAGAGAGAGCTATGTTCATTAAGTTGGATATGGCTAAGGCTTATGACAGAGTCAAATGGAGTTTTCTCCAAAAGATCCTCTTGGCCTTTGGTTTCTACCAATAGTGGGTAAAATGGATTATGATTTGTGTTACTTCAACTTCTTTTTATGTTCTTGTGAATGGTGTTCCTTCATAGCCCTTTGGTGCCTCTAGAGGACTTCGCCAAGGGGACCCTATTTCACCTCACCTCTTTATCATTCTGGATGAGGGTTTGGGCCACTTTCTTAAGCTTTGTGCTCACCAGGGTTTGATTCATGGGTGAAAATGGGGTGTTGGCTTGCCTCCTCTTTCACATCTTCAGTTTGTGGATGATACTTTGTTTATGGGATAGGCTCATCTTAAGGAAGCTACTTCTTTTAGGCATGCTTTGGATGTGTATCTTGCAGCTTCGGGTCAGAAAGTTAATGAGAAAAAATCCTCCATTTTTTTCTTCAATACTCCCTAGGCTATTCAGAGGTGTATTGCTGCTATTTTGAGGTTTCAGATTAGGTCTCTTCCCTTTGTTTACTTGGGTATTCCTCTTACTATTGGTAGACATCCTAGATCTTCCTGGCAAGTTTTTCTTGATAAACTACGACTAAAGGTTAACCATTGGACTCATTGATGGCTATCAACTGCTACTCGCCTGACTCTGTTAAAGTCATTTATTCAAGCCCTTCCTATTTATAGGTATTTTGTTCAAGCTGCTCCTATGTATTTTCTTCAAGAATTTGATGCTCTGTCCTGTCAATTCCTTTGGAGTGGGAACTTTTCAACTTCTAAATGGAGTCTGGTTAAATGGGAAATAGTGTGTAGCCCTCAGAAGGAGGGTGGCCTTGTCTTATGATCAACTATTTTAAATGGGCAGGTTCTCGCTGCAAAGCTTTATTAGTGTTGGTGTACTAACCAACATCAACTTTGGGCTCGTATTCTCACTCATAAGTATTTTCCAGATAGTGATGTGGTTGAAGTTCACTGCTTTCCTCTGGAAGGGAGAGGATCCATGATTTGGAATACGCTAAATTTTTGAGCTCAGTTGGTTAAAGATGGTCTCTTTTGGATTTGTCATCTGGGATCACAAGCTTTATTTTGGCTTGACTCTTGGAATGGGCACCCTCATATCCTTTCCACTCATCCTCAGCTTCATGCCCTCTATCAAAATTTTAGTGCTGTTGTTTGGGACACAATTGATTTTTATAAGATATTGTGTGTTAGAGGTTTGGCTCCTTCCTTTCATTGGAAGCACCCTTCTAAATGGCCTCCAGGAGGATCTGAGGAGGATAGGAAGAAGTTGTTTCAGATTTTGCAGTCTCGTGAGTGTACTACTTTTCTTGGTAATGATGTTCTTTCTTGGGACAATGAGGATTTGTCTGGGAAATTTTTAGTGTCTACAGGATATGTTGAGCTTCTCTGGCAGACATTGGGGGACATTCAGGTGCCTTGGTGGAAGCAAGTCTAGTACAAGTTTTCCTGGCCCAAATGCAATTTTTTATGTGGTTGGTGGTCCATAGTCGGTGCCTTACATGGGATAATTTATGCAAGCGTGGCTTCCAAGGACCCTCAATGTGTGTTCTATGTCGGACTAGTGAAGAAAATGTCCCTCATCTCTTTTTCCAATGCTCTTTCACTAGACATATTTGGCACTCTTGGTGGAATGTGTGGAACCAATCCTGTTGGCATGCTTCCTCACTAGTAGAATTCTTTTCTCGCTGGGGTAAGGCTCCTGTCAAGACTTCATTTCTTTAAGTTTCCTGGACTCTTGGACCCTCCTTTATTATTTGGCATATTTGGTTGGAGAGTAACCATCATATCTTTAAGGATGAGTTTTTGGAGGTTCCTCACTTATGGTGGAAAATTCTCCATTCTTTGGGGGAAACTATTTCTGCAAAATGTGATACTTATGAGGCCATGGAACCAATGGAGAATATTTTCATTAATCACCTGAATATCCCCCCTTTACATGGAAAATTGCTAAGAAAGATGTGTAGACATCCCTTGTGAAAGATAAATAGGGTGGGGAAGTGGAGTGCCCCTCCGCAAGGTGTTCTTAAAATCAACACGGATGAGTCTTCCAAGGGCAATCCAGGCCCTGCTGGCATTGTTGGTGTTGGCAGAGATAGTAAGGGGGAGGTTCAGTTTGTGTTTTCAATTTATAAAGGTCATCACACTAACAACTTGATGGAAGCCATAGCTATTTTGTATGATGTGAAGAATGCTTGTGACCTTGGTTGGGGAAGGCTTATCTATGAATCTGACTCACAAGTGGTGATATGTCTATTGAATCAACAACATTATGAAGTTGTTAGTTGGAAGTTAACTTTGATTGCGGACCAGATTCATAATTTGTGTACTTCTTTGGAGTCTGTTACTTTCACTCATATTCCCAAGGAATGGAATAGTGTTGCTGATTGTCTAGCGAAGTGGGCTTCTGACCATATGTGTAATTGGAACATTGCTGATAAGACTCAACTTTCGATGGGTTTGTCCCATCAATTTGATCACTTGGTTGATCTTGATAGGGTTGTTTGATGCCCTTTCTCTGTTTGTTCTTGTTTCTCTTTCAGTTTGAATAAATTTTCACCCCTCTTTTATTTCATATCACTTATCATATATTTATATTTATTTAAGATATTTTTAAAATAAACCTATGAACTTAGTTAATTTAATTTTTTTTGGAATATATTACTAATGTATAATTATTTTATTATTATTTTTTGAAAAACATAAAATGAAAGGCTAAAAAATGACTAAATCATCATAAAAAATCATATGACAGGTAGGGGTGATTGTCAAATTCCAAGCCTAATGCAACCTTTGTAGATTATAATCAATGTGATTAATAAAATTTTATTGTAGTTATTTTTTTCTATGTTTTTATTTCTGTAAGTTCTTTTTTTTCTTAGTTAGATCTCTAATTCATTTTGTATTATTAACTAGATATCTAATTCATTTTGCACTATTAGCTGCAAAATTCTACAAAATTCTACAATTGGAGAGAATTCTTACGGAACCATTGTTATCCTTTAGAAAAATGTGTAGACACCTAGCCATTGGATCCCCCCTTCTTATAGGTACCTTTTATAAGAATTCTAGATCATTTCCTTTTATATCATTTCTCAAACATTGTGAATAAACATGGTAGTAATTTATATGTTCACACAAGGAGGCTATTGGAAAATATTGCACAGAGGTAAGATCCCTAGTTCTATGGTTACTAGCTGCCATTTCTGAGAGACTCAGACTGTGTCACAACCCACCTTGTGAGGCTCCTATTTTTTTAGGAGTCATGTGATATTTTGACTTTGTCGCCATGGTCGGTAGACCTTGACTTGTGACTATGTGTTTTAGTCTTCACAAGCTTCTTAGAATTAGACCTTTTAGTTGATATGTTCCTAATTTAGATTTTTAGTCGATATGTTGTCTTGATACATTTGACTATGTGAATATGCCTCATTTTCCACTTTTATTGATTATGAAACTATGTTTTGATGGTTAATCATTTATGATGACGTTATGTTCCATGATGACGTAAGATGTTATGATGTGCATTTTGATGATTTATGATGATTTTACATGCATATATGATGGTTATGATACAAATTATAATGAAATGTGTTATGATTTCATTTGATTAGGGGTTTTATGGTTTTTGACCTACTGATGTTTCTCGAGTGTATTTGAGGTGTTGCAGGTTGAAGGTGAGGGTGTGGTTGAGGTAGAGGAAGCTAGCTCCTCGGTAGTGGTAAGATTGGATGGTCTAGCTTGTAATGCCCCGTCAGGGAACCTAGGAGATATTAACCTAAAACATGATACTACGTTTGCAGAATAATTTTTTTCTTAAATATTTACAAACAATGATGAATAACCAAGTGGAAGTAAAATATAAAGTCCATAAGTACATACACATAAATATAATCTCCATAGTAGATTACACATCTCAAGGGTTCCTTGACATAGAAACTACAAATTACAACTACATCTAGAAATCACATATTACATCATAATTACATCTGAATGATAAAATACAAATAATCATCAACATCCACTAAACATGTCACAGGGTATGTAATTACAATAAAATGTTAAGTAAAAATAGAAAAGTACAAGATCAAGAATAAGTCTCCAAGAAGATAGGAAAGGAAGTAACTACAACCAGGATCATCCAACACTAGAACAAGGACGTCAAAGTCTCAAATGTAAAAGAATCACTAGCTCCTAACCTCGTGGAAACTTGTGGTCCCATTCCTATCGCACTGAGGAGATAACATCAATCCCACTCGGATAACAATACCAATCAATCAGGTAAACTAAGAAAGGATCTTAGAAGCTCCTATCTCAAGGGTACAACTCATAAGTCAAAGGTACACATAATAAACCAGAGGAAACCAACACATGTAGGAAACCTAGAATAAAATAAGGGAAGTGTCATCACATATGTCAACACCTTGGAACAATCTCTCTGGACTCTGACTTCCAAGTGTGATCATATGCGGAACCTGAAATCCTCTCATGAAGACAAGGATAAATGATCATGCTAGAATCACCATCACTACTAGATGGACAAACATTTTCTCCCACTCCCATCCTTAGCCTATACTAGCACTCAAGGCATGGGCGAGGAACCATTATCTTATTAATTCATTTTAACCTCATTTAGTTTAATATTATCACTTGATTAAGTAACCTACTAAGGATACCCAGGTAGCCACTTCTAGGCTCTGATGCCTCCAAAGTAAGTCACTTCCCCTTTAACACCTAGATAACCTACCCTAGGTTTATAATCTCAAAATCATGACTCAAAGTCCACATAGTATCATAATATCCAAAACTGGTTCCAAGAAAGTAACAGGAAAACATAATGCAAATTCCATCATAAAATTAACTACATAAGGTTGGGTCACGTTTTGATCAAATACCATTCAAGTATGTAAGGCAAACAAATAAAATCAATAATTTCTAATACTGCCTCTGGTAACAATCCTATTAGGTTTGTTACATCTATAGAGAGCATAAATTTACTCTTGCATCTATGGAGAGCGGCAGAGGAAAGCTAAAGGGAGTGAATTCAAATACCTGTTCAGGTGGGAAACCTGCAACTAGAGGTTTATGTCTATCAATAGTGGTAGGAGAATAGAAGAAGGTGGGGGGAGCACCAGATGAGGGCTCCACCAAGGATTCAGAAGGGGACAAGGACCCAGATGATGATCATTCCTGAGGTGGTTGGTTGTTGGTAGTTGGTCATCTTTATTCAGGGTCAAAACAATAGAAAAATCCCCATTTCCCTGTATTAACAATACAATAGAACTAGAAATGGGGGTTTTCAATATTTCTCTGCCTGATCCTCTTATAGACCATACCATTTCATCTATGGTGCATACCCTAATAGGAAAGTTCACAGGGTCTAGACCTAATATTGATGTGGTCAGGGTCCTTTTTGCTAGAAAATGGAAGTTTAAGGGTCAAGTCGATATAGCAGCTCTACCTAAGGGTTTCTTATCCTTAATCTTCTCAAGCTCTAAAGATCTCTCAAGTATCCTTTGTGGGGGACCCTGGATGTTTGGAAAATCATCTTTGGCTCTCCACAAATGGGGAACAAACTTGAATTATAATATGGAAATGTTTGAAACAGCCTCGGTGTGGGTTTGGTTTCATTGCCTCCCTTTGGAATATTGGCATGAGGACATCTTTGTGGGGTTGGCAGGTGATTTTGGAGAACTTCTGTCCATAGACCTGATGATTGCACCAAGGTCTAGTCTTGTTTACACTAGAATCTATGTCAATATAAGTCATGAGGCATATCTACCAAAGGTTATAACCATAAATTCTAAACTGGGCAAATATATTCAAACTGTGGATTATGAGTTAGTTCATTTTTCTTGTTTTCCTTGTAAGAAAGTAGGTCATTGGGTGAACCAATGTCCTATAAGACCTCATAAGGAGAAAGGTAGCCTAGGAAAAAAGAATGAGACAAGAAAGGAATGGAAAGAAAAGCAAGGAACCACCAATAACACCCCCAAACCTTCGGATCCTCCTATTATGGAAGGAATTAGAGAAGAAAAGGAGATCGACAAACCACAAGGAGGAAAGAATTTGGAACATAAATTAATCAATGGAGAAGACAATGTTAGAAAGTAAAGTCCACCAAGATAACTGAGAGGGGGGGTGAATTAGTTATCAGATAAGTACAACTTTTATCACCTATAATAGATTTTAACCATGTAAGAAATGTGATTAACAACCATAGAAAGATATACATACACAACAACACAATAACATAAGATATGTTGACTAGGGAACCTCTTGATCAAAGAGTAAACCCCAATGGGAATGATGCCCACAAAAGATGCACTAATATGAAAGTTCCTTATGAGAGGATGGACTCTATTAGGAGTCTTATGAAATACATTTAGTACATATCAGTCCCTATTAGGAGACTTTGAATCCCTACTAAAAGATTCTAACCCTGTTAGGAGTAATGGAAAACAGAAGGACCCACTGTCCAAACAGCTTCAAGGGAAAGATCACTGAACACACTGTCCAACTGATCTCTATATTACTCAACAGAATAATACTGAAAGATTACTGATCTCAACAACTTATCACTTTTCCTCTGACTGTGCCAAACTGTACCAACTGTTTCATCAGATCTCAATACTAAATCTCTATACTTCGCATATCCTCTTACAACAAGTATTTCACAATTATGCAATTCACTTCACATACTCTCTATTTCTTACATTAAAATAAGGAAAAAATTCCTTCCTATATACCACACTCAAATAATTACAAATGAGTCGACATACAAATTATAAAATAAAATCTTCCACACGTTACACAAATTTCCACAATTACATAAAACTATTAGCTTCCAATTAAGATAACTCTTCACTCGTGTGACCTCTAATGTTGATGTCACATGCACATCACAATCATCATGTCTTCATCATTTGTACAACTTTGCATGCTCAAATTCTATCCCGATTAGGAGATATCATCTGATTTCCACAAATCGCTACCCAGGAACACTGCCTGAATATTGCTTTCATTGAATTACACATAACTGTCATGAATAGATGAATTTCCATATGTGCTCTTAACCACAATCTTATGAAAAATCATAAATTAAGTCCTCAACTCCGCATAGCTTGATCTTCAATATCCCACATGCGCTAATACAAACACTATTTTCTTTTCTGCTAATCTTCAACAAATCACTGTGTTGACATCAATGACAATCAGAGTCATGAATGCAATAACAACTGCTATAGAATGACTAAGAATAATCCCTCATAGGATATATTCAACATTCATTCCTAAAATCTCCCCCATTGGCATTGATGGAAACATAGATGAAAAAAAATCCAAGTTCCATGAATACCAACACTGCAATAGTGTTGCTCTAAAATGATTTTCAAGTCCTCTTCATCAATCAAATATTGCTTCATTTTCATGTTCATGCTTAAATCTTTTAGTTTTCCATTTTATATTTCTTGTAACCTTCTCCCTCAATTTCTCTTAATCTAGATGGTTTTTCATGTATCCTTCTCCCCCATTGACATCAATGACAAATGCTACATCACTATGTCAACAACAACTTCAATGTCAAAAGACACTTTTCAGAAAATACATTCACTAGAGTCCTCATGAATCAACTCAAAAACAAATACTCCCCCATAGAGGAAGTACCAACATCCAGTCCAGAAGAAAGATAAGGCTCATATACCACTAGATTGATGCAACAATCTGCATCACTTCTAAAAAGTAGGCTGGGGCATAACCCCAAGCATACCTCTCAAATACTCAAATGCATCCTTAGGCAAAGGTTTTGTAAATATATCTACAATCTGCTCTTTTGTGCTTATATACTCCAGTCTAACTTCTATCTTTGCAACTTTCTCTCTCACTACATGATACTTTATTTCTATATGCTTTGTCTTAGAATGTAGTACAAGATTCTTAGACATACTAACTATATTGGTGTTATCATAGTGTATAACAATAGGCTCATCAGATTTTATTCTAATATCCTTCAACATTTGTTTCATCCAAATTATCTGATTATAATCATTTTCTACTGCTACATACTCTGCTTCTATTGTGCTATCTAAAATACAGTTTTGCTTCTTGCTTAGCCAAGAAACCAATCTTCCTCTAAGGAAAAATGCTCCACCACTTGTACTCTTTTTGTCATCAACACTACCTCCCCAATCTGCATTTGTATATGCACATAGGGTAAAGTCATCAAATTTTTCATACCATAATCCATATTCAATTGTGCCTCTTAAGTACCTCAGTATCCTTTTTACTACTGCATAATGTGATTCTCTGGGATCAGCTTGAAATCTTGCAACAATTCCAACCGCATGTGATATATCTGGTCTTGTATGAGTTAAATATTGCAATCCTCCAATCATAGATCTGTACTTCTTCTGTTCAACTATAGGAGTCTCATCTATGCTAGATAACTTGTGTCCAATTACCATAGGTGTTCCAACCGGCTTGCAGTTCTCCATTCCAAATCTCTTCAATAAGTCATTCAAGTACTTTCTTTGACATAAGAAGATACCATCAGTGTTTTAAGTTATCTACAATCCTAAAAAATATTCCATCTCACCAAACATATTCATTTCAAATTCAGTCTTCATTTCATCTAAAATTTTATCACTAGCTTCATCTTCTCCTTGTTCATTCATCTTGTTCCTGAATACCCATTTAGTTCCTATAACATTCTTATCTCTAGGTCTAGGGACCAATTCCAAAGTCTTGTTCTTTTCAATTTGATCTAGTTCTTCCTTCATAGCTTTAATCCAATGTTCATCTTCACATACTTCACTAGTAGATTTAGGTTCAATTTGAGAAATTAAACACAGTTGTTCTTGTACCTTATTTCATGTCAGAACTCCTCTGTCTATGCTTCCAATAATCTTCTCAATGGGATGATTTCTTGATAGATTCATGTTAGGTGTCACTGTCTCAGTTCTTGCTTCAGCTATAGGTTCTTCTATGATTTCCTTAATGTAGCTTTCATTCTGCAAATCACTGTCAGTTTCATAGAATAATTTAACATTCTCTGGATTAGTTCTAGGATGAGTTCCTTCATCTGATTCATAATCAAGCATTTTTTCCTGAATTTTGAACTTTTCATCAACTTTAACATTTGCGCTCTCAACAATAGTTTTAGTTCTCTTGTTATAACATCTATAAGCTTTTCTCTTGAATGAATAACCAAGAAATATACCTTCATCACTTCTAGGATCAAACTTTCCAATGTCATCATCTCTTTTAATATAACATTTACTTCCAAAATTTTTTAAATACTTAATTGATGGTGCATGTCCAAACCATAGTTCATAAGGTGTCTTGTCTATGTCTGCTCTAATATGTACTCTATTTATTGTATATACTATTGTGTTCACTACTTCTCTCCAGAATATCTTTGCCAAATCATTTTCAAATAACATGGCTCTTGCTGCTTTAGTTACTGACCTATTTCTTCTTTCTGCAAAACCATTTTATTCAGGTTTTCTAGGGGCTGAAAACTATCTCTTAATACCATTCACTTCACAAAAAGTGTTAAATTATTTTGAAGTAAATTCTCCACCTCTATCTGATCTCAAACATTTAATCTTCATTCCAAATTCATTCTCAACTTTGTTCTTAATTACTCTAAAGTTATCAAATGCTTTAGACTTTTCTTTAAGAAATGCAATCCACATCATTCTTGTAAAATAATCAACAAGAATCATAAAATACCTTTCTCCATAGAATCCTCTAGTCCTTGTGGGACCAATCAAATTTGTATGAAAAATTTCCAACTTCTCTGTTGTTGTAAACTTCTTGTTGGGAAATGAGCTTCTCTTTTGCTTAGCCATCACACATTCGTTGCAAATCATGTTAGTAGGTTTCATAATCTTAGGAAAATCTCTTACTGCAAGTGTAGTACTTACTTTCACAATATTATCAAATTTTATATGACAAAATATTCTATGCCATAACCAACTATCATCAATCTTAGTAATCAAGCATGTCATCTCAGTAGGATTCAACTGAAATATATTACCTCTTGTTCTTGATCCAGTACCAATCAAATTACCATCCTTGTCTTTGATTACACAAGTTTTCTCAGTAAACCAAACTTGATATCCCTTATCAACTATTTGTCCAGCACTCAACAGATTATGTTTTAATCCATCCACAAAGCAAGATCATATGTATTAGTCTTTCCATCAAGAGTAAAATATCCTATACCTTTTATCAAACAAGGTGCATTGTTTCCAACTCTAACAATTCCTCCATCATAATTGTTAAACTTTATGAATTTATTCATGTCTCCAGTCATATGATGTGAACAACCACTATCTATAATCCAATCAAATTTCTTTTCTACTTGAGAAACTAAAGCTTTTTCTTCTTTAACTTATGTTTCAGGATTTTCCTCTTTTATTGCTACAAATCCTATACCATCATTCTCATTATCATTTTCACTTAGATATTTCTCCATACTAGCTTCAAATTCTTCATCATTAGCATAATAACATTCTTTAGATCTTCTAGGTTTAAAGTTATTTCTATACTTCTTTACTCTCTTAGGACATTTAGATGCAAAATGACCATATTCTTGACAAGTCCAACATTTAAAAATTTTCTTATCGTCTGGTTCTCTTTTTACAAGCAAGGCAATTCCTTATTCAATCTTCATGTCTTCTTCATTCCTGGATCTACTGCTACTAGCATAATCTCCACTCATACTGATGCTTCTTAACAAAGTAGGGCGAATACTAAGTGTGTTGAATGATGTCTCCATTCTAGGTAGATCTCCTGATTGTCTCAAGTTCATCTCTACTGCTTCTAATCTTCCAAGAAGAGTTTCTCTGGTGAAATTCTCAATACAAGATATAACATGCTCAATCATCTGCATTTTCTACTTAAATGAAGGAGTCAATGTCCTAAAAAATTTCCATATCACTTCATTCTTTGTTTTGATTCCTTCATAGGATTTTATACCTGCAATAATTTTTAACATTCTGCCAATATAGCTTCTAATAGATTCATCTTCCATCATTCTTATATCTTCAAATGTACATATCCAATTATGTAATTTGACTTTATTTGCATGTTCATCACCTTCAAAAGTGGATTGTAAAACTAACCAAATTTCATGAGATGTTTTTAGATATTTTACCTGGTTGTACTCATTTTCTAGAAGGGCTGGCAAAAGTGCTTCTCTGGAAAGTATGTTACACATGAATAGATCTCTCTGGGTATGTGCAAGATCATGGTATACCAAACTATGACCTTAAGTGGCAATGAAAAATTAGAAAATCAGGGTTAGTCAACTTGACGTAAAAAGTTTAACATCTTATGAACCTTATGTGAAAAAGTTGTAAGAATAGAATCTGTAGGAAATTGAGTGTAGTTTCTAAACTACTAGCCCTTGTCTGAATTTTTTTTTATCTAATTGTTCAAAATATAAGATTTCAATGCAGTAGTATGAAAATTTTAGGGAAAAGATAAAAAGTACGTGTATGTCTGACTACCTTAATCACAATCTAATGATGATATATTTTCCCAAGATTCTAGATATAAGTAGTAGACTCATTCACGGATGTGATGCATTTTTTTTTTTAATTTTTTGTCAAATAAATAATTAATTATGAATTTTCTGCTACAACTTTTTCAGAATAAAAAACTCTCGTGTCTAACCACCTTAACTAATTCTAAACTTTACAAAATTGAATTTTTTTTCCTTATAGTAGCCGAAGCATAGAATGTGATGCATGTTTTATATTTAAAAAGGTTAAACGGTTTGAAATTTATAGTTATTTTTCAATCAGTATGTCAATTATGACTTTAAAGATAAGTCAGTTGAAAAATAAGTAATAATTACTTACCGAACTCAAAATTTGACAGCAATTATATTGATGGAAAGCTGATAATGTCTTTAAGAAACCCTTTTCATTTCATCAATTTTGGGTGAAAAAATAGTCGTCAGCTACATGGTCAAAGTCTTGATATCAGAAACTATCTCCTGAAACATGCCTAAAGGGTTGACCACCCACATTTGGTATTGCCCAAGCAAATACCAAGCCTAATCAGATATCCGATAAAATCGAATATCCAAAATTTCGTGCCTAGTTCAAAATTTCATTTGGACTAGTTTTTCCAATTTCAAGTTACATATTAAATTGTATTTTTTTAATGTTAATATTAATTTAGTTGAGTATTTTTTTTCAATTTTTAGATATATATTACAAATTATTATTTTTAATATTAATATTAAATAATAATAGCATAGCATTTAGAAATGGGAACTCAAAACTAGAATATTTACCTATCTTAACAACCTCCTTAAAAGATTTTGACTGAAGCTTGACAAATGGAAACTGTCAGACAAATCCTTCTTCACACTTTCGACGGCATCAATTTTAGGGTTTCATTGCAGAGCATTAGTATTATAATATAAATTTTTATAATAGCATGTATTATATTATTATTATTTATTTCTCTATTGTATAATAGTATAGTTTTAACTTATTAAATATTTATATTATATGTTCAATATTATACCTAAGGGAGGGAGAGAGAGAGAGGTAAGAAGAGAGAGTAGGAGAGAGAGAGAGAGAGAGAGAGAGAGAGAGAGATAGAGAAGGGGAAGGGGAGAGAGTAAGAGAGAGAGAGGAGGGAAAGGGGAGAGAGAGAGAGAGAGAGAGAGAGAGAGAGAGAGAGAGAGAGAGAGAGAGAGAAGGGGAAGTGGGAGAGAGTAGGAGAGAGAGTAAGGGAGAGAGTGGGAGAGAGTAGGAGAGAGAGAGAGAGAGAGAGAGAGTGAGTGAGTGAGTGAGAGAGAGATTTTGGCAGGAAATATCAGATATCTATCATATCGGATATTCGATATTATCAGATATCTGATTCTTTTTACTGGTAAAAAGTAAAAACAATATTCTCTGGGTCCCTCTAGAGAGGCAAATTTTTTTGCAGAATTATGGGATTCAAGTTGCAGCGGATCACGTTTTGTCTCTAGGGAAGACAAATATCCACTTTTTGGTTGGATTTTCTCTATTACCAAAGGTATTTGCATCACCTTTTTGGTATAACTATGGGAAGTAGTAGTTGTCGAAAGCATAAACAGAAGAGGAGACTCACAAATGAAGATGTTGAAGTGTATAGAGAAATGGATAGGGTTTCCCATTGAAACAAGAGACAAGGTATGTTAAATATTAATGAAGATGTCGGCCTAGATCCACCTTTGAATGTGGTTTCAAGTGAAGAACATGAATTTGAAATGATTTATGAGAATGTAGGGATTGAAGATGAAAATGTAGGTTTTGAAAATGAACATGTAGATGTGGACAATGGAAGTGTGGACATTGTTAATGACAATCCACCGATTGAATATGAAGGAATTGACAATGATAGTGGTACACAAGAATCAAATCAACGTAACGCATCTCCAAATTATATGAAAAATGAAGTCCTTTTGGAGGAAGAAAGACAAACTTCAAAATTGAGACCTTCAAGAACAACTAAATGGTTACTTGAAATTGATGAGAACATATTGAGCAATTTCAATGGCAAGAGATCAGAAAGAACTGTTTGGTTATGGGTTTCAAAACTTTTTGATCAATTTTTTAGCCACAAGATGTTGGTTGAGCAATGTCAAATGTTTGTGCAATTGTTAAAGATGCAGAAAATGAGACATATACTAGTCAAATTGAAGATTAGTGTGAACAAGAAAAAGGAGAGGAATGCTATTATTGTGAGAAATCTTTTTAGTGCTCTCAATTCCATTGGAAAGACTACAAAGGAAAAAGATAAGAGATCCTCTAGGAGGGTTATTACAACCTCCTTAGTAAGTCATCATTTGAGAAAAGGCTCGTTTGATGAGACAAACTTGTGTTGACTTGAATCTAAATCATAAAACTTTGGATAGAGCACTTGCAAGAAGAGAAAGACTTGATGATCCTATTCAAAATGATACATGGGCTTATGGTGGGAGACTTTCATGTTGTGATAAGAAGCTTACCGATGCTGTGAAGGATCAAATTCAACTATTTTGGCAATCTAACTCAAGAGTGTCACCAAATGTGAAGGATGTCTTGAAGTTGAGAATTGGCATTCGAGACCGCACCTCGCATCCCAAACATTATTTGGAGGTGAGTCAAACAATGTTGTTCAAAAAATTTTGTGAGACATCCAACATTGCAAATATCACAAAGACCTTTTGAAGCCCTGAAGCCTTTTTTTTGTGTGCCTCTTAAGATTTAAAATACTTGTTGCAAATATCATGTGGAGTTTTTAATGCACCATGAATTGTTATGATCCATCCATTCTAATTTGCATACTAGTGAAATGTTGGAGGAGTGTGGTGCAAGTTCTCTTCCAAAATCATCAAGAGACTTGCTAGATCATTTTTTATGTCCTAGAGATGATGGATGTTTCTTTTATAGAAAAGATTGCTTAAATGACAAGTGCTCAGAGTGTGGTGGACTAGTGAAGTTTGTTGAATGTTTTCATGAGGGCTGCGAGCATGATTTTGGTAAGACAACTGTCCACAAAAAGGTATATGAAACCATTAAATATACATTAAAAAGTGGAGGTGAAGGCTCTAGATGTGAGTTGGTTACAAAAGAATGCAATATAGCTAATTTTATTTCAGATTTCAGGAAGAATCTTTTTTACAAGTATGCAAGGCATAGTCACAGGTCTTAGTGGTTGGATCAACAATTCAGGATGTGTAAGGACACTTTCCCGATTGGCACTATTATATCAGTTTTTGACTTTGTAGAGAACTATACATTGCAGTTCCAAAATGAGTTGCAAGCTCAATATTACAATTCTATTCAGGTTTCTATTTTTGTACACATAACATAAAGACATTCCCCTAATAGTACAGAAGATGACCGAAAGATAATCAGAGAGTACCATTTTTATATGAGTGATGATAGATCACACTCATCCAAGTTTGTCCAATATTTCTTTGAGAATTATTTTGAGTGGGTGTGGGAAAATAATATTGCTATGGATAGACATCTCATTTGGTCAAATAACTACACAGGTCAATTAAAAAATGCTTGTATGTTTTATTGGTTATGTAGAATGCATGTAGAGAGAGGTGTACCTCATATTTGGAGTTTTTTTGAGGCTGGTCATGGAAAAGGGGAGCATGATGGAGCAGGTGCATGCGTAAAGAGAGCTATAGTAAAGGAGCAACCAAAGATTTCAAGTGCATAAATAATTGATGCTCATTCTATTTTAATTGGTGCACTTCAAAATTATCACAGGGAGGACTTTTGATTCAGTGGTGCACAAATTCTTTTGGTTGGTTGAGTTGGGTACAATAGGAGATAGGTTGGATTGTCAAACTGTGAAAGATTCTTCAAAAATGCATTCATTTCGAAGCTCAGATGCTAGTACATGGACCATTTGGACACGAGAGTTGGCTTATTTTTGTCTGAGATGTCTTCAGTGTGATTGGGATCAATGTGAGTCAAGTGAGTGGGTTGATACATGGGTTTCACATTATCTTACTCCTTTATCTCTCATAGCCTCTATAATAAATGATGACATGGATTGTTCAATTGACTATGACCATCTTTCAGATCTTCTACAGCCAGGACATGTTTTTGCATTGGTTGCACCACAAGGGAATGATGAGATATCAAATTACTGGTTAGCACATTGTGTAAGAGGAAAGCAAAAACTTGCACAACTGACGATAGATGATGATATGTTCACATATCCAATAGGATCACATGTTGTTGCGGGAACATGGATGTGCACATATATGATTAGAAATAATGGTATTCCTATGTTTGAAGACTATGAGAAGCACAAAACCATTCTCATGTATTCACACCTTATTATAGCAGCCAATGTTAAGTTGTTGAAACATCAAGGAAAACCAAAGACAAAGGAAATTTGGACTATTAGTACTACTGATCATGAAGCAATATTGAATATCCTCAAGTAGAGAGATGACCCTTCAGGCACACTTCAGTAGGTAAGTTCAACTCAAGTTGCAGGGTTTTCCATGTTTATTACAATTACGTTCAATAAATTAATTGTAGTTTTTCTCTTTATTTGTTTGAGCCAATAAACTTGGTTTTGTATGTGGATTGTAAATGTAGCTGGATACATATATGATAGATATAGAAGATCGAGGTGTGCATTTGATTATCCCATCTTTTATGACGGTAAACTTCACTATGCATTGTCTAGTTGTGTTCTTTGGTTTGTTTAGTTACTTATACATGTTCATAATCTTTTTCTCAACCTATATAATCTTCTTATATTCTCTATTAACTTTTCTTTTGCCTTCCAAATGCAGGGATTGGAGCTAAAAGAACACTTATTTTTTATATATAGTTGTGTAATTTGCATATTTAGATTCTAAATTTTGTATATAAAAACAATAATCGAATGTAATGTGCATAGCTAGATGCCAAATTTTGTATATAAAAACAACAATCGAATGTAATGTACATATTTAGATGCCAAATTTTGTATATAAACAATTAGATGCAAAATTTGAAATATAAAAGAGCCCATGGGGTTGATTTGCAAATATTAAGAGCCCACATTTGTATTGTCTTAATGTCATGTAAAGTGCAAAAAATGTGTTTCCTTAATATGAATGTTGTATCCTTATATAATTTGTATCATCTTAATTTTGTATCTTTTCATTTGTATTGTCTTAATTCTATGTACATTTGTATCACCAAATGATGTAATAATTGGAGTCATTGAGTCAAAATTGGTCAAATATGTCCAAAGTAAAATGATGATTCCCTGGGGTGAAAGGATAGTGTTCAAGGATTGCATCCTAGAACCAAATGGATTGTGAAATTAGCTTTGGTTGGGTGGGTGAATGCTAGGGACAACCTCATTTTGACCATTGAGTCAATAGAACGTTTCAGACTATGTCAGACCAAAGTGTCCCCAAGGTGCACTAAGCACGATTGGGCAGCAAAATTTTGAGGCTCGTATCTCAGACCTTGTGAGGGGTATCAATGATCTATTAGATGCTATAGGACCATGTTTCTAGGGCCTAAAATAACCTCTCTCCATTCTGGGAGATTCAAATTTATTTGAATTTGGCACTCCAGTCTCGCTTGATGCCAAAATTTGTAGTGAGGGCCAGTTGAAATTTGCACCACTAGATTTCTTCCAAACCATTCATCTTGGCATTGAATGGACTATGCCATTAGCTCTAGTTGGGTGGGTGAATGCTAGGGACAACCCCATTTCAACCACTAAGTCACTAGAACGTTCCGGACCAAATTAGTGTCCCCAAGGTGCACTAAGAACGATTGGGTAGTGAACTTTTGAGTCTCGTATCTCAGACCTTGTGAGAGGTATCGACAATCCATGAGATGCTACATGACCATGTTTTTGAGGCCTACAATAACCTATGTCTATTCTGGGAGATTCAAATTTATTTGAATTTGGAACTCCAATCTTGCTTGATGCCAAAACTTGCAGTGAGGGTCAATTGAAAGTTGCACCATTGGATTTCTTCCAAACCATTCATCCTAGCACTGAATGGACTACACCATTAGCACTAATTGGGTGGGTGAATGCTAGGGGCAACCCCATTTTGACCACTGAGTCACTAGAACATTGCGGACCATGCCGGACCAAAGTGTCTGCAAGGTGCACTAAGCACGATTAGGCAGCGACCTTTCAAGGTTCTTATCTCAGACCCCGTGAGAGGCATCCATGATATATGAGATGCTACAGGACCACATTTTTTAGGCCTACAATAACCTCTCTCCATTCTGGGAGATTCAAATTTTTTTGAATTTGGCACTCTAGTTTCGCTGGATGCCAAAACTTATAGTGACAGTTAGTTGAAAGTTGCACCACTGGATTTCTTCCAAACCATTCATCATGGCACCAAATGGACTACAACATTAGCTCTATTTAGGTGGGTGAATGCTAGGTAAAACCCCGTTTCAACCACTAAGTCACTAGAACGGTCCAGACCATGCTAGACCAAAGTGTCCCCAAGGTGCACTAAGCACAATTGGGCAGCGAAATTTCAAGGCTCGTATCTCAAACCCTGTGAGAGGTATTGAGGATACGTGAGATGTTACAAGACTCCATTTCTAAGGCCTACAATAACCTCTCTTGTTAGGAATGGGAACACTAAGAGGGGGGGGGGGTGAATCAGTGTTCACTGTATTTTATCTTTTTACTTTAATCTTTAAACCGAACTTAAATGCTTAAGTACTGAAATAAACATCCACATAAATATGAAACATGAAATCAACACATGACACCAATATGGTTATGGGGAAACCCAAATAGGTAAAAACTCCGGTGGGAATTGACACCCACTAATATTCTGTACTAGTGTTTTGTGATCCTTGTTAGAAGATCCTTACCCCTTTTAAGAGTTTCTTTACAATGCATTAAGTACAGTAGACCTTGTCAAGGATCAGACCCTATTATGAGTCTTTTACAACATTCCCTATTAGGGGAGTGGATGCACTATCCTAGAGCTCACTGCTCAAGTGGTGAAGGCTACAACCTTCAGATCTCAGATACACACTATATCTGCTAGATGAACTGTCATTGTGACACTGCTTGTTAGATCATTTCCTTTGATGCACTGATGCTTTGACCTCTTGCAAAGCTCTAATACATCTTATAGACTCTTTGCACACTTTTTCTCTTCTTATCACAACTCTATCTCAACTTTCATACCATTTACAATGGGTGCATCTCATATTTATATGCACATATAGAATAAACAACTAGGTCGGCCCTTAAACCTATTACATACAATGCTTCCAATTAAATTGGCTGAAGCATGTTTAAAAAAAAACATATATACATGTCAGAAACCTAATTACAATAGGTTCATAGCCTTTACATCATTAGAATATAATCGCAACTCAAAATGATAACAGTTGGCTACTTACTCTATTCTTCATTGGCACACACTGGCTGTGCATCTTCAATTGCCTGTATCTTTCTCATACTAGCATATCTGATTATGTACTTATAGACTAAGCATGAATATAGTCTAACCAAATTAACTTCTAGGGTGCACACCATAATTCTTTCATACGCACGTGCGCTTATGCTCTGAGCTGTAGGAACTATGTACACTGTCCAGTCTTCAACACTTAACTAATTTCTGATCTTCTCATCAAGTGTGCTGACTCCAAACTTCTATATGACTTTGTTGCCATAATAAAAACACTATATTACATCATATAAATCAAGTATAGCCAACTTTCCAACAATCTCCCCCTTTGTCATTGATGGCAACAAAGGAATATGGCCAAGTTGCTAATTGTTCTTAATACAAAAAACTTTTTGTCTTCTATACATATACTTATATCTCCCTATACATATTATGATCCATATTCTATACACAACTCCCCCTTTAACATTAATGACAAAGGTGTTTCAAAAATTGTATCTATACATACTAAGGGAAAACATCCGGATATGCTATCTTTAGGTTTTGCATCCCCTTCTTCCAAAATGTGATCAAAGAGTTTACTATCTGGAGATGGGCGCATATTGCATATTGTAGATTCTCCATCTTCTTCAAGTCTGTGGTAGGACCTTGATCATAGGTCATCATGATGGCATCAATCTCCTTGATATTCTGATTTAGAATGTCTAATGAGGGCACAAGAGCATTCCTCAACTGAGTCTGTCTAGCCCTTATCTTTGTCATCTCTTTTTTTGCCTTCTCAATTCTGTCTAATTGTCCTTGGTAGACATTATTACACATGTTTACATCTGTGGATGTGTCTTTCACTAAACTCTTGACTTGCTCAATAATAGCTTCTGCCTCTTTTATTTTCTTGAAATGGGCATTAGTAAGCTTATCATGATCCATGCATTCTCCAATGACTCTTCTTCCTTGATCTGTAAACTCTTTTAAGGATGCTTGACCAGTCTTGAGTGAGCTTAGGTCAAGTGCAAAGTTGCTCATTACTTCACTCAACCTTTTCTTCAGGTACTTTTCTTCTGCAACTAGGGATGCAGATTCTTCAAGGCTTGAGAAATTACTTTTGAAATGTGAGATGACTATACTCACATCATCAATAGAGTGTATCTTTGACACTTTCTTGTCTTCTCACAACAAATTGTTTAGAATCTTTACTGATTCTACTAGGAGGGGATTCCTCATCACTTGTTTTTCTTTGGCCTTTTCCATGGCTAGGACGCTGAATTTTATCAGATTTTCTTCTCTCCATGAGTCCAAACTAGATGTGTCAGGAGTCAAACTTGACAACAATGCTGTTGAGGGAGTGATGGGAGTGTTATCCATCACTTCTTCTTTTACCTTGACTAGTTCAATTGATGGTTCATTACTCTCTTCATTTTTTTTTGTTTCTTTCTTTTCTTCCATCTTTCCTTCTTTCTCATCTATTTTATCTTCAATTAATACTTCTTGTGGATTTGGAGAATTACTACCACAAAGAATTTCATCTTCTTGAGTGCTGACAAAGGCTTCCTCAAACTTGTCCAGATCCTTATCTATGGCCACCATGGCTATCTCCACATTATCAATGATAATTGTGCTCTCTTTTTGTGACTCTGTAGTGGGCGCAGACTTATCTATCTCTGATTGTGCTTCCAGTGTAGGCGCTAAATCCCAAGGACCTATTATTGATGCATTAGTGGGCTCTGCCATCTTGACTTCCTTTATGGATACTTGTTCTTTGGGTGCAGTAGGTGGATACATGTACCTATTCATAAAGATCTTCCCAAAGGCTTTCTCTATTTCTTTGGCAACTAATTCATAGTTTTTATCGATTATATTCAATGTTCTTGTCTTGTTTTTGAGGTGAGGTTTCACCAGATCTAACAATAACTTCTTCTCTTCTAGCTCACATACAAGAAGGGTTTCATCTAAAATCTTCTCCCTTATCCGCAGATATTCTTCAATAGCCTGTCTCTTTTGGAATTCTAGGATATTCCACACATTGTCAGGGATCATAGTCTTAAGTTCCAAGATTGTCTTCTTGAACTTTAGCATGTGTTTGACTATCATACCATGAATCTTAGATTTGTCTATTTCACTATATTTTTCATAAAACTTCCCTACTTGATCAATTCTTCCCTCATCAATTATTCTTGCACTTAACACATTGAGACTAGGTTTGAAACTTACTTCAGGAGGTGCTTGAGTGTTCTTTTTGCTTCTTGTTGCTTGCGAGGATGGATGACTAGTGCCAACCTCTTTCTTCCTCTTTGCTATTGTCTTATACTCTGGAGGAGCAGTAGGGTCAATGGTTTCCTTGGGCGTAGAAAGAGTATCATTAGTTTTATCCTTTTGATCATCAGATTTCTTTATCTTTACCTTCTTCAACTTGGGATCATGTGATTCTGCCTTTGCTGCATCTTCGCTCTTTAATTCCAAAGCAATCTTTTGTTCTTTTCCTTTGTCTAGATCTTGTTGAGACACTCCATGTATTCTCAAGATCTCTGAGGTGAATTTAGCAACCTTTCTTTTTGTTGCAGTGCTATTAAGTTTAGCATCTATCTCTCTTGTCTTTTCCTCATAAGTTCCCCACCTTGTCTCATTAGGGTCAGTAGGAGCTAAAAGAAATACTTGAGCATATGCTTCTAAAACTTGTTCATCTACTTCATATCCAAGTGGATGAATCCACTTTGTTCTAGGTACAACTGCCTCCTGTAATACCCCAAAAATGGGCTATAAGTTCATTAATCTCCTACATCTTCAATTCAAATGAAATTGACATCAAAGTCCTAATCTAAAGCACATCTAAACATCATCGAATCATAATTGATTATCTTAAATTTTGCATTGGGGAATTTTCCTAGTAATATTCCTAATCATCATAATTATCTTTAATTTTATAATTATTTGGCAATAAATCACATTTATCCTAAAGTTTGATTAATTGAATATTTTCATATTTAATTAATTAGATTTAATATTTGCCACTTAATTGTGTAATTAAATTTAATTCTATCTATTATTAATTGTATTATTTAATTTTGACAATAAATCTAATATCATATGAATAATTGATTAAATTCTTATTTAATTAATTAAAGCAAGTTGTCATTATTTAATAATATAGTTTTTAATAAAAATTTGATTAAATAATTGATTAACCCATAAATCAATTATTTTATTTTTAAAAGTAGTTAAGTTGGAAATAAATCACTTTATTATTAAATTAATTCATAAATAAAACATGCACAATCATAAAAGCAGACAACTATCAATTATCAATTAAAGCTAAACTCTATTTTGAGTTAAAAACTTAGCTTTTGCATGTTTTTGTGAGTTAATTATCATTTATTTAAAAATAACTCAAAAATCAACCTGAGTTATTTGAGTGATTTATGGCTTTTTTTCCCATGCACCTCCAAAGCTTTGGATTTCTATAAAATCAAGGCTTCAGCTCATCTCAAATCATCTCATAATTTTGCAAGCTTACTTTGCCAAAGTCATCTACGAATTGCACAACTATTTTGAAGAATTGAAATTTGGAGAATCAAAGCTTATTGCAAATCAATGCTATTGTGAGATCAATTTATTTTTTCTTTTTACATTCATTTAGATTATTTTTTATATCATTGTTAGATCAATTCATAGCATATCAAATTTCCATATTAGCATAGATTCCATATCAAGTTTTCATATCATTGCATAGAAAATCTAAAAAATATAGATTAATTGCATTCATATTTCATATCTAGATCAATTGCATTCAAATCCTTCATTTAGGTGTCGTCTAGGTCACTGATCTCGATAACAATCTAAGAACATTAATCTCACACCTACTAGAAGGCAGTAAATTGCTTGGTTAAATTAGATTTCAATTTTGCACGATTTCGATTATAGCTAACCTCTAATGTTTTACTGAAGTGTTGTGTCTACAAATCAGGTAAAAAATTCACACACATTTCTGACACCCACCGTGGGGCAACCCACCTTTGCATGTTGGTTTTGATTTTTTTTTGGGAGCTAAAACCCCAAAGTTTCAAAGATTTAATTTTATCTTCCAAATGGCTTAGATTTTTGGTCTGAAATTTGTTTTGTGGGTTGGTGACATATCAGGGAAGCTATAGTAAAAAAATTAGAATTTTCTGAGATGTTTTGAATTTTTAATAATTTTTTCTTGAAATTCTAGAAAAAATTAATATCTAAAGAAAATAACCATATTTTTTGAAATCTTTTATATTTTTGGAAAGCTCTTTAAATTCCATAGGGGGTCCATTCTTTGTGTTTTAAATTTGGACATGATATAATAGCTCAAATAGTCAATTTACAAAAACTAGTCTATTTTGATAAAACGGGTCTCTAGGGCACAAATGAAGAGATTTTTCTAAAATTTTTATATTTTTGGAAAGCTCTCTATTTTTTAGCAAGGGTCTCTATTCTAAATTTCTATTTTTGTGGCCAAAATCATATCAAAAAAATCAAATCTTGTTGACTAGGTCAAATGCAGTGCAAAAAAATTAAAATTTTGTGATGGGTATGCACTTATTTTTCATATGATTCAATGCATGATATGAGTCATCATTTAGATTAATTTCTAGTTATTATTGCTCCTAACAATTGATTTTTAGATCTAACCCTAGGGTTTTCATAAGTTGAATATACCTTGCATATCTTGTTTGCTTGTTGGCTTGTTGGAGAGTTCGTAGCTTGCTTGCATAGTAAAGCTCAACAAAAATTGCTAAAAATTAGGTAAAATCTACTAAGCGCATTGCAAGGATCCCAAGTATTCTCCTTCATCTAATGACATTTCAATTTGGAGCTTAAAATAAATCTCTTGTGTGTCTAGCTTGGGTGATTCTTTTCATGCTTTTGTTTTACACACTTGCATAATTGATACTAGGTTGTGACCCCTTAAGGATTCATTAAGTAGTCTTAGATACTTGTGATTGATCTTGATTGCTATCTTGGGTTATTGGACTCGCTAATCCACTGGCCCGTCATTTTTGCCCCATGGTTGCAATCTCAGCGCCATAAAGGGGAGGGGTCAACAGGACAGAAGCGTTAAGTGTTCCACTTGGCAACCCTTTTGTGCTTTTAGGAACTCACTTGTTTTCTAAGTTGTAGACTCATTTTCAGCTTGTGTGAGGTGTTAAGTGTTCCACCTTGTGGACTCATCTCATATTTTCTTTAAGCGTTAAGTGTTCCTCTTTCTGCTTTTTGGGTACTTTTGGTAGATTTGCTTTCGGGAATATATCTGTGCTCACATAGTAATTAGGCCCTATGAAAACTATTCGTGATTCTTGAGAGATTGGATTCCCAGTGAAATCCTTCTTGATGATAGAATCCTTGTAGGTAGGGAGGATACTTAGTGCATTTCACATTCAACTTGGTTAGTGCGTCTTCTCTTATTGATCGATACATTCTCTCCCCGAAGAGGTTGATAGATCATGTGGGGTTGACATCATGAGCTTTGGTGAATCAAAATTGGTTAGTGCGTCTTCTCTTATTGATTGATACATTCTCTCCCCGGAGAGGTTGATAGATCACGTGGAGTTGACATCATAGACCTTGGTGAAGAAAAACTTTGTCTTAGCGTGTCGGATTAATCTGCTTGCTTTGTTTGGGTTAAAAGTGAAAAGGTGTCAAAAACCTTGGATCTGGAGCCAAGTCCCCTTGTGGTATCATACTATGAGTCACCTTTAGAGAGGTTTAACCGTAGCAGACAATCCCTTCATAGGGAAAATTGCGTTGACAGAACTTCAAGCGGTCATAGCCATTTTCACCGTGATAGTGACAACCGCTATATAAATGTCCTTGTGGAAGAAATCTCCATGGGTATGGTTCATTGTTGGGTTGTTAGATCTCCCTAGCAGCTCCTGAAGATTAAGTTCTCAGACTGTGTCAAAACTCTGGTGCGCTGGGATTGGAGTTCACCCCTTTGGATCATAAAAGTTGCAGAGTCAAACCATTACTAAAAACCCTAGTGAGGCCAAATTTTTATTTTCTAGGGTATATGTGCATCATTGCTAAACATTTTGGAACATACACAGTTAGCACTTTTGAGGATTAGAACGAATAAGTCAATTGCTCATGCGCAAGGTTGCTTTTGCCCTTGTTCATTATTTTAGACATGCTTGAAGTCACTTGCTTGCTGTTTTGCATGCTTGTTTATCTATTTGGTTACTGAAAATGAACAAATATGTTACAATCCTCAAATCTAGACATTGAAATTTGCAAATGATTCAAAACTGAAAACTCCAAATTTGCATAATCTGAAGTAAAATCCTTTTCTGGAGTCAAAATTTATCTCAGGAGGTCAGAAAGTCATATGAGTTTCCATCAAGTGTCGTTTCATTGCAACCCATCTGTCGTATGATGAGACCCCAGTGTCGTACGAGTTTCCATGACAACAAATTCTCAAAATCAAAATCTTGCAACTATCGTATGAGATTTTCAACTGTCATTTCATTGCTACCCAACTGTCATATGAGTTTTTCAACTGTCATTTCATTGCTACCCAACTGTCGTACAAGTTTTGCAACTGTCGTTTCATAGCATACCCACTGTCATACGAGTCTGCAGAGTGTCATTTGGGAAAATTTTTGAAGAGTTGTCAGAAAATTGTTAGAATTGCCGAATACTTAGCTTCTTCAGCCTATTTCCAGAATCTGTCATACAAATCACAGTGTCAAGAATAGATCAGTAGCTATTGAGAATTAGTACACATGTCTCAAAGAATCAGTACACAAGAGGAAGAAGCTCTAATCACCGCTATGATGAAGCAGCTGCAAGCTATGCAAGTTGAACTTAACAATCTTAGGAAAGAAAATGAATCTAAAGAGTTCTCCATGGAATCCCTATCCTCTTTTCCATTTGATAAAGACTTGTACATGTCACCATGCCCCCGAATAGAATTTGAGCAACGTGTTAACCCTTATGATACCTCTTCCACGGAGAGTGACACATCTAGCTTTGGAGACTATGATGACTATGACGACAGACAATGTAATGATACCTATGACACCTTTGTTCCTAAGAGTCCTCCTCGTCGTGTGTTCCTACTTACTACAAATGGGCCGTCACATTGGATAGATCGTGATGGTGATCCATATGATTCTAATTTTGAAAGAGACTTTGATGGCTTTTGTGGACAATACCTTGATTATGATCCATCTACTACTACTGAGGACTATAAAATACATCATGCTAGCTTGAAACGTCAATACTATAAGGATCTCTCCTCTAAGAACTCTCAGGCTGAAAATAAAGATTATCTTCTCAAGCAAGGTCATGTTAATGTTGAACCTTTGTCTAATGATGGTTCCCTTCCATCCCCTACTTCCTCCAATACCCGTACATTTCCTAAAGCTTCTGAGTCTTTCAAATCTTTCATAGAACCTTCATCCGACACAAGCCCTAATACTTTTCATGCGGTTCCCTATAGTTATCCTCCAGGGCTACCTCTTAAAGAAACTCAAGCTAACCTTCACTTGGCTGTAAATACTTTCAATAATGATAAACCTAAAGAGCCTAAGCCTTCATATGCTACAATGCCTACTTCAGTTGGTCCTTCACCATCTCTGCAATAGTCTTCCATACAATCCCAACATGCTTCCTTGTCCTTAGAAGTGGCTCCATGTCAAGAGGACTCTAAAAATGATGAAGAAAAGAACATAAAGAAAGATCAAGATCAAGAACCCTCCATGTCATCCACTCCTTTTCCTGATGTCTCTTATCTGCTTCATGGTTCTTTTGATCCTGTACACCCTTTTTCATGCATTCCACCATGTCTTAAGTCTTCTCCTAAGCAAGGTCAAGCTACTACTTACACTATTGAGCTTATTGACAATAAAAATGACCTTAATACACTTGCGCTTTCCAAAGATGATGCTTCCATTAAGGTTGGTAAAAATGGTGTTGTTACTTCCAATGTTAAGCCTATTGAAGATCAAGAGAAAAATTATGTGCTTATGCTATCCAAAGATCCTTGTCAAGATCAAAGTCTTCCATCTTCTTATTCTACCACTCCATGTTCATTTCCACTTTCTACTCTTCCTAAGTCTTCGCAAGCTTTGAAAAATCCTATCAAAGAAGGTGCTCCTATTCAAGATGTTCATGATCCTATTGAAAATCCTAATGCTCACTCTAAAGATGTTGATATCCTTGGTTGCCATATAGATGTTGATGAACTTATTGATTATCCTTTTGCATCTTCCACTTCCATCCTTGGACCTCTTCCACCACTACTAAAGGCTTCACGTCTACCTTCCATCTTGGGTCCTTATGTCCCTTCACTTTCCCCTCCTAACTCTTCTAATTTTCCATCCATCTTGGGTCCTTACATCCCTCCATCTCCCATCTTTCCTCAAGATCAACATAGATGCATACCCTTGAATCCTTTTCATCCATCCACCCATCTAAACCAGTCATATCCTCCTTCTTCCACAAGTCCCAAGTCCTTTGGAAGTAACTTGAATGTTCAATACAAGAAAAAGAAGCAATACAAGAATCCATAAAAAAAAGAAGATCACCATGTCTCCTCTAATAGACATGGAAACATAAAGTCAAAAGAGATATCTAAGAAAAAAACTACAAGACAAGTATGGGTTCCAAAATCCATCATTGAAGATATTCTCTCTAGATCATCAAAAGGAAATAAAAAGCCTATGAACATATGGATTCCAAAGTCTCTTTTGAAAAAGTTTGGTGTTGAGCAACAAGTGAAGTTGACATTCAAGCTTCCAAAGACTTCCACTTCATCTTCTTCCAAAAGCATTCCTCCATTCCATGCACCTAAACCGCAACCTCTGCTATCCATTCACCATATTCCTTCACGTATTCTTTCATTCACGATTCCTCCATCCTCTCGCCACCCTCCAAGGTGTGCGTCGATGTTGATCTTGCCTTCCTTTCCATCTACCCTTTCACAATCCTTCCATTCATTATCCTTCTACCTCCTATCATTTTTCCTCACTTGCCTATTCCTCCTATCTTCCAACCTCACTCGCTTTACATAAAACCTTATCCTCCATTTTCCTCTTCCATCTTCTTTTTCCTATTAGAATCTTTGAGCATATCATTTTGAATCCTTGGCATATCATGGTTTATCCTTTCAAGGAGAATTATCTAAAAAGCTTGCCTTCTTCCAAAAATTCAAAAATAAATTGAAAGAAAGATTAAAAAAATTAAAAATGTGCCTTGGTGGAAACCTGAAAACAGGCGCCTTGGTAGCAAAAGTAAAGAGAAATAAATTCATCCTATGGTGAAAACCACTCCCTTGTGGCACCTTGGATAAGTACCATGATGAAAACTTGGCAATCAGGCATCATGCATAGTTCTTCTACATATTTCATCCATTTCATCTTCTCTCTTTGATCTTGACAATGTTGATCTATACACAAACATTTGGCTATCTTGTGAGCTATCTTACGATGATCTTGCTTTCATTCCCTTCCTATTTAGCCTTCATGTCTATCTTCCCTTTGGTCTTGATCTAAAAAGGAAAAAAGAGTAAAACACGGTGTTGTGAAGCCTCTTAACATGTCTACTCTTTTGGATTGCATCCTTTCCTTCTTTGGCATTACGCTTTTGTGACTTATTCTATGCTGGCCTTTCATTGCTTGTCCAAATGTGGTTTACATGACAATTTTTCCCTAGCTTGAGTATTCTTGAGGAGTTTTCCCTTGAGAATTTCTTCTCTTCATTCTCCTTCATTCTCTTATCTTCCATCTCTTCCACCAGCTTGCCAATGCCTCTTGTTCTCCACCTTGCTAGACATTGGGACTGCACGATATGATCTTGCTTGGGAGTTTGCAATGGAAAAAGATGCTATCAAGTATACCAAGTATCAGAACAAGTATCAGAACTAGTATCAAAATCAGTATCAAAGTCAGTATCAAAATAAGTATCAGAACCAGTATCAGAACCAGTATCAGAACACGTATCAGAACAAGTATCAGAACCAATATCAGAACCAGTATCAGAAAAAGTATCAGAACAAGTATCAGAACCAATATCAGAATAAGTATCAAAACCAGTATCACAATCAGTATCAGAACAAGTATCAGATCAAGTATTAGAACTCCCACTGGGGCTACACCTTTCGCTTTAGTTTATGGGTCTGAAGCGGTACTACCTATTGAGGTTGAAATCCCATCACTCAGAATTAGAATGCATGGTCTCGTAACTGATGATGAGTACAGAGTGTCTAGGTTACAAGAACTAGAACTACTAGATGAGCACAGACAAGCAGCGTATGATAATCTCAGAGTATATCAGAAGAGAATGTCTAGAGGCTACAACAAGAAAGTCAAAAACTAAGAATTTCAGGTTGGCGATCTAGTCTTGAGAGAAAATCCTAAAAATCAATCCCATCGAGAATGCAAGGGGAAGTTCAAACCCAACTAGGTGGATCCCTTTGTCATCACTACTACTTTTGGCTCTGGTGCCTATCAATTCTCAATGACTGAAGGAGAACAGCTCTAAGAACCAATCAATGTTCTCCATTTGAAGAAATTCTACGCCTAAGGCATTCAATCTATGGTAAAATGTCCTGAAAAAAATTTAAAAATTGGAAAATGTCCTGAAAAAATGAACATCTTGGTGAAAACCTAGCAATAGGCGCCTTGATGATTCACAAAAAAATCAAAAAATATCAAAAATTCAAAAAAATTGAAAAATATAAAAAATTCAAAAAAAAATTAAAAAATAAAAAATACAAAAAAAATGAGAAAAAAAAAAGTGCCTTGGTGAAAACCTGGAAACAGGTACCTTGGTAGCAAAAATAGAATCTCTGCCAAGATGGTGAAAACCCAACAAACGGGTGCCACTTGTTTCAAAATGCTCCATCTATCAGCGCAATCTTGGTCTTTCCCAGCTTTTAGTTTTGCTTTAGTTTGTACATATCTCCCGGTTTGTTTTTGCATTTCCAGTTTTCAATAAGTCTATTTGTCCACCAATCTTCTCAAGTGTCTATATCCTATCAATGTTCAAACTTAGGGGCAATCACATGTCATATCCTATGGTCTCCAGTATACTTTAGACGTGTCATATCCAGTCAGAGTCCTTTGAAGCTTCATTTGAGTCAGTAAAGTCTATCTTGTCTCCAGAAAGGATTTTGCATCTACAACAACAATAATCAAACACAAACTGAAAACAATCTGTGCTTTTCATGCTTTTATCTCCTTGTATGCTTACTGATTCGTATTGAGATTTTTTCATATTATGTCCCTTTGAGCTCTTCAATGATGTCCTTTACAGGATTTAGAGAGTGATGACTAGGGGCATCATCTTTTCTTTGTCTTCTGCTTGTATGTGAAAATCTAACAACTTTGGAAATTTTGGATTGAAATGGTGTCCGACTGTAAGAGCCTCTATCTCGAATTGGATGGCCATGCGTACCTCGACCATTGATACCTAGATGATTCAAAGAAGTATTGATCTAACTATTGTCTTTTTGAGTGAGTTCTTTCTCCTACTATGAAGCGCGATCTTGCCTAAGGATGTGAACGATAAAAGGTCACTACGGGTAATTCACATTAGATTTAGAATGATCTCTTGACTGTTTGATGTGTTTGCAATGCAAGGCATATTCAGGTCATCATGAAGTTTATGTTTTGATGCTTATACAAATTGCTATATCAAAATGGACATGATATTCAGGTCATCCTGGTGTTTGTGCCTTGGTGCTTATATCTAATCTGACATTCCGAAAATAAAATCAATATTCATATATCCATGGTTGTTGGCCAGTAGGTGTTGTATTGATTCTTGCGCATACAAATCAATATTCATATGTCTATGGTTTTTTTTAGCTAGTGGGCATTGTATTGATTTATCCAGCTACCTAAAAGTTCAATGATGATAACAAATCGACATATGATCAGTGACTAGGTCCTAGGTCTTAGGTTGCATTTCATTTTGCATGTCTCATTGCATTTTTCATGTTGCATGATCTCACAATGACTAAACGAACTTCAATGCTTAAACAATTCTTCAATCACCTCTTCCAATCTAACAAGAGCTGAATCCCACACGAAGGTTCCTCCAATGAAATAGCAAGTAGAATCCTTTTTTGGGATCAAAATTCAAATCTGAGATCATTCATATTATTAATTGCTTGCATATTCAACCTTCTATCATCACAGAAATCCAGTATTCAACTTAACTGATTATCTTACATCAAACTATCAAAATTTCAACTTGGTCAACCATGGTCAACTCATAGTCAAACCTAGTCAAACTTGGTCTCTGGGACCTCCAAACGATGCAAAATGTGTTCCAGGATGTGTTTAACCACTTCTCAAATCAATTAACATGCTTCTGAACTCTCAACGCTGACTTTTCTTGTCAGATTTCAATTTTAATCCCGAAGGGGGCATGGTATTGCACATCATTCAAAGTCTATAATCAAATTTGAAATCATATCTTTATGGAAATCATATTTTCATCAGTGATCAAGACAAACAATCACTTCTAGTTACTGATTCATCAAAAGTCTTCATCACTCGGGGCAAATCTATCATCACTTGGGGCATATCAGATTCATCAAGATCCATATCAATCTGGTATTCTCCTAATCTTGTAAACTATATCAATTTTTGCAACCATCAGATCATAGTGTTCTTTCCTTGGTTCTTCGGCAACTGAAGGG
Source organism: Chamaecyparis obtusa (assembly GCA_027943335.1). Lineage (NCBI taxonomy): Eukaryota > Viridiplantae > Streptophyta > Pinopsida > Cupressales > Cupressaceae > Chamaecyparis > Chamaecyparis obtusa. Next base: position 108,143 of record BSBK01008785.1, on the reverse strand, counting down.
TTTGGATGTGATACCTGCTAGTTCTGCTAAGACAATCAAGTCTAGAATGGGTCACTCACTTCTTTGCAATCCTAAGGTTTGGAATTAGGCATTTTGACACTTTTTCGCAATCATAGGTTCATTTGCTATTATAGTGAACATTATCTTTGGTCATTCAAGACCTATTATCTCCATATCAAATCAATATCAATCAGCTTTTGTCTCATATAAATTATCAATTTCAAACATCAGTTTCATATCTTTATCAAACATAGACTATCTTTGAACCACTGCGCTTCACACAGTAATTCAAAGAGGGGCAAAATGGAATATCCCAAAAATGGGCTATAAGTTCATTAATCTCCTACATCTTCAATTCGAATGAAATCGACATCAAAGTCCTAATCTAAGGCACATCTAAACATCATCGAATCATAATTGATTATCTTAAATTCTGCATCGGGGAATATTCTTATTAATATTCCTAATCATCATAATTATCTTTAATTTTATAATTATTTGGCAATAGATCACATTTATCCTAAAGTTTGATTAATTGAATATTTTCATATTTAATTAATTAGATTTAATATTTGCCACTTAATTGTGTAATTAAATTTAATTCTATCTATTATTAATTGTATTATTTAATTTTGACAATAAATCTAATATCATATGAATAATTGATTAAATTCTTATTTAATTAATTAAAGCAAGTTGTCATTATTTAATAATATAGTTTTTAATAAAAGTTTGATTAAATAATTGATTAACCCATAAATCAATTGTTTTATTTTTAAAAGCAGTTAAGTTGGAAATAAATCACTTTATTATTAAATTAATTCATAAATAAAACATGCACAATCATAAAAGCAAACAACTATCAATTATCAATTAAAGCTAAACTCTATTTTGAGTTAAAAACTTAGCTTTTGCATGTTTTTGTGAGTTAATTATCCTTTATTTAAAAATAACTCAAAAATCAACCTGAGTTATTTGAGTGATTTATGACTTTTTTTCCCATGCACCTCCAAAGCCCTGGATTTCTATAAAATCAAGGCTTCAGCTCATCTCAAATCATCTCATAATTTTGCAAGCTTACTTTGCCAAAGTCATCTACGAATTGCACAACTATTTTGAAGAATTGAAATTTGGAGAATCAAAGCTTATTGCGAATCAAGGCTATTGTGAGATCAATTTATTTTTTCTTTTTACATTCATTTAGATTCTTTTTTATATCATTGTTAGATCAATTCATAGCATATCAATTTTCCATATTAGCATAGATTCCATATCAAGTTTTCATATCATTGCATAGAAAATCCAAAAATATAGATTAATTGCATTCATATTTCATATCTAGATCAATTGCATTCAAATCCTTCATTTAGGTGTCGTCTAGGTCACTGATCTCGATAACAATCTAAGAACATTAATCTCGCACCTACTAGAAGACAGTAAATCGCTTGGTTAAATTAGATTTCAATTTTGCACGATTTCGATTATAGCTAACCTCTAATGTTTTACTGAAGTGTTGTGTCTACAAATCAGGTACAAAATTCACACACACACCTCCATGCATGTTGTATCTATTTCAACCATAAAACAAATAGTATCCTTGTATTTCTCAACAATGTTTTCTGGAATTTTGTACCTCATTTGCATCTTGGCCCTGAAGGTCTTCAACTCCAATGTTATGTAATCTCTTAATGTACTCTCAGTGGATGCCTTGTTAGATATCTGTGGCATGGTTGGAATGGACTTGTCCAAATACAAATCTGATACTTTCCCAACTATATGAAGGTACATGTAAATGATCAAAGACCCAAACCTGAATATCTTGGTTTTATCATGCTTGATTTCTTTGATGTTATCAATCAAATATGCATGCAAGATCTTACATAGATTGAACTCCCCATTTTCCTTCACACTATTAGCTACTAGAATTGTGCCCGTAGACACACTATTCACCCTGCTGGTGTGTTGAAACCTGTATCCAAGTATCATGGACATCAATTTGATGTCAGCTTGCTCAATAGGCTCAATTGTCATCCCACACCTATCACTCCTTGACTTACATGTTTTCTCAACAACTTTTCTAACATCCTTGCCCATAGGAAGGACAACACTAGTCTTAGATAGGTCTGTCATCTCATATATTAGGTCACTGGTGATTCTTACTGGCACATCACCTATCCAAAATAGGTCATCATGAATTCTGCTCAGAAGTATTTTAATCCATTCTATGTCATAGAACTCATATGTCATAGCATACTCCACTATAGGGTGATCATTCCACTTCACATATTCATCCAAGAAAGTTTTGTCTAGTTTTAGCATGGTTTCCATGTGCACCCTTAACTTGTCCAATCCTACTGGTTCCTTCTTACAGCAAATGTATGCCCTAATGTCTTCGACATGCATAATGCCCATAGGCGTGTGGGAGAATGCTCCCTCTAAGTCATCTAGGGTAGACTTAAATGGATGCTTCTTAAACACATATCTTTTCTTTTTTGCAACATCAAATACTATGGGAGTGGCCATCACTTACTTGTTTTATCACTTTCCAAAAGTTCTTTAAGATAATTTGAAGACTTCTGAATCGGCACGACAAACTAGGGTTTCTGCAACCGATCAAATGTACTGCTAATCACTGATAGATTAATCTAAAAGTCTTCACAATAACTTCTAAGGCTATTTTTGCACTCCAATCACTCTGAATTTGAATGCAATGAGTAATCAAAAAGCTTTTTGTGTACTTAAAGAGAAAATTCTACCATCAAGCTATCACTTAAAAATTTCCAACTTTTATTTTGTGAACAATCAGTATGTGTGCTCTTGCACGAAGGTTCCTTTAATCTCCAAAAGCTTAAGTCCAAAGGCGCATACTCAGAGAGTGAGTATACCAGTCATGTAGGGGTTTAGAGATAAATTAGCTCCCCCTATGACCATGAGGGCCATTCATCCAGATGTAGAGGGTGCGTCCACTATGGATACATCCAATATATACTCATAAGTCTTGTCCTTCTTTTTCTCTGACCAAATCAAGCTCACATCCTTTGAGGCTTTCACGAAGTTGACTTCTCCTTTGGGATCCAATACTGGTTCTTCGGTCTTTTTAGGGCTTTCCTAACCTTGCATCCTTGATCTATAGAATTTTGAGATATGTCCAGCCTTGTTACAAGAGTGACAAATGACTGGAGGCCTTATATTCCTCGACGCATTGACATGAGTCACCATTTTACATTGTTTGGCTGAGTGACCATTATATTTACATATCTGACATGTAACATTCTGAGAACTTCTTATATTTGTCTGATTCTGATTTATTTGATCATGTTGAATCCTGTTCTTTTTACTAGTCTTGCAATTCATAGCTCTATGACCAAATTTATTGCATGAATAATAGTAACCATTAAAAGGTCTTACCTCTGTACAGTTCCTCACTATGTGTCCATGCTTGTTACATGCAAAACAAGTGAGGTCAACTAGCTTGCGCTCATTCTTAGGTGGTTCACCATTATCTTTAGTTTGATCTTCAGTCTTCTTAGCATCAGTAGAGTCTTTTTGTGTATCCTTTCTTGCTCGCATGTTGTCAATCTGATTTTGTGCTCCATTGTATCCAATACAACTAGTGTCTCCTTTGGCTCTTCTTGCATACAATTGATATTCTATCAAATCAAAACTGGTGTGTAATTTGTCAATGTGATTCTTTGCTTCTTTTAATTTAGATTCCAAGCTTTCTTTACTATTCCTTATCTCCAAGATTTCCAAGTTAGCTTGCCTTAATTCCTCATTGAGTTGAAGGTTCTCTTTGACTTGTTCATTATAGACTTCCTGATTGTTGATCAGCTTATCATCGAATTCTTCAAGTAGTTCTTTTAAAGATGCATTGTCTTCATTCAGTTTCTTGACCTTTGCTCCTAGATCACTATTAGAGCATTCTTTCAAATCCTTTCTTAGCCTTTTGATAACTAATTGAACATCACTAACCTTTTCTTTTAGTTCTTCAATTTCTCTTTCTGATTTGTCCAGGTCTTCAAGAGCAGCTTCAAGATTTCTTTTCAGATGTTTCATTTCAAATTTTTCCATGATCTCCTCAAGTGGTTAAACTTCTTTGCTAAGGACCAGAGCTCTGATACCAATTGTTAGGAATGGGAACACTGAGAGGGGGGGGGGGGGTGAATCAGTGTTCACTGTATTTTATCTTTTTACTTTAATCTTTAAACTGAACTTAAATGCTTAAGTACTGAAATAAACATCCACATAAACATGAAACATGAAATCAACACATGACACCAATATGGTTATGGAGAAACCCAAATAGGTAAAAACCCTAGTGGGAATTGACACCCACTAATATTTTGTACTAGTTTTTTGTGATCCTTGTTAGAAGATCCTTAACCTTGTTAGGAGTTGCTTTACAATGCATTAAGTACAGTAGACCTTGTCAATGGTTAGACCCTGTTAGGATTCTTTTACAATAGTCCCTATTAGAGGAGTGGATACACTGTCCTAGACCTCATTGCTCAAGTGGTGAAGGCTACAACCTTCAGATCTCATATACACACTATATCTGTTGGATGAACTGTCATTATGACACTGCTTTTCAGATCAGTTCTTTTGATGGGCTGATGCTTTGACCTCTTGAAAAGCTCTAATACATCTTATAGAATCTTTGCACACTTCTACTCTGCTTATCACAACTCTATCTCAATTTCCATACCATTTACAATCCATGCATCTCATATTTATATGTGCATAAAGAATAAACAACTAGGTCGGCCCTTAAACCTATTACATACAACACTTCCAATTAAATTGGCTCAAGCATGTTTACAAACGGGTGACCCCACAATAGTGGGTTACACTTTTTTAGACATGCTGATTTTTGCTCAAATAACATATTTTTAATAAAATATGATGATTTAAGCCTTGAAAGGTTTCATTTGAAGGAATTAATTACAAATGATTATTTCAAAGCCTCTTAGATAAAAAAAAACATTGATATTACATTTATACTCATCATTCATACCTACAATGGAGTCTCATTCGCACCTATTAAAATGCTGACAAAAAATCACTTCAACATTATCTTTTGGCAGATCAAATGAATCCATTTGAAAAACCTATCTATTTAGTAAGGTACCACTGAGAAAATTCTTTCCAATCATTATAATGATAATATGTATTAAGTTTATTATGACTTCGTATTTTTAGTTTTACTAAACATAGATATTTTACCGTAAGTCTATCTCTATGTTTGACGCTTATGGAAAAATAGTAAATGAGAGAAAAAAAAATTCTAAAAAATATCTATGCCCTAGGTATTGAAGTTATCTTTCTATCAAAAAAAAAAAAAATGAAATTGGACAAATACACGACAAGTTATAAGCTATGTAGTCAAGGTATGTCAAAATTACGGTTTAGTCAACTTCAAATGTTAATTAACTATGCAATAATCATGATAATGTCATTAAACCAATTTCATGCCCTTTTTTTGGATGTTACAAAACTAAATTAAAAAGAATCACATTGATATCTATTTTAGAAAAAAAGTTATACTCTATGAAAATAATGTAACTCTTTGAAAATGACGTTTTCAGTAACATACCAGTTTTCGTGGGAGAAAGAAAAAACCATTCAAATAAATTCAAAAATAAAAAATAAAAATATATTTAGAATCTAGACATAAAATCTTAAAATACTCTAATTTACTTCATCTTCGAATTGAAAATGGTTTAACAACAATATGCATTCGAATCTGATTTTTTTTTTCAAAATGTAGAGTCCAGTGTCCATTCAAGCAATAAAGTGTAACCCACTATTGTGGGCTCACCCAAACAAACATATATACATGTTGGAAACCTAATTAAAATAGGTGCATAGGCTTTACATCATTAGAATATAATCGCAACTCAAAATGATAACAATCGGTTGCTTACTCTGTTCTTCACTGACACACACTAGCTGTGCAACTTCAACTGCCTGTATCTTTCTCATACTAGCATATTTGATTATGCGCTTATAGACTAAGCATGAATATAGTCTAACCAAATTAACTTCTAGGGCGCACACCATAATTCTGACGTATGCACATGCGCTGATGCTCTGAGCTGCAGGAACTCTGTACACTGTCCAGTCTTCAACACTTAACTGATTTTTGATCTTCTCATCAAGTGCGCTGACTCCAAACTTCTATATGACTTTGTTGCCATAATGAAAACACTATATTATGTCATATACATCAGTATAGCCAACTTTCCAACATCTCTCCATTCTGGGAGATTTAAATTTGTTTGAATTTGGCACTCCAATCTCGCTTGATGTCAAAACTTGCAGTGAGGGTTAATTGAAAGTTGCACCACTGGATTTATTCCAAACTGTTCATCTCGGCATCGAATGGATTGTGACATTGGCTCTAGTTGGGTAGGTGAACACTGGGGACAATGTCATTTTGACCACTAAGTCACTAGAACGTTCCAGACCATGCTGAACCAAAGTGTCCCCAAGGTGCACTAAGCACGATTGGGTAGCCAACTTATGAGGCTTGTATCTAAGACCCCATGAGAGGTATCAGTGATCCGTGAGATGCTACAAGACTAAATTTATGAGGCCTACAATAACCTCTCTCCATTCTGGGAGATTCAAATTTTTTTTAATTTGACACTCCAGTTTCACTTGATGCCAAAACCTGCAATGAGGGTCAATTAAAAGTTACACCACTAGATTTCTTCCAAACCGTTCATGTTGACACTGAATGGACTACACCATTAGCTCTAGTTGGGTGGGTGAACACTAGGGACAACCCTATTTTAACCACTGAGTCACTAGAACGTTCCAGACCATGTCGGACCAAAGTGTCCCCAAGGTGCACTAAGCACGATTGGGCAGCGAACTTTCAAGGCTCATATCTCAAACCTTGTGAGAAGTATCAATAATCTGTGAGATGCTACAAGACCATTTTTCTGAGGCCTACAATAACCTCTATCCATTCTGGGAGATTTAAATTTATTTGAATTTGACACTCGAGTCTCACTTGATGCCAAAACTTACAGTGAGGGTCAGTTGAAAGTTGCACCACTGGATTTCTTCCTAACCATTTGTCTCGGCACCAAATGGACTACACCATTAGCTCCGGTTGGACAATCTCATTTCAAGTCTTTGAGTCCTAGAGATAAGCGGGGATAGGAGTTGCTTCTTTGAGCAAGGGATAATTAGGCCTAGATGGAGAGTTAGAGGGTGGAGAAAGTCTTCACCATTCAAATAATGAAGGACTGAGATTGAGATGAATTTAGTAACTCTGAAAAGGGTATAAGAAAATGAAAATACCTTGTCAAGTTGTTTGGAGAGTTCGAGAGTAATTTTCTGATTTCAGTGTTTGTAGGGCTACTAGACATGCCTAGAAAGGCCATATAAGAGAAATGGTTGAAGTTGAGGTGATTATAGTGATTGGGAAGTTGGAACATGGTAAATAGACCATGATAAGATGATCTATGGTGTTGGGATCAAGGTGAGAGGTCTCGTTGGAGTTTTGGTATGGTGGAGGCACTAGGTGCACTAGGTAGCCTAGGATGGTGTTGGTACTTGGAGAGATTGGTGTAAGGAAATTAGATAGTGAACTCATGAGCATGGTTGTGGGATTGATCAATAAGTCAGAGAACTCTACTAGATCCTTGAGTGAGGTTAACTCCTTGAGTGGATTCCAAGTTGTTTGTAGAATCCTCGAGTTGAGTTAGTTTCCTTAGGGTGATAGTGGAGGGCTCTGCATTAGTAAGCCTTTAAATGGATCCAAAAGTGGTGTAGGGGCACCTAGAAACTACAAGACAACCATGAAGACTATGCAAAAAACCATGAAGGCATTGAAGTCACTTTATGCAAATCAGAGGTTCAAGAAGATCAAAGGCACCATCAATGGTGGAAATCACATAAATTATGATTTTTATTAGTTTTCTTTTGTTTTGGAAGTGTAACTTGTAACCTTGATCCTTTCCATGGACTCAAAGGCCTAGATTCCATGGAAGGATGATACTAACAATGTATCATCCTTATATACCTCAAATGATGAATTACACATGTGAACACATGTAGCACATAAAGCATACACATAAATTTTCTTAAGTCATGAAGCATACATGTAGCACATAGATTATAAAGCATACCACATGAATTCACTTAAGTCATGCACGTAGCCCATACACATGAATTTAGGTTATGAAGAATGTACTTGAATATACATGAGTATACTTAAGGCATAAATCGTACACATGAGTACATACACACAAGCATATTTACATACTAACAATGAATAAATGAACACATGTAATTAACAAATTGGATTGAATATCAAGTTTCATATATATCAAAATGAACAATAATTCTTTACATATTTACATGTCAACATATCTAGATACAATGTGGCATACGCCATCTCAAAATGTGTCATATGAAATCTCAAAATAAGAAGTTCAATGACAAATATTTCTAGGACATCCTATTCTACTGGTGGATCATCAAAATGTAGCCTCTTTGAAGTACTCTTTGGCTTTGATGGATCATGCATTCAAACACAAAAGTCAAACCCCAAGTTAGATTAAAATTTAGAATCATAGTCAACAATAATAAATAAAATTTAAACTAAAATTTAACTCTCATATACCTCGCCTCTTTGTCTCCTCCCGCAGACAGGAGATCTAATATATGTCCTTGATAGTAGAGGAATAGTGCCACCAATGTTGACTCCCACCTATATATGTTTGCGAACATGAGATTGATCTATGAGTTATACTATTTAATGTTAAATACTTGGTAGCAAATATATGTTTACAAAATAACTAAATTAACATTAAAACTTACCTGTGTTGAACTTTCTTCAGGGAATGTTGGCTGAGTCATTAGCGATACAAACCCTTGGCATTCTGCCTTCCTCAAACTAGGAGTGACCTACAAAAGTCAAACAGATACTTCATACTATCATAACTTGACCATATTATATATACTTGATAGTAAAATACACACAAATAACTTTAGAAATGTATGTACCATGGGGCTATCACTGCGAATGGATATGCTTGTGACTCTATCGTGACAAAAGGGTCTTACAACATCATCATATGCCACTCTCTATCAAATAAACCATGTAAATTAAAAATGAGTACGCACAAATGACAAGTATATATGTATGCATAAACAAACTAAATTACTTAATTACCTTTCCCTTGTCAACGGTTGACACCTACACCCCCTCACATTGTCCCTTGGTGGCAACTAGTGACACCGGCATCAGTATGTAAAAGATGATCATAAAAATTAGAAAATAATGTACATATACTATTATCATAATTTAAAAGGAAACCAATGAGTAAATTAAAACATATGTACCGTGGAAGTGTCAAGACCAAATGATATGGCTGAAAGTGTGGACCCCTCTGCCTGTGCCATCTCCTCCTCTGTCATCAACTGAACATAAATGTAACACATAAAAAACATAAGTGGGAAATTATTATAAGGAAATTCTACTAAAAATACGAACAATAAAATTTAAATACAATGTAAAAAGTGAACTATTTACCCTTACCGTAACAGTGGGAGTCCATGGCTCTGTAGGCTCCTGATGCACATCTCCATGAGCTGCATCAGTTCTTGTAGTGTGATGTGTACAATCATCCACCTCGAAGGTGAAATTATATGCATCACTATCATTCAGGGAACCTAAGAACATATTCTTTCATATAATGCAAGTGTGGGGCACACAAACATTTGAGCTTGTCGAGGATGTGGAAGTGCCAAAAGCATCAAGACGAGGAGGCAACAATGTTGTACTCTGCGTAACTAGCAGATCACTCAAGGTGTGAATGGCTCAAATAGTCTGTGAGCCGGCCTCGGTAATAATGTCAGGATGCTACACTGTGGGAGGTGGTGAAATCTCAGGAGGGGGGAAATATGTGCGTGATTTCACCCATTGTGCCCATGGACGGTCCTGAGGAGCGCCTAAACCTACACCCTGGTTTGGTCTCATACTCCATTAATTCACCTTGTGATTGAGCACAAATTCAGCATAAATTTTTTTAATAAAATAAAATGGGACATCCAAATTGTTGTGAGGTGGTCTATCAAAAACCATCCACCAATAGTCCCAAAAATTGTCACGTATTGCACTATTTGTGCACCATTTAATTGACAACTTGGTTTTTTTAGGGTCTACTTTTAGACTAGTTTTAGGATCCACAAAAATATTAGCTATGTCATGTTTTGTTATATTTAGGGTCATGACTTGATCATAATCAAGCCCATCGTCAAACTGGGCGTGCATGGAATTGCACCAAAGAAGTGCAACACTATGTTGCCATGTAAGTTTCTCCATGTTTTCAATAATTGAGTTCAATGTTGTAAACATGGGGTGCAATGTGGGGATATTGGCATAGGTGGTTTGACATCCTCTAAGTTCATTTAGATTATCTCCTATTAGATCCTCTAAACGGTGAGGGTTTGTGACAGGTACATCTTCTGGAGGTGGGGGATTGTTGGGAGGTGGCTCTGGATTGTTTGCAGGATCATTAGGAGGGTTTTCTGATTCCATGTCTAATTACAATGAAAAAACAAATAGATAATTACAATGAATTTTAAAAAATAATACAAAAATTAATTTAAATGGCTAATTTTTATATAAAAACTATAAATTTCTATTAAAAAATAATAAAAATTTGAAGATTGGACTTACCTTAGATTTTAGAAAAATTGGATAGGCAATTGCAAAGTGGATATCCGAAACTCTCAGCCATGTTCACGTTTTCATAGTGAAAATGTTGAACGCGGCTGGGGTATCAAATTTATATTTACTGGCAAATATCGGATATCCAATATTATCAGATATCTAATAATATTAGATTTTCAATTAAGCCTTTTGCTTTGGCTTTTGGCTTGGCTAGGTGTACTGACACCCAGGCCTACTAAAAAGTCAACATATGCATTTATGCATTTTTGGACGAGTGAAAATAAGTTTTTTTTCACATCGCCACTTTTTGGCATACCATGATCCTGTGCATACCCCTCTCCTCATTAGTACATTCTTAAATTTTATCTTCATCAATGATAGTCTTCTTATTCTTTGTGATTAACCAATATCCTGGTCCTAAACAAAGTAAATGTGTCTTCATCTTTTCTTTCCAGCTATCAAAATTCACTCCATCAAACTTAGGGCTTTCTTTCCTGAAATGACTTGCCATGGATCTCCTCAAGTTGTTAAACTTTTCCTTCAAGGACCTACTGCTCTGATGCCAATTGTTAGAAAGTAAAGTCCACCAAGATAACTGACAGAGAGGGAGGGGGGTGAATCAGTTACCAGAGAAAGAAAATTTTTATCACCTTTAACAAATTTTAACCATTTAAGAAATTTGATTAACAACCATAGAAAGATATACATACACAACAACACAATAATACAAGATATGTTGACTAGGGAACCTCTTCATCAAAGAGTAAACCCCGGTGGGAATGATGCCCACAAAAGATGCACTAATATAAAAGTTCCTTGTGAGAGGATGGAATATGTTAGGAGTCTTATGAAATACATTAAGTACATATCAGTCCCTGTTAGGAGACTTTGAATCCCTGCTAAAAGATTCTAACCCTGTTAGGAGTTATGGAAGACAGAAGGACCCACTATCCAAACAGCTTCAAGGGAAAGATCACCGAATACATTGTCCAATTGATATCTGTATTACTCAATGTAATAATACCAAAATATTATTGATCTCAACAACTTATCACTTTTCCTCCAACTGTGCCAAACCGCACCAACTGCTTCATCAGATCTCAATACTAGATCTCTATACTTCGCATATCCTCTTACAACAAGTATTGCACAATTCCGCAATTCACTTTCACATACTCTCTATTTCTTACATAATTACAATAAGGAAAAAATTCTTTCCTATATACCACACTCAAATAATTACAAATGAGTCAGCATACAAATTACAAAATAAAATCTTCCACATGTTACATAAATTTTCACAATTACATAAAATTGTCAGCTTCCAATTAAGATAACTCTTCACTCATGTGACCTCTGACCTTGTTGTCATGTCCATGCCACAATCATCATGTCTTCATCATCTGTACAACTTTGCATGCTCATATTCTATCCCGATTAGGAGATATCATTCGATTTCCACAAACCGCTACTCAAGAACACTGCCTGAATACTACTCTCACTAAATTACACATAACTGTCATGAATAGATGAATTTTTGTATGTGCTCTTAACCATGATCTTATGAAACATCATAAATTAATTCCTCAAATCCACATAGCTTGATCTTCAATATCCCACGTGTGCGAATACAAACACTGTCTGCTTTTCTGTTTATTTTCAATAGATCACTATGTTGACATCAATGACAATCACAGTAATGAATGCAACAACAACTGCTACAAAATGACTACGAATACTCCCCCATAGGATATATTCAGCATTCATTCCTAACAAAAAAGGGTGCTAAAGATTAAGTAGAACCTTTGTTAACACCTGTATTTCCTCAAGAGTCATAAAAAGCAGTGGAGAATATCCAGTTGGATTCTTCAAGTCCTATCATAGACCCTATAGGCAACCAAAATGAAAAAAAACTTCAAATCCCAGAAGAGATCAACTTTGGTGAGCCCACCAATCCTATAGGTTATCAAAAGGTAAGTCCCTTCAAGAGTCCAGGAGAGACCAACCCTGGGATTATCACCTCCATATCATCCCCAACCTCTGGATTTGAGAACTATTCTACACCTTCCATTGGCGGAAAGAGTTGGTCTAAAGCTAGTGAGGAAGAGAGTCAAATGGATAGTCTAGAAAAAGAGCTACCTCCAGAGGTACATCAAGAAGCACCCTAGACTAAGGTCATTGATAAAAATAAGCTTAAAAATTATTTGAAAAAAGGTGGGGAAAGCCAAGCTTCTGTTGGCTTTGGCAAGAAACAAGATAACACACCTTTGAGTGGAGTCCAGAATAGAAGATAATGTTGTCATTAAGTTATGTTTTTCATTAGTGACAACACTTATTTGAACAATGTTTACCGAGCAGATAGGACAGTGTTTACCGAGCAGACAGGACAGCGTTTATCGAGCAGATAGAACAGTGTTTACCGAGCAGACCGAGCTTCACAATGCTTACCGAGTTATCATTACTAAGTGATGAGATGAGCAGTGTTTACTGAGTGCCAGCATGGTAAACATGGAATTCAGTTTCTACCGAGTGACACTATATCTACTGAGTCTCCAGTATATACCGAGTTTGAAACTACAACTGAGTGGTTAGTATGGACCAAGCCTCCACTTCTACTGAGAGCAAGATGATGCCAAGTAACGAAGTGGATGCCGTGTAGCAGAAAGTCACCGAGTTAGTTTGCAATAACCGAGTAACTATATTTGGGCCGACTCAGTAATATTTGTGTTAGCTTGTTTAAGAGCCAACTTTGTAATTATTTTTGTAATTATTTTGGATTGATATATAAACAATGTTTTGTATCATATCCAAGGTGTGAAGAAGTGAGAAGTGTGAAAAAGAGAAGAAAGGCAGAGATAAGCGAATTACAAAGGGCTACAGCAGTATAAGGAGCAACAGAGACATATCTATCACAGAAGGTGATCAGTACATCAGAGAATCTCAATCAGCAAGTACAGTTGCAAGTAAGAGATCTACTGTTTCATCCTAACAGGTGAATCAGCCCTAAATCCTTTAATCGGGTAGACTTAACAGTCTTTGTAAAATATCTTAACCAAGTGCATACTTCATTGTATGTTTGTAAATCCTCTAACAAGGTGGACTTAGTAGTCCTTATTGCTCCTAACAGGGCAGATCATCAGAAGTGATCATTGTAAGCCTTAACCAGCAAACTTCATACTGCAGTATTGAAGTTTTGTGGGTATCATCCCCACCCCAGTTTTACTTTCTATTTGGAAGGTTTCTGGGTCACCAAATCTCTATATTCAAAGTGTTATGAATTTTTTATTCTTTCTGTTACTCATGCATGTAGTTAGCTTATTGATCTAAATGTTATTTGGAATATGGTTAAGATCTAAAATTTGTAAAAAGTTTTGAAGTTACTGATTCACCCCTCCCCTCTCAGTAACTTGGCTAGTCTTGAATATTTCCAGCAGATAACAGAAAGATGATGTTGGTGCATCAAATGGAAAAAAAAGGTAGACCCTCTCACAAATTTTCAAGGAAGATAGAGGTGAAGCAGAATATCGTGGATGGAAAGAAAGAAACCATCGCTTAGATTTGTACCCCAACCTTATAAATGAAGATTTTATCTTGGAACATAAGAGGACTGAATAGTCCCCATAAATAGGATGTTTTGAGAAATTTGGTGAGAGATAGAAAACCTAACATGTTGCTTATTCAAGAAACAAAAATGACTAGAGAAAAAGTGGAAAAAATTCACCCCTTCAAGGATGGTAGTTGTATAGGAAGTGATTCTAATGGTGCTTCTAGAGGAGTGGTTGTTTTTTGGAATAACCATTCTATTAAATGTACTCTATTGCATTCAAAGAAAAATATCATATTAGTTAAGGTTAATCATTTGAAAGATGACTTCACTTGGAGCCTGATGAACATTTATGCTCCCAACACTAGAAATGACAGATCTAAATTTTGGAGAAGGCTGAAAGAGATAAGAAGTAATTCTCAGGCTGAAAGTTGATTAGGAGAAAAATGTTTTGGATGTGGAACACAAATTTGACTACCAATCCTCCTCCTTACAACATCTCTTTGATTAGGAAATACCCGTGTGTTATTCTTCCAAAATTCTTCAATCAAGGATTTCAAAGCTTCAACAATTGCTTTATCTTTTTGTGGTAGTCTACCGGAAAATTCCCTTAACTCATTGCTATTTGGATCTTCCACTCTTTGACGCCTTCCCAGGACTCGCATTAGAGACTTTCTACTTATTTTCAATATTTTTCTTGTCTTTCTAATGAGTCGAGATTTCTTCATTTGAGTGCTTACCATTATTGATGTAAGTACACGTCTTGTGACATTACTATCTTTCGTGCGTGATGTAGAACCCACACTCTCATATGCAGTCATTAGATTCTTTACAATATATTTTTCACTTGACCCATCCATCATTCTTAACCCAAGAATCTTCATGATGGGCCTAAATTTTAGATTTCTCATCATTTCAACAAATAGTTGACATCTTCCTGTCATGTTTAAATTCTCAAAAAATGATCTCCAAATACGATTAGCATTTCTTTGTCAAGTACGCTTGGGAGTCTTGTCAAACATTTCTTGCAAAATGTTAGTATCAATATTAATCAAATATTTTGGCTTTCTATAAATAATTCTAGGAGCATCAAAAACATTATGTGTGAATTGCGTACCATCTTGAGTGCCTTCAACATGACACGATGTTGTGCCTACACCTTGGGATGTAGATAATGGTGTGCCTTCAACATGATACAATTTTATACCTCCACTTTGGGATGTAGACAATGGTGTACCTTCAAAATGATACGAGGGGGTGCGTACACCTTGGGATGTAGACAATGGTGTGCCTTCAACATGATACAAGGGTGTGCCCACACCTTTGGAAGTAGACAATGGTGTGCCTTCAACATGATACAATGGTGTGCCTCCAACATTAGATGATGATGTCTCTTCAACTTGGGAACTCATAGATGATGTGCCTGCATCTTCATAATTCAATTGTCTTGTTGCATGCAAGTTTCTCATTCGTTGTCTTTCTGTTTCCAATTCCAATTCTCTCTTACTTTGTATTGATGTTTCATGTTCCTCATCCAAAGAAAAATCTTCTTCTATGGTATCTAAATTTTTTTATTCACAAAGTTGTCTCATCCTTTCCCTTTTCTTCTCTTTGTCTCTTTCATGCTCTTCCGGTGTTAAAGTCTTTGCTCGTTTCCTTGGCATGATGATAATTTATACATACGAATTGATTACAATTTTAAAAATATAATATAAATCTCTAACAATATGACAAATTATACTACAAATTTATTACAATTATATCAAATTATGTATTCAACAAGTCTATATCATACCAATTATAAACCAAAACAATCTTTATTCACATTTCACATGTAAAAAATTAAAAAACTTACCTCAATCGATAAATTTTGGTGAAGAATGATTGACTTTCACAATTAGATGTTGATTTTTAAACAAAAAGATGGTGCAAGTTGATAGAATATGTTTCTTTGTCACCTTCAAGACCATGAAAAGAAAATATTTGTCAAATAAAATACAGAAATCAGACAATATATAGAAAAAGTGGGCCTCTTTCATGAGATCTTTAACATATAAGACCATTTTTTTTAGTCTTACATAGTGCGAGCGCGCTATAGTGCGTGCACCATATGCAAAACCACAAAAGTGTAATCCATATTCTTACATAGCATGAGCACACTATAGGGCGTGCTCCCTATGCAAAACTAGAGAGAGAGAGAGAGAGAGAGAGAGAGAGCATGTGCCCTTCTCTCTCTCTCTCTCTCCCCCAATCCTTGTTAGCTTCTCACTCTCTCTTCCTCTCTTAGCCCCCACCACCTTCTTACTCTTTCTCTCTCACTATTGAAATCTATGACTTGAATAGGGGCATGTGCTATAGGACGTGCGCCCTATAGCGCACATGCCCTATGGAAGTCATAGATTTCCATAGTGCGCACACCCTATAGGGTGCACACACTTTTCAAGACATTGGAATCCATCAATCCTAAGGCTTGGATTTTCCCCTGAGATCCAACCCAAAGGCTTGGAGGATTCAAATAGGCCTGAGATGTGTTTTCCAGCAGACATACAAAAAATGTCATCTTTTTTTGTGTGCTCCTCATTAGGTTTACTCATGGTTCAATAACGTTAAAATCAGATGACGTGATATTGTAGATCTCTCTGTTAGCTATCTAAGCATATAATTTATTTTGAATTCTGATTATGTTAAGTTTTTCATCTCTAATTTATTTTGTGTGTATGTCCATTTTTTGTAAAAAGCCAATATGTAGTATTTTGGGCATAGATTTTGGCTTGTTCATCAAATTTTGGAACAAGTTACATTTTTAGAAACTAGACTCCATTCTACACACTTAAAAAAAAAAAAATTGATTTTGGATTAGTTTTAAATGATTTATAAGGGGAGCACACATAAATTTCACATTTTCAGGATGTGTGCACTTCGTAAATTCATAAAAAATTATATATTCATAAAAAAATTAGCAAATTTTTTTTGGATAAACTACGTGGTGTTAGCTAACTTCTCACTGGAGTGATTAAAAAATTCAAAAAAAAAGTTAACATTTTAGGGGGAGCACACCGGATGCTATGTTATATTTTTTCACAAAAAATAGCACCACTTTTTGTGCTCCCCCTTTTGAGGGCCTTAATTTGCACCATTTTCAAAATAAATTAGTAGTTTATGAACTAGATTCAGAGTATTACAAATCTTGTTCTTGTTGCATCTTAAAATTTTGAGTCTAACTATCTTTAATTTCTTGTTGAAGTTTAGAGTTTGTTGATTTCAGGAAAAAAAAGTGGCATCTTATACCCCCTTTTTGGTCCCCCATCTTTGTGCACTTACCCCCTACTCTTCTACAAGATTCAATTACATTGGAGCACTTCTTCATCCTCGTGGAATACGGATTCAAATCCTCCTCAAGGGTTTCTACAAAAGTACGATGAATTCATACATTTGATTTAGTTTTTACATACATGCTTTCATATTTACATTTAAGGTTGATTCCTCAACTGGGGCTTGACCGAGGCAAGCCCCTCAAAAACCAAATGAAACCATTTTCCTTGCAGGATTGGGTTTTCAAGAGTTTTAGATCTATTTTTCAAGAATTCTGGAACATGAAACAATCGCAGATCCAAAGACAGAAAGTTCAGCAAAGAAGGTCTAGGCCGAAGTTCGACCTAGTCCTGGGTCTAGGCCAAACCCAAGTTGACATAGACCTAAACAATTGGCTTAGTCCTTGAGTAGAAGAAATTATGGGTTTTGTTCATCTCATAGTTTCAGGTCCAGATCCATCCAGTCCTATTTAATGTATTGAGCAATTTTGAGTGCAGAAATACAAATTTGAGTTGGACTTTTCTTCTAAAGGTGAGTTTTCAATTTACATTAGTTACTTTAAGTATATACCATTCAGATCTAGCATACTTAATTATATTTAGCATCTTTCCTTCTTTCCTAATTAATTTCCAAACCCTAGGCTTAAAAGAACTTGTATCTTCTTTCCTAGCTCTTGAATCTTTGGATCTTTGTTTGCATTGGCGCTCCTACATCACTTTGGTAGTGCTAATCTACTTGGATCCAAAACCTTGGGGGGCTAACCAAACCACACCATAAGGGTCCCACCAACAAGAAGTAAAAAGCAAAAAGATGGAGGTCCCCATCAAGCCTAGTGGCCAAAATGGGGTGTGAGTTGTGGAGACACAACAACTAGCATAGAAAGTAGTAAATGATATAAGTGTAACAAATACAAGCTACACATGGCATAGATAATGGGAACATCATAAGGAAATATGATGAACAATCTAGCAAGCTTTGTAGAGAGGCAAGTAACAACATATGCCCAATGATACTTATGGTGAGAAATACATATAAATAGGCCACCAAATAGACCAACCAAAACCAAGTAATGAATACCATCCATTTAAAATAATAGTTTAAAAGGAGAATCTTCAAAGACCAAATAATGTGTGAGCCCACATATTGGGCCAATTGAAAGTGATAAAGAAACAATCAACTGAATTAATGTTGGAGAAGATCCTACTTAGAAAATTCCATGATAATACTACTGAAATTCATTAGCTCTATTAGCTAGATGGTTTTGCTAAGTTGTTGGCTTCCCTAAAACAATGTGTGATTTCAAAGGAAGTGAGAGTTTGTAATTGCAACAAGATTTTATTGAAAAGATAATTTAAATTCTAGTTAGATATAGTCTTGTCCAATAGAACATTAATAACCAATTTAGAATCTTGTTCAATAATAATGTCCCTTATGTTGAGTTTAGACGCCAATAGTAGATTAATATCATATTTTTTAATAATATTATATTAAATTAATATAATATAATAACAAATATAGTAAACATAATATATATATACACACACACACACACATATATATATATATACATATATATATACATATATACATATATATATACATATATACATATATATATACATATATACATATATATATACATATATACATATATATATACATATATACATATATATATACATATATACATATATATATACATATATACATATATATATACATATATACATATATATATATATATATATATATATATATATATATACATACATACATATATACATACATATATATATATATACATATATACATATATATACATATATATATATATATATATATATATATATATATATATATATATATATATATACATATACATATATATATATATACATATACATATATATATATACATATACATATATATACATATATATACATATCTATACATATATATATATATATGTATATGTATGTATGTATGTATATATGTATATATATATGTATATATGTATATGTATATATATATGTATATATATATATATATGTATATATATATATATATATATATATATATATATATATATATATATATATATATATATATATATATATATGATTTTTTGATCAACAAGTAATAAGGATTGTGAATTTTTTAAATTGTTAAAATAAAATTTATTTTTCCTCTCATATATTTTATATATAGTGAGAGGGTGATTTAATGGTAATTATTTATTTTTATTTCAACAATCTTTTAATTTTGCATACTTTTTGATCCAACAAATTAAAATATGTCCTTTTATCCATGACAAATATATTACAAGTTTTTTACTAAAGAAATTTTATTTCTTATTAATTTTCCACACCTATTTAGTGTACCTATTCCACACAAGGTACAATTGCTAGTATATTAATATTAAGCATTGAGATAGAAATATAGATAAGTCATGTCATCATAAAGAATGATGTTTGAAAAATCACTTCTTAAAACAAAATTTATTTTTTGAAAATAACTTCTTGGCATATGGATAATAAACATTGATAGAATTTTCTTTAGTGCTGTCCAACAATTGACTTGTAGAAAGAAAAGTAAGTGCGTTTTAATCCAAAAACAAGAGCATAATCACAAAGCAGTCGTCATAGACTACAGACCACTAAATTGTTTCTCTGTTAAATACGATATTTTTCATTGTGTAGGAAGTCGGCAAGTAGTCGATTCAGATTATTAAAATGGCGAGTGTGAGCGGCTGAAAGAAATCGGGGTGATTGTCATTGTCTACTTACATTGTCATTGATTAGATTACGTTTCTTATAAGTTTGACCCTTTTTTTATATTAAGTTTGACAACAGAAACTCAAGATTCTACTATTACAAAGAGAAGATTCTACTATTATAAAGAGAAGATTGTAATTTTACTATTATAAAAAGAAGATTCTACTATTATTACAAAGAGAAGATTCTACTATTACAAAGAGAAGATTCTACTATTATAAAGAGAAGATTGTAATTCTACTATTATAAAGAGAAGATTCTACTATTACAAAGAGAAACAGCAACTGCTGTACTGCAGGCCAATGTCTTAAATTTGACCTTTTAATAATTTTTTCTTTATATACATTCTAAAACTCTACACCTAGCAAAAAGCATCGCTTGTCAAAAAGATATGGCAGAAGAGGTGATATTGAGGGAACTGAGAAGGTCTGATATCAGACCTCCCACAGAGAGGCCAAAACTTAATGAAGTAACTCCCTTAGATAATATCCCAGTTCTAGATTTAGCTGATCTCGAGGGCCCCAACAGGGATTTGGTCGTTCATTCAATTGGATCTGCGAGTCGCCAACATGGTTTTTTTCAGGTGTAATTTAAGTTTCTAATTGTTTTGTTTCTTCGATTTATTTCATGATAATTTTTCCCCATTTCGAATGACACTCAGTCATCAGAATCAAAAAGTTCTTAGAGAAGTAGAAAGTTGAACACTTTCTTTAATTAGAAATCTATTGTTTCAAATCACTTATTTTTCTACTTGTTCAGGTTATTAACCATGGAGTCTCTGAGGAGGTCATTGGGCAAATGTTAGAAGCCGCAAAAGAATATTTCACGATGCCCATCGAGAAAAGAGAGGAGCTATATTCTGAAGATCCTTCTAGTGATATACGCTTTTCAACAAGCTTATACATTGAGAATGAGAAAGTCTACAATTGGAGAGAATTCTTGAGACACCATTGTTATCCTCCAGAGAAATATGTGGACACCTGGCCATTGGATCCGCCTGCTTACAGGTACTTTTTATAAGAATTGTACATCATTCCTTTTATACTATTTCTCAGACGTTGTGAATAAACATGGCAGTAATTTGTATGTTCACACAGGGAGGTTGTCGGAAAATACTGCACAGAGGTAAGAGCTCTGGTTCTACGATTACTATCTGCCATTTCTGAGAGTCTCGGACTGGAACCGGATTTTCTTGAGAAAGCTCTCGGAAAACATGCTCAAAACATGTCTATTATCTGTTATCCTCGCTGCCCAAATCCTGAGTTCACATTTGGTTTACCGGCTCATCCAGTTCCCAATGCTCTCACAGTTCTTCTTCAAGTTGACGTGTCAGGCCTTCAAGTCTTCAAGGATGGAGAATGGCGTGCAGTGCAAGCCATACCCAACGCCTTTGTAGTCAATATTGGAGACCAATTGCAGGTATTCTATTTAGATTAACGGCTACATCACAAAATGAGACCACTTTGTTGTATTTTGGGGTTTTTATTTTGATATATACCCAACTGATCATTTGTTCAATACCCAACTGATTTTTGCAGGTTTTGAGCAATGGAATATACAAAAGTGCAATTCATCGTCTGGTGAATGCAGCCGATGCACGGTTCTCTGTACCGACATTTTACTGCCCATCGCCTGCTGCGGTGATTGCTCCTGCTCCATCGTTAGTCACCAGTGATAATCCTGCCCAGTATAGAGAGTTTACATATGAGGAATACTACCAGAAGTTCTGGAGTACGCCTTTGGAAGGAAATACGTGCTTAAATTTCTTTACAAATGTACAGCCAGCGACAGATGATGGTAACATGAAAGAATAACTCTAATGTCACATATCCAAGTTCTATTTCTATGACGAAATAGACTTGGTTCGCTGAAAATTTAGCCAAAATCTGTTATATTTTCTTTAGAATTTGGTCATACGGAAAGCTTATCAGCATCTTTTTTCATTGTACTTCTTCATAATTCAATATATTGCAGACCCTAGTAGGGCCCAACTTGTGTTATCAGATATCTAATAATAATGTAAATTTTTACTATTCATATTGAAGGCATAAGTACTTTCCTGTGAGGCATTTCTCATTGGCAGATCTATGAAGTGGGATAAGAGAAGCATTAGAAACCGCGAAATGTGTAAAAAATTTGACAAAAGCTATAGCTTTTCAGAAAATTCGGAATTATTCTGACGTCAATATTATAAATTCCTTTTTTTCTATTCGCTGCTGGCTATTTTCTCGGTAAACATCTCAGAGAACTGTAAGTTTTCCCCTCTGAGATTATTGTTTTTATTGATTGGGTTGCTCATTCCTTTGTTACGCTTGGCATCAGTTTTCTCTGTGATAAACGTGAACATTATTTCTATTTTCCCTTTCCAAATTCCTATTTTCCATTCTTTGCCAGTTCGATTGGCCCTAATTAAAAATTAAAAAAATTTAATTGTCTTAAATTAAAAAATTAAGACAGAAAGGTGTAAAATGCTTTTTCTCCTTCAAAACAATGTGCGGAAGGAAGGAAAAGATTGGGAGTATCGAGACAGCAAGGAAGACGTCTCTGATTGGCAAAGCACAATGGAGGCAGAGATGATGGAAAAATCTTCGATTTGACCACATCTGCTACAAATTCATCACATACCCAATTGTCTGAATAGAGAAAAATCTAGAATATTGGTGAATATCATGAGCTTTAATTTGCAGGGAAGTTGAGAAAACACAACAGGGGAACATGCTGCTCTGTATGATAACGAATCAGTTTAGAGTACTGATGATTATGGATCGAGAAACTTGTTCAAGGAAAGATTGGTGGGGGAAAAGGCCGTTCTAGGCATTCAAATTTATGCGAAATCATGGAAGTTTTTTCCAGATTTGTCAGCCATATTTAATTGTAGCAAAGGGGCAACTGGATTTGTAGTTGGATGCCCTACAAATCGTCCTCGATACCTTCTTGCTCTGGTTTGGCTGGTACGGACTCAATCTTCGGTTATTTATCACCATTCTTGTGCCCTACTATGCAGGCAGCTTTTTGAAGGTCAATGGACTGCAATTGGCTGGAAAGCGATCACCACAACTCTCACTGGTTGTGTTGCGGCGCTCACGAAGCGAAGACTGCTTTCTGGGCATTGGAATTTTCTCGATGTTTGCAACGATCTTTTGGGTGGGTTCACTGCCATAACCACAGATTGTTCGGTTGTTGAGCCCTTGGCTGTAGTCATATGTGGGTTTCTTTCAGCTTGGGTTTTGATTTTCTGCAACTACTTGGCTGCCAAAAGTATGATGATCCATTAGAGGCCGCGCAGCTCCATGACGGTTGTGGGACCTGGGGATCATTTTTACCGTGTTGCTAGCTAAGGAGGAGCGTGTCTTGCAGGCCTGCCCTAGGAAGAGCTCTAGACCTTAAGGATTGTTCATGGGAGGTGGGGGTAGGATTCTGGCAGCGCATATCATTAACATTTTGGTTATACTTGGATGGATGAGCGCTACCATGGGGTCTCTGTTCTATGCCTTGCATAGGTTTGGGCTGCTCAGGATCTCGGTCGAGGAAGAAGTGGCTGGAATGGATCTGACCAGGCATGGCGGTACTGGTTACATCTACTGTGATGATGATCATGGGCACGAGATGGGGCTCATCATGAAGGTCGACCCTATTCAAGCTCCTCCTTCAGACACTGGTAATTGTTCTCATGAATTTTGATTTGAAAAGTGTAGGTTTTAAGTTTTGATTTGAAAAGAGTAGGTTTTAAGTTTTGATTTGTTTTGAAAAGAGTAGGTTTTAAGTTTTGATTTGTTTTGGTGGTTCATCTGAAATCATATTGGTATACTATTTATTTCACAAAGGTAATGTGATTTCATGTAAATGGAATACTTTAGGTTTTGATCTGTTTAACTTGTTTATTTGAAAGTATACTTACTGTTTTATTGAAGAATTTAATGTGATTTCAGATGACTGGTTTAAATTGTTTAAACAAGTGATAGCATATTCAAGTTTTGATATGTTTAAGTGATTTGTCTGCAATCAGATTAACAGACTGTTCTATTAAAGAAGGTAATATGATTTCAAATGAAGTGCAAAAACAAATCAAAACTTACGATATGCTCTTCTTACCCATCTTGCTACTTTCCTTGTTTTTAAAAAAATAAGAATGATTTCACATTCTAACAAACATTTTACAGTTTCTTAGATCTTCCAAACCCATGAACTATGATGAATTAGAAAACCCATGAACTCTTTTGGGCTCCTGATGAATCATAAATTAGATTCAAAATCTGTGTCATCTGGTTTTCCCTTTACAAATGCAAGACCCCTTTCTGGTTGCAGCAATTTATCTGTTGAGATGGAGTTTGACAGCCCTATCATTATACATTCTTTGATTTTTGTTTTGCTCGATCGGCATTCTTTGGAAATACTTTTGAGCAGGGACATTAAGAGCCCTTGGATTTAGGTCTTCGTTATTGTAAGATAAGTTCTACTTACTTTTTTGGAATAAGTTGTTTAGGCTCATGTGAGCAAATAAAGTTTCTTGTTTGCAGAAATATGTGGAGTAGAATTGAGGTCATGGAAGATTGAGTTGAATTATTTTTCACTATAGTTTTGAAGTGAGGATTGAATTGGAGACCACAGATGGAATATAATGTTTGTTTTGTTTGCGTTGTCTCTATATGCCTTTAATTGTGATAGGAGACCTAGAATGAAAGGAAAGGTAATTTAGAATGGTATTTGAAAATTATAACAAATTTCTTTTTTCTTGTTAGTTTTGCAGAGGATAAGATCAATTTATGGCATTTCCTTGACCTTCTTTGTGTTGATCGATGGCTGAAGTCATGCTTTGTATTGCATTGTGGTACAAGTTTACATTATTTTATTTATTATTATTGAAACTCTGTCTTTTGAGTTTAGCTCATCTTTGTTTAATTTATCGGCATTCCAATTGATTATGCAGTGTACGTTATGCCAGTTCTCAGATATGTTTTATGTTTTCCTCCTTAATTTATCACACCCAGAGGCCCTTTCTTATTTGTGTAGTTTAGGTTATTTTCATAGCATTAGCTCGTGAATGCAATTTTCTTTGCTTCTTTTGGTACTTTCCGAAGAATGAGAAGGACAGGTTCAGCTGAAAATGAAAGGATCGGTCAACAAGGATTTGTGTTGCTGCATAAATTGTTGTCCATTTTCCAGCTTCAAGCAGGTATTATTCTATGCGCCCTAGATTAAATATAAAGAAATTTTGTTCATGGATTTTCCCTAAATATTACTGTAATGGAATCAAATCAGTTAGAGTATAATGGTAATGAAATTTGTATA
The DNA here is from genome assembly GCA_027943335.1 of Chamaecyparis obtusa. NCBI lineage: Eukaryota > Viridiplantae > Streptophyta > Pinopsida > Cupressales > Cupressaceae > Chamaecyparis > Chamaecyparis obtusa. The sequence goes on along the minus strand of BSBK01008785.1, from coordinate 82,530 downwards.
TCTATTTGGGCTCTGATTTGTTAGGTTAGAGAAACTGATACAAGGATACAAATTTTTAAAACTAGATGTACATTCAATCTCATGTAAAATCTTCGACATGTGCTGTGCAAAGGAAACATATGAAAAGATTAACTCAAACAGAACAAGGATTTTTTACAGACTAACTCAAAAGGATAAAACTTCCTTTAAGTATTTGAAGAAGCTTCCAAATACATATGCCAACAGTAAATACCAAATTGGAAAGGAAAACTGATCGGGTTTCTCTGTAACTCTTTCAGGGCTTTAGAAAATCTCTAACCATTGACTTGTTATGAATGATCATGTTTTTCCATGTTGCCTCAACAATTGGGTTACTTGTTCTGCACTCTTGGGATTCTGAAAATTGAATGTGCTCCATTACACTTATTCTCACTGAAGATCTTTGGGTTCTTAATAAAGTATATGTTAAACAGCTGAAGTTTGGATAAGTAGGAGAATATGCTAAGTTGGTGGCAGAATTGAATTTGTTGGCTTTTCTTGGCAAATAGGGATTTTGATAAGCATATTAAGTTATAACATTTAGTGTTTCAGTAGTCTGCTGCTCATTTTCCTAATCTTTAAAGTGTGATTTCACGTGCCACTGTCCATTGTTAAACTTCTTAGTTTACTTGGGAATTTGGAACCATGATGTGTGCAATGTGGCACATACTTCTTATTTGACATTTGCTGCTATATTGCACCTGGAATCCCCAGTTTCTCTAATAACGGCTTTTCCTGGCTTTTCTCAACATTTATCTTTTTTCTCCATTCTTTTGGGAATTCAGACTTTGGAATGCCATTGACTCATTAGCATAATAGTCACTTGGGATCTTGAGTAGCTGAATTATCATGGAAATTGCCTTCATCATTTCCCTTATACTGATAACTTTGGACTTTTTGAGTTTCAGAGTTTCCTTCAACACAATATGTGAATATCACTTGAGTTTCTGAATCCCAAAAGGTTACTGAGTCCTGCTGCATTGGTGTTTCTCTGTTGATGATCAACGTTCACCTTTAGAGAAGAGGCCTTGTGAATTCTCCTTAAGAATATTAATTGGAAATTCATCATGACACTAATCCAATAAAGCCACCATATTGCCATATCTTGGTAGCCCCTAATTTGTACCTAGTAAAGACTTTGTATAATGGTTAAAATCAGTTGAGCATGTCAAAAATCTTGATGCCTTTTCCCTACAAATTTTTGAGCCTAATTGGACTAATGAAGCTATGTTCATGACAATTCCTAATATAAGGTCACAGTTCTATTTTGAAGGAATTTAATCTTATCTATTGTCAAATACAAAAAGATCCATACTAAATTGGTTTGAGTTTTTTTGCCTTGGTTCTGAAGCTTTACTGTTTATACTGCCACTTTTAGATTTGGTATCAAGAATTTCATGTGCACTCCTGCTTCTTACTCTTACTTCAACTGAACTGAAGTACTTGCCTTTCCAGTTATAAAGGATTCTCTGTGTGCCCTGAATGGTGCAATCAAGGTCCCTACCTAATCTTTTTTCTTAATAAGCTACGCTTTATGCATTATAGCCACAATTATTGTATCTGTTGCTTAGGCATGACTATCAGCACAGGGGTTATATTCACAGTTTTCATTAAGCTTTATCATTGGGATTTGCAACATCTCTTTTATGAACCCCTAAATAAATGTGTTTCCCTATCATTTATTAAGTTTAAAGGGTATCCAAACCAATGACAATATGTTCAAGAATATAATTTGTTGTCTTTTTTATTTATTTATTGTCTGATATAGCTTTGCTTCAGCCTAATTTTGTCAAACACTCAGTTGCTATTATAAAATGCCTACATCTTCACCTCATTGATGAATATTTTATTAATAGTCTTAGCTATTTTATTTTTTTCCTTGACCTAGCCATTGGTGCGAGGATGATATGCTGCATATTTTTTATGTTTTATCTTAAGGATATCCAGAAATTTCAAATATTTTTTTGAAGACCTAATTCAAAAAGTGTGATTACCAATCATTTATTTAGTTCAAGTTGTATCAAAATTGTTCGACTCTTCAATTTTTATTTTTATTTTTATTTTTTGGCCAAATACAACTTACTTCTACCCACTGTGTCAAATAGTTAATTGCTACTAGAAAATACCTTTGTCTTTCCTGTGCAACAAATGTTTGATGGTATCAAGACAACGTATTCCCAACTGTCAAATAATTTGTGGGTGACAAAGGCTGTAATGGATGAAAGTTTGCCTTCATCTTTAGTGTTTATTTACCCTTTAAAAATATCTCCCTTATCTGTAGTGTTCTTTATAAGTATTTTTTTTGTTAATGAGTTTTGCATATATGAGCAACATCATTTGATTAGTTATGTTATATTCTTACACTTCTTTTTTATCTTTCAGGCTATAGGAGAAACATAAAGAGTACAAGATGCTTCTTGTTTTTTTTGAATCTTTTCTATTTTTCAGGCTACAGGAGATAGATGAAGAATATATGATGCTTCTTGTTCAGTTGAAAAACATTGTTGGACAATTGCATCTACAAGTGGTCATTCTAAATATGACATGCTGAAAACAATACACCTCTAACATGTATTCAAAATGAAACATTTCTTTCTGGTTGTTTTCTTAAAATTATGTAGTCAAATCAAGGAGCTCTTGTGCTACACCATTAAACTTGATGGAAATGTATAGTATGGAGAAATTTGGGCCAGTTTTAAGTATTTAACTATGACGCTGTAGTGTTTGGGAAATTAGTGTCTATTCAATAATGGTTATGCCATTTCTATGGTATGTTTCTTTGGTTGTGGAGGTTGAACTCCCACATAATTTTGTAAGATAAGAACATTGAAGACAACTACAATTAATATAACATTTTTTGGTCAAGTTAGTTTGTCATGTTACTATTTTAAGTGTTTTGTAAGAAACAAAATATTAGAAATAATTAAAGCGAATATTGTATTATTGCTGTTTGAAAACATTGAAAGTTGAAAACTGTTAAATTTCTTTCAGATTTTATCTATCTATGGCTTTTCTATTTGTAGAATATGATTCTTACAATCACTGTACTTTCTTGCAGATTATAATCAGAATATTGAAACTTGATAAATATGAAGTCAATATTGAGAAATACGGATCATGAATTCAGAAGTCTGAATTTTTCTTAATGGTATTCAATCTACAAGAGCATAACATTTTTAATTTCAATGTCTCCAATTGTGAATTGGATCTGCATTAAATATATAAGGAAGAGACACATCCCTTGAGCGGACATGTCTCCACAAAGTGTAGGCATGTCCGTTCATGAGATGTCTCATGAATTGTGCCTTTTCATCTTAATGAAACACCCGATCTCTAATCGGGGTTTGTTACTTAATAAACATAAATGCTTACCAAGTTCGATCTGTATTTATCTTGTGCAAATAAATAATATCCAATTTGGAAATGATCACCGATAAATATGCTCGATCGAGATCCTATATGAAACATGAAATGCCAATAATCTGCAAGTAATAACCTCTAAATATTCAGTCGGTCAACTTGATTTATGTGAGATCGGAATTATTATGTAATTAAAATAATAACCATTGAATATATAAATAGTTTTTGTCTCAAGGTTTTATCCAACATAAGCTACAAAACATCAACACACCCTCAGAGGGAGTCTGACAGTTTATCATAAGCAATCTTGGATGGAAAGATCAACAGATTGATATCTGCTCAATGAGTTTCTCTCTATGAGAGAAGTTCGAGGTGAAATCCCTTGTTTCCACCCTCTGCGCTGAGGCATGGTGGATGTCATGTGAGTTACTACATGACTTTGTGGTTACTATAGTAAGGTGATGATCTTACAATAGTCTAACCTTCTATCATGATGAATATCATATGGTTGATGTCTAAGCAGATCATGATAAATTATATCTTGCATGGTGGATTAATTTCCTTAAACAGACCATGAATATAATGTTCCTATGGTAAGTATAATTGAGGATACGTGTGTACATACCTTATGGACATTTTGAGTACTTGATGAATATCATGCGACTTGATATTATGAGGCCATTATTCCTAATATCATGAGATGATATCTAATGGTGAATATCTTCTGATCAAAGATATTCTTAAACATACTATTCTTGATATTATGCTGAGGTAATATCATATTCTTAAACACCCCCTTTATGTAGTAGTGAGTGGGTTGATTTGCACACTAATGATAGTTTGTGGAATTACCATGTTGTTAAACTTGAATTGAGTTTCTCAAAAGCTAAGTTACAAGTAGACTCTGATATCTTTGACAAATTATTATCCATATCTGTTCTTGAGAATTCTGTAACAATTTTGTTACATATTTTAACTGCGGAAAACTTGGACATCTAGCATCAAAATGCAAAAAAGAAAACAAGGATGTAAGAACTGAACCTTGGAGACCATTTGCACTACCATGTTATATTTGCTCAAAGTTTGGTCATGCCCCTTGCAACTGTAGATACTGGTACACTACCACCAATGACACCAAAGGAGAAAGAAGGAAGATGACGCACCATCAATGGAAGACCCTGTGTTGGATGAAGTCAGGAAATCTATTTTGACAATTTCTGACAGGGCATAAACCCTTGGTTCTCAAATTAGGGGTAATGTGTTTTCTACTCTTAAACAAGATTTTTTCTACCGGTTCACGTAAGGCTACCAAGTCTTGCTTGAAAGATATGGTGGATTCTGAGTCCAAGATATGATGTCAAGGTCTAATGACCCACCTCCCTCCCTTTGTTATTCTCTCCTTAGAATAAATTGGTGTTCATGGTTAAGCATGTTAAGACTTCTAATCCTAGACATTCAAATTCTTGCTTCCTCTTATGAAACCAGGAAGCTAAAAATCTAAAACTAGCTATATCTGATCCTAAAAGCACTTAACAGGGTATGAATAGTATTAGAAGGTCAATCTACAATCAGGAAAATAGAATGAGGAAATGGCTATTCGAGATGCACCAATCAATAAGTTATGGTGTATGAACCATAGTTACACCTCCATTGGGGACGGGGGACAGTGAGGGGGGCGGTAGGGGGTGAGGGTGTATATACTATATACTATGGTACTTAAAATGCTAGTTATGAAAAGATGTATAAGACAAATATGTAAAATAGTAAATTATTAAATACTTGAACATTGCATTTAACATTGAACATTGAAGTTTTCAATATCAAATTACTAATAAGAAATTAGAATACTCAATACTACATAATAATAAAATTTTAAATTGTTGAATCAGCAAATGGAAGAGTTCTATTATATCATATTATATTAAAAGTATCTGATCATAAAGATGATTACACTGAGTTTAAAAATCTATTTTTTTTAAAAAATTAATTTTTCATGTTGTCGTGACAAGGGGACGACATCCCCAGAACGCTTGAGGGATGCTATTGTGTCCCCCTTAGCGTCCCGGGAACACGGGCATGTCCCTGTGTTTCCGGCTGAGTTTGCGGTGGTGTCGTTGGGGATGTGAGAATCAGGCCTCGAATTTGGTTTTAAAAAAAATATTGATTGTCAAAATTCATATAATAATTAATAATATTATATAATAGATCATATAGAGATTTTTATAAATGTGATAAAAAGAATATATAATTTTAAAAAATTATAAATTAATAATATATGAAAAAATCTAAGTTTCTAAGTTTATATGTTTATTTTAAAAATATTTTAAATAAATATAAATATATAATAAATAATATAAAAATATATATTGTATATTAATATTATAAATTAGTAATATACACAAAAATCACAAATAAACTAAGCATGTTTCTAAAAATCATATATTCTAAATAAAAAGATTCTAAATTAATATGAATAGATAATAAGCAAAATAGAAATATATTTATTACATATATTAAATGATAATCTAGCAATTGTTAATAAATTTAAAAATTTATGTTTTTATATCTTAAAATTTAGAAACATTCATATTTTATCATTTTAAAATATTGTAAATAAATTTATATTTTATGATTTATACTATAAAATAACATATATTTATATTATTAAATAAAATATGATATTACTTAAACAATTTTTGATGGTTTATAAATAAACTAAAATATCATATTGACAGTTTTGGAAAAAAGAAGAAAAGAGGAGATTCTCAACCATAATTTGTTGCTAAACCCATGTTGAATGTAGTTTAGGGCAGTCAATATAGTACCAGCCAGCCTTAGAACCTCTGGCAAGGAAAACTAAGCGGGAATGCTCTAATATATTGGGTCTTCAGCTCTTAGGCATTATCACTCCAGATCGATGAGACCACGCAGAGACCACACTCTCACGCACTTGCACCATCAGCGTCGGCAAACATCTTCTCCCCAGCACCGGATTCAGACTTCTCCACACACAGTTAGCTATCCTTCTATTTTGAGTTACTTTTCCATGAATACGAATGGCTCGCTGTGCGGCTTTGTATTCCCCCTACTTGGTTATTCTACTCTTCTTCCGTTGCTCTGTTGGTTCCGTTCTGTTTTGTTTTTCTTGGACACCGTTTGGTGGTCCTCCTGCCTTTTGGCCCTTCTCTGTACTCTCAGTCCCTTAAGCCCATTTGTGGTCTCTTATTAGACATTAATAAATTATCTTATCTTATCTTATCTTATAGACAATGACTTCAACCAGCCTTGAAAAAGATTCCTTTCATTCTTCCATTATGACATCATAGCATAGGGCATATATAAAGAATCTTCTTCATTCTTTCATTGGAGTATCATGGCACGGGGCACATATAAAGCAACTTCCACTAAAGCAGAGATGTGGTATAAAACATGAGCTACTTTATTTTTTTTTCCTGATTAACCACATCTCATAGAGAAGTGGTATAAACACTTGTGTTGTCTCCAGCTAGTTACAAGTGTGACATAGATTTGGAATTTAGTTACAGCCTTTTTCTTGGTTCATATTTGTCTTGTTACATCTGTTGTCTGAATCAAAGAAAAAATACGAGGAATTATAGGCCATTTTTTAATTTAAGATATGTTGGGGATTGAGTGTTACATTTTATGAAAGAGTGTTTTTATTTATTTATTTATTTATTAGTCCTGCCTATATCTATAGCGAGACTAATGTTTTTACCCCAGCTTTTCCTTATAAATTTGTATTGAAAACTGTGTTGCTGAAAATATTAAATAAGGTTTCTAATGTTTGTTGAATAATATAAATTTTTGTTTTTTTAAATGTTAAAATTTAAATTTCTGATTCGTCAATGCAGAAAAATAATTTTCTATTTTCAAAATTTAATGAAAAAAATAGACCTATCATAAAAGAGAAAGATAAAAATCAATCCCAAGAAAATGAAAAAATGCTATTTAATGACTCTCTACTCCGTGCCTTGATCATGCTTTTTGGTTAATGTACAAAGTAAAAGAGCAATTTTTATATTGAAATAGTGTGGTTTGATTATTTATTCTTTTGTGTAATAAATGTTCTAATACAAATTTTTTTTAAATTATATGGGTACAATATCTTAGATTGAATTTAAAATATAATTTGTTTAAGCTAAATTATATTATGCTTTATAATATAATAATTATATTTTTAATTGTTGATTCTTTAAATTAAATATTTAAAATATGTAGAGTAGTAAAATTTTAAATGCTTCCACTTCTAGCATTGTGATATTAATATTTAATTAATTATTTTTAATATAATTTGCAAATGTTTTATTCAATTAAAGTTTAAAACCAATACAATTTTTTGTGAGTATTTAGTTTAATTAATTATTAAAAATATTAATTTTATAAATGAAATAAATTATTTAATATTATAATGTTTTTAAAAATATAAATTTATAAAAAAATTAAAATATAAAATTAATGTTTACTAATAAAAAAATATCACATAAATTATAATAATTATATTTTTCAAAGTAAAAATAAAACAAAATAATTATCAAAATAGTAAAGAAAAGTTGAAAAAAATAATATTTTTTAGTAAACAAATTAACCCTATATTAATTTGGTAAAATTAGATAACTATTTTTTTTAATGAAGGTAGAGTTGTAAAAATGACACTAGATTCATATCAATGATTGAAAATTGAGCCATTTTACTTTGAATGTATTTATATTTCTACTTCCAAGTTTATATGAAAAATGATGATTTTTGTACATAATTTTACAAAAGCTCATTTTTTTAAAAACTTGTGCAAAGTACTCAATGTAATAATAATAAAAATGATTGATTTATTCAATGTAAATATTGTATCTAATAATTTAATTTTTAAGCATCAATATTTATATTTAAATACTGTATAAATTTATATTTAAAAAATAAATATGAACATTAAATAATTAATTTTATTTATGAAATGTATGTTTTAAAAAATATTTAAAACAAAAAATCATGAAAACTAATATTAATTGTAAAATGTTACTTGCATAAATAAAATATTTATAAATTATATTTAAAATAATTAATTAAATATTAAAACTAATTAATTTAACATTAATGTCACACAATTTTAAAAGTATTTAAATTTTTATAGTTGTACTTATTTAAAATATATAATCTTGAAAAATAAAAACTATAAAATAAAAAATAAATTATTACATATTATAAAATATTATATAATTTAATATAAATAATTTATATTTTACATTCAATAAATACTGTATAATATAATTTAAAACTCAAACTTTTATCATACAATAGAATCATAATCTTTTATCATACAATAGAATAAATATGATTTTGTTGTTGTTCCTTCCTTCTTGTATCTTGTGTCACATTTATGATACAATATAATAAAGCATAAAGATATACCAAGAAAGTTAAAGCATTAATTATTATAGTTATAGTTGTAATAATAAATCTTTATATAATATATATTAAAATAAATTTAAAAAATATTTAATATTTTATAATATAAAAAAAATAGCTAATATTATCTTAATATAATATGACACAAATTACACGTTAGACTTTTGGTTAAAGAAATGTTGAAAAAATTATTTTAAAAAATGAAGAAAACCAATTAAAATTCAAAAAACTTGAAAATTTTCAATAATTAAATAACAATAAATAAAGCAATATGGAAGAGTAATACAATTGAATTTGTAAAATTGAGTAAAAATCCTAAAAAAACTCCTACAATTTTTTTACTAAAAATCTTAGAAAAACTCCTAGAAAAGCTATCCATGCTCTTTATTCCTAAAAAAAAGTGGTTATAAGACTTCAAATGTATTAGCCAATCATATCATTAAAAAATAATTTTTACAATTTATAAACTTAAAAAATTTACATTTAGGCTATAGAATATGTGTTATTTTTAACAAAATAAGAAATACACTAAATTATAATTGGTGCAAAGAATTGGTTTTAATCATTAGTTAAATGAAGAAATCCATAAAATGATGCAATAGTACTTGCTTAGCCTACCGACAAGTACTAATAATTGAGTCACACTATTTTAATATATAAAATCTCCTTTTTACTTAGAACAGTTACAACAACCACAACAAATAAAAGTGGAAATGACATATGAAACATTTCTAAATGGCAACAAATAGAAAAAATGGGATGATGAAATATGGTTTGAGCTAAATAGAAAAGTAAAACATAAGTCTTACCAAAGCAACTATGAAAAAAAAACTAAGTCTCCCCCAGGTAACACATGCATTTTAGTTTGTTGTTTAGACATTTCCATACATAGAGTGAGTTGGTTAAGACAACCCAAACTATGATCTAGGTGATATTATTAGTAATTAGTTCTCTCAAACTTATCTTTCACAAAAATAAGCATGCCCTCTTACACCTTACGAGATTTGATGACAGTGATAACTAGCATTGAACACCAAATCATTTTCTCCACAATGCACACTTCTCTTAGACTATTGTATAATGTCATCCATCCAAGGTACTTATGGCATGATTTCAACACTAGGATAGGGTTTTCAACAACTTTAAAGACTCTACATTGAATCCTTCAACTATTCCATTAACTCTAACTTCAATTGATGTATTAGATTATGATTTAGGCCTATAAGACATCTCACTTTGTTCCAAACCTCTTAATACCTTTTTAAATGTTCCACAACGCTAGGAAAATCTTTTTATACAACCTAATATATATTGATTTTGTGAATCTTTGTTCACCATGCCATTTCTTTCCATGCATCCATCAAAGGATCCATCAAACATTCTATAGGCATTTTATATGTAGTGCTTTATATATGCAAAGGATAAGTTAGTGTGGATTCATTTGAATTTAGTTTCCTCTTAATCAAAGTCTCTTATAAAAGTCAAAAGACTATTGTTTTACTAATTTAAACAATTGAAATAAATAATAATAAAGTTGCAACCTTTGGTTACCCATTATTTTAGATATGGGTTCCAATAAATATAGACATTTTTTTCCTACATATTTTTTTGCAACTTTTGGTTACCTATTATTTTAGGTAGGGGTTTCAATTTCAAGAGAATCATTTCTTGGCAATTTCTTTCCATGGATCTGCACTATTCATTTCAAAATAATAAAGCAATTTAAGTTACTAGTAGTAAACTTATCTCAATCATTCTTATTTTTTACCATTAGGCGGAACTCCAGTTGTAGCACAACTCTTGTTAGAATATAATATTAGAGGATAAGAATATTTATCGTGGGTTTCTTAGTAAGACATTTTTGTAGTGATTTCAATTTTGAATTTATTAATTAAAATAGTTTTATTTAATATTTTAATTAGGATTAGATCAATTTTATGTGTCTTTCGTCAGTTTGAAATATTATTATTCTTTCATGATCTACATGTCTATTGTCTTAATTTAGCAACTAAAATAATTTATTCATAGATAGTCCAAGATTTGAAGTTCTCAATGGATATTCTTGAAAAGTATCTAAAGTCACATAAGCACAAAGAGCATCTAAATCTTAATTAACTATAATTATATTACATTAGTATAATATGTATTGCCTACTATTTGGTGATCATATAGACATTATAAACGTTCTTGTAAGAATTAAAAATTAACAGAGAAGTCTATCATCTTCCATCAAGTCAAACAACAATTCTTGTTATATATGTTAATAAAAGCCCCTCTTACTAATAGTACTAAAGATGGAAGCACACTTGATTCAATAGTAAATATTTCTACATTATCACATCAAGAACATCATCCTAAGACTAAGCCATGCTGCAACCCACAATTCTTCTCCAGTTTAGAAGCTATCATAAATACATTGAAGGTTATGAATTCCATATCCAATATCAAAAAAAAGTAAACCATTAAATATGAACATACCAAATAGAAAGAGCTAAGCACTTCCTAACTCCTTTTTGTTTATCAAACTTAGATTATTTGATATATTTCTTGTTGCATTTTATTGTTTATGGTATAATTAACATCATATCATATTAGTAGTGGTTTAGGGTAGAAATTTTTTCCGTCTATATTTGGTGAGCACTAGCCATTTTTCATCACCCTTTACTTTGTTATTAGTTATTTATTTATTTATTTTTGGACTGATATTAATTAAATATTCATCTATCTTTTAAATCTAATAAATTTTGATATTTGTTGTATTATGTTTTAAATTCAGTGAGTATGGTACTGCATGTTGTTTTTATCTATATCATGTGCCTGTTTCATGTAAAACAATGTTGTTGTTAAGATGCATCTTAATAGCTCTGAATATTCTCTTGGTCACTGTTTTGGAAATCATGACAGTCTTCACTATATTTCATTCATATTTTTCTCCATTATCTTTTGACATATCATCGCCTTACTACTACAATAGTATCTTTCATTACTTTGATATGCATTTTACTATCCTTAATACTAAGAATATAAAGGTACTATGATACATTGTGTTTGGGAATCTACTATGCCCTTCTAGCTATAGTAAGTGAAAAATGTTTCATGTATCCAAAACTGCCCTTCCTTTACATTTTCCTCTTCGGGAGCTTCTAGAGGCATACAAATTTGAGCTTGACTGTCAAGAATAATAGATAAGTTACATGGGTATTTGATCACAAACTTCAAAACTTCTAGGTCATTAAGACTTCCCAAAATGATTGAAGGGTATTCTTTTATTTACTCATTTGTAGGGTATGATTTTATTTACTCATTTTAGTTTCTTTGTGATGATACTTGTAGAAATATTTTATGTACTAAATGTGGTTTCTTGGAAACTATTTTACACTCTACTATGATTTTTTAAATCAACAACCGCACTATGGTCTTGCCATTATACTCATTGTCTTAATAAATATGATTATAGAAAACTCACATATATTAGATTGTATATATGTTGATGTGGTAGTAAATCCTATAAACCACTATTTTACTACACCTTAAGTAAAATGGTTACTTAAAGCCAAACATATGGTGTAAAACGAAGTGTTGATCCGTTCCCTTTCTGTATACATAGATTACATCTTCATCAATTCAAATCATATATTTTCCTCCTTGCTACTGTACTTATTTATCCAGTCCCTCTGGAACCTCCACCCCTCTACTTCCTACTCCATTCACTCTCTTATAGAACTAAATCATGTTAAGATAAGGCAGGCTATAATTCTAGAATTAATCAACTCTTGTGGGAACATGAATACGTGTGCGGTGACTATCTTGAGGTTTCTAATCACAACATCAAGCTTCTCCTGGGGATTGCGCTCTATATAGCTCGTTCAATAATCAACCTATGAGCGATTCTCTTGTACGTCTTTGATATTGAAGATTTCATATTTAATCATTTGGCTTGTCTTTGGTTGTTGCATATCTTCATTCAATTTTGTGTGTTTCCACATAAATATTCTTTGGTTGACAGCTTTCTGGATTCTACATTTCTGTTGTCTCACAATTATTGAATTCTCAATTTTACTAATTGTTTTCCCTTTCTTTTTGTAGGAATTGTCAAAGAACAGCTTCAATGACATAACGACATTGATCAAGTGAAGATAGAGGATAATTTTTTTCCCTACCTAGTTCTAACATTTCATCTAATTTTTGAGTCAGAGATATTCGAAATCATGATATGTTCAAGATAATAGTAATTAATCAACAAAAAAGACCTGTTATGCTTGCATTTTGTATTGAATTGAATTGAAAGGATTGGAACTAATCCTTTAAGCCTGTGTTCTATAAGAGGAATTTGATTTAGAGCTCTTTTTTTTGTCTTCTTTTGTAATCTACATTTATGATTAATAATAGCATTGTTGTTGCATTAATCTAATACAAGTTATACTTTGTTTCTATACTTTGAGTTCATTTTCTTGTAATAATCGATCTTCACAGAAGAATCTTGCCTATGCCTAGATTAAAGGGCATCTCTTCTATCATCTCAAACAAACCCAATGAGAATAATCTCTTCACACACTTCCTCTTGTTTTGGCATCTTAGGAAGGGGATCCAGCTACGCACAACCCTTGTTTGATATGTAATTGTATCAATAGATACAAGAATTATCAAACATAATTACAAGTAATAAAGTTTATTTTAGGGTTATGTCCCTTTATTTCAAGAAAATAAAATAAGAGTTTACAGGTAATATGTAAAAGTTATAGTAAATCAATAAAGATGTTCATAAGTTCGAGGAATACAATTTCTTTCAAATTGTACTTACACATCATATGGTATGGTCAACATTAACACCAATGATATCTAAAATTGACCACTATCATTATCTAACTATTTCTTCTATATTTGATTGAATACAACTCTAATTATTTGATTTCCATCCTCTTATTAAATAGATAATATTATTTTGATTCAATTAAGTGGGGATGGGCTCCAACCCATTATAAATTAGAAGAAACTAACTATTACCTTTTAAAGTTTGCTCATTTGGCTCAACTAGGGCTCAAACCTAAAACCTTCCATTTGTTTTTGAAGTGTTCTACCAACTAAGCTATTGGCCCCTCTTGGCCAACCCATCTTTGGTCTAGGAGTACCTTATTTCTAATGCTCCCACAAGCAACATTGCTAGTCCTTATGGCTCCTTGTCTGATTTGATACCACTTGTTATGGTTGTAGCTCATTCAAACTAGCTATGACTCAAATCCAAACCTTCCATTTGTTGTTGGAGTGCTCTAACTCTAAACTTTTGGCCCTTTTTGGCTACTCTATTTTTGGTCCAAGTGTGGCTTATTTCCAACAAAACCAAGTAGAAAATTTCAACAAATAATAAAATAGAGAAACCGGTGCAAAGATATTGTTGATTTATCCTCAAATTAGTAGACCTTCACTTTATAACGATATCTACACTTGACATAGATTATTTTCATAATTGTTGTAAATAAAAAATGAGGAAGCTTTCTTTATGATATATGATATTCCACCTTTAAGTTGCTCAAAATCTAACTAAGGGTTATCAAATTTTCACATTGGGGATATTCTTGGAAAGGGTAAGATCGTCATAACATCATCCTAAAATTTTGAAGAAAATGCAAGGGTCTAGATGCCCTAACTAAATTGGGCCAAATTTTTAGGGACGCAAGATAATAGGCTCTAGATGCCAAAAACTCATTGTGATGGAAAAATATGATGTGTAGATGTAGGAAAGGTTTCTTGAACTTTTAAATAAGGGAGGATATATAATAAATTCATAGGAAGAAAGAAACTAAGGGAACTCATAAACTAAGGGCTCAAATAGTAGTGTGATGAGATTTAAATCAATAGAGGACTCATATTATTAAAGTATTTTTTAATTAAATGCATAATGAAGTCTTATAATGCATAATAAAATGAGACAAACTAAAGTGGCTACTAGGAGAGCATGGAATTGGACACCCTTATCAAAGTTATACAATTTTAAACACTGCAAAATCATGTGCTCCAAAATAAGTACATTATAAAATTATATACACATTTTAAAGATATTGTTGAATTATTATAATTTTCTTTTTAATTCTTCCACCAATTATACATACAACCTTTTTCTCACAAAATAGTTTTTTGTTATAATAAAATCAATTATTAAAGATGCAAATGTTATTACCATTTTGAGAATACAAAGGCATCAAATAAATGAATGTAGAGTAAAAGTAAAAAAATATAAAGAAACATTTCAAGTAACATGTCTTTGGCAAATATTGAAAGAAGATGTGGAATTTGGAACCAATATAATTTCATAATATACGTGCACATGCAAAGAACAAATGGGATCATGATGTATATGGTCAAAATGGAGTATAAAAATATTATGTCCATATACTCTATGTGCATGGATGAACTAGCAAAAAAGTACAACTATAGTAAGATTTTATGAGCTATGCATCCACAATGTGGAGTTTAGAAACATTAGGCTGACCTATATGTACTCCTTAAAGATCTTTGATAATACAATACAACAAATATTATAATTTGTCAAGTAATTTGGAGCTCAAAAGAACTAGCCCCAATAACTTCCATGTTCATGAAGTGACTAATGTGGCTTTTTCCTAAATAAAAAATAATTTATAAATTTAGGATTTATATTTGGGGTTTTTCTAGATATACATTTTAAGGTTTACAAATTTTAAACTGATTTTTTTGGGTTTTAGAATGTGTTTGAGATTTTAAAATGAAAATGCATAGCTTATCAAATTATAATATTCAGAATTAAATTATAATTCATTGAATTTTGTAAATGGTTGAAACATATAATAAACTCAATGAAAATATTTAAACTTATATCATTTTCATTGTGACAAAAAATATAATTTTACAAATTATTTTTTAAGCTTTCATTGAAAATGCAACAAAACCTTATTTGAAAACCCCTAATTTCATATTTAATTTTAACCAAACCCTAACCTCCTACAATTTTTTATCTTTTCAAAAACAATAAAATTCTACAATTTTCTTTGCAAAATAATTTAAAAAAGGAAAAAGGAATAATGGATAAAGAGGCGTATCTGGAGGATGAAATAGCTTGTTGTGGAGAGGGAAGTAGGTCTTAAATGAAAGAAAACAAACACCTATTTGCATGGCTGATCATTACATGAATATCATTGTTGGTCTTGGATGAAAAAATGAAGTTCACAACTGTCTTAAAAATAACTAAATACTTCAACTTGTCTTTCAGCTTCTTTAGTTTTATGATAATATGTCAATGCGGCTTCATGATTTCTTTGTTCAGTATCAGGTGACCTTTTTCTAGAAGATTTACTTTGTCTTCCCTTCTTGTTCCCCATTTCTTCAAGCTCCAAAAAATGTCTTCCACAAGATCATCAACAAAAATTACTTCTTCAAAAAATGCCTTCAATAATAGAAAATGCGAATTTATTAATTGCAATTTGATGTAAAATAGAAATGAAAAATTTTACTTTTATACCATTTTAAAAAATATTTTAAAAAATATTTTACTGGCCGACTAGGGTACTTCGTACGAAGTACCCCTGAGAAAAATCTCAGCCATGGCTTTTGGCCAGAATTTTCACTCAAGAGGCTTCGTGCGAGGGGTCTTCGCACAAAGCCCCCCAATTGGCTTCGTGCAAAGATCCTCTTCGCACGAAGCCACAAAAACAAAAAATTGCCCTCAAAAAACAACTCAACTACAGAAAAATGGTCTTCTAGGGCCTGAAACAAGGACTAAACAAGATGATTTTTTCAAACAAATGATGTCAAAAGTTGCTATTCGGAATAAGCTTTCTAATGAATATAATTTTAAGACATATTGAGTTCATTATCACTTTTAAATATTACTTTAACTAAACATAGGTTGTTTGGTCATTCAACAACCTGTCTCTTCATGACTTCGGGAAAAATAGTAAATGATAAAAAAAAAATTATGAAAAATATGTAGGAAAAGTGTATTTATTTTACCTTTCTATTAAAAAAAATAAAATAAAATTCGATATACCTAGATCAAGTTAGAGCGATCCAAGTGACCTTATGTCTAGATTACAGTTACTGTCACTTTAAAACTTAATAAACTATGAAATATTGATCCAAAATGAATAAAACCAATTGCATCCTTTAGATATTGAAGTTAAAAATATAATCTTGAAATAATTACATCATTATCATATTTTTAAAAAAAGTTATGCTGATCCAAGTGACAGTACCTCCTTAAAAACATAGTTTTTTCACGCAAACCACTTTTAGAAGGAGAAGGAAAAATGAATTTAAATGATTTTTTAAAAAAAAATATATTTAAAAACTAGAAACAAAAATCTAAAAGACTCTAGTTTACATCATCTTCAAATTCCTAATAGTTTCGTGGCAACATGTGTTTGAAAGTGAAATTTTTTCTCAAAATGGTGATCTCTGTGTCAAAGTTGGCCAAAAAGTGGGACTCACTATTGTGGGACCACCCAAGTCTTAGGAGATGGGGAAAAATTTTCATTATGTAGGTACTTTTCTTCTCTGTATATCCAATCTCTAACAGCCACCTCTTCTTTCTCACCCTGAATAGGTACTGAAGATTCTACAAAAGTATCGAACAAAGTCATGGCTGAAGATGAGGGACGCATCTCTTGTGACGGTTTACCATAGGACCTAGGTGAAATTGGCAATTTTGTAAAGGAGTCAATTTGATATCCTCCCATACCAAGGTCTATGGACTTGAATTTATCCTTACATTGTTCAAGAGCTGCCCCAAAATTGTCTGCTTCTCTATTTAAGGGAACATGGGCCCCTGCTAAAATGGCATTAACAGATAAGGTACTATCACCTAGTATGCAGACTTCTACACCATTGTATGGAAACTTGACACATTGGTGATAGGTAGATGGTACTACCTGCATGTTGTGAATCCATGGTCTACCTAGTAGGATGTTGTATGCTAGAGGACCAGCATCAACGATTTGAAACAAAATGTCCTTTTCAACAGGACCAATTTTGACTGGAAGAATAGCTAACCCCTTAGAACTTCTCTCAGCCTCATCATAGGCTTTGATAGTAATTTTCTTCCTGGTATCAATGGCATGCTCTGAGTAACCCAGGTTTTTCAAAAGACTTAAAGAACAAATATTGAGCCCAGCACCCCCATCTATCAACACACGCCTAACATGGGTTTTATGGATCATGACCTCAATGTGAAGGGCAAGATTGTGCAGATGGCTCAAGGCTTTATCATCTTCTTCAGAAAATGTAAGGTAATGTGGGCTAGCAAGGTGGTTGACCATGTTCTGGAATTGGTTGACATCTATATTATTAGGGACATATGCTGCACGCAAAACATCCTCAAGGACACGCTTGTGTCTAGGAGACAATTCTAAGAGCTCAAAAATGGAAATCTGCACTGGCATTTGCTATAACTGATCAACAAGGTTGTAACTCACATCAGGACCAACTGCAGATTTGGGAGGAACACTTTTGGACACTGGTTGCTTGGATTTTCTAGAATTAGGACCCCTAATGATAATAGGACCTTGGGATTGACCCCTAGTAACAGCATTGAGAGGTTGAGATGACCTTCGAGATTGAGGACCTCTAAGCACAACAACGGGTCCTTCATCAAATATTGGAGGTGACCTTACATCATAGTCATAGGGATCATTCTCTCTCATCATGTTGACGTCATTGTCCACAACCTCAAGCATATTAATGACATTTTCCATGACTGTATAGGTATAATTGATTGTGGCCTTGCCATTCTTGCTTTGAGAGGTCTCCCCCTTCTCATACTTAGGCAAGGGCTCCTTAAAGGCTTTGTGGTCTGCATTTGTGGTCAATCCATCTTGTAATTTCCCATTCTCAATAAGGTCTTGAACAAGATGTTTAAGTTTAAAACAACCTTTAATGTCATGTCCAATCCCATTGTGGTATACACAGTAAGCCTTCTCATTCCACCAATAAGGTTTAGGATCTGGTATGCGAAACTTTGAAGGATCATGAGGTTGTACCGAATTATGAGCAATCAAGGTCTTAAAAATATGTGCATAAGAGTCCCCAAGTTTAGTGAATTGCCTCTTTCCTGACTTAGATTTATCTTGATACTTGGGCTTGTGCTCTTGTTGGTCTAAGGATGTATGCAGCTTCATAGCTTAAACTGTGTTAGATAAATTAAGAACTCCTTGTTCCTTAGGTTGTGGAAAGTCAACAACTCCATCATTGATTACGTGCTTATTTTTGTTCCAATATGAGTTCTTTTTATCCTTATTGTTGTTGTTATTGTTTTGACCATTGTTGTTGTTACTTTGTTTGGCCAAAATACCTTGTTCTTTTAAAACATCCTCAATGCGACATGCAGTTTCTACCATAGTGTCAAAAGAAGTAAAGACCATTTTTCTAACTTCATATCTTAATTCTGGCACTAGATTACTCACAATTATATCAATTCTTTCTTCCTTAGGGATGGTCCTAGAATACTTGGATCATAAGTGTCTCCACCTTTGTAAAAATGTCACAAAGGGTTCCCCTTGATTCTATTTTAATTTACACAAATCAAGCATGGTGACTGACCTTGATAAATTATATGCAAAATGCTGCACAAACCTTTGGACAAGTTCTTTGAATGTTTTAACAGGAGGGGTAATGTTAGTAAACCACTCCATAGCTTAGCCTTTAAGGCTCCTTGGGAATAATCTCATAAGGTAGGAGTCCTCGTGATGAAATTCAAAGTTCATGATATAGAACTGTCATACATGGTCATGGGGGTCACCACTACCATCATATTTGTCATATGTGGGGATTTCAACCTTCCTAAGAAAATCTACCATAACCACACTTTTGTCAATGGGATTGGGACATATGGAGTCCAAGTTGAAAGTATTCTTAGGAGCCATCATTTTTTCCATAGTCTTTTGCATCTACTTAATCATCTCATCAGTTGAAGGGTTTTGCTTCTTAATCTTTTGGTCCACATCAAAGTTGTATGGGACTTTTGCACCCTTATTGATTAGGCTTTCTAAGAACTAATCCTTATTTTGCTCCACATACTTCTCCACATATTGTTGGAAGGATGGTTCTTGTTGCATTGTCATGAAATCAATAGTATCAAAGTTGGCATTACTTCCTCCATGTTGAGAGCCATGATGAGCTCATTGGGAGGGTTGTCTTGAATATCTAGGAGGTGATTGTCTCCTACGATGGTTATACCAAGAAGTCCTTCTTCCTCTAGGACTAGGTGATCTTGATGGGGTCCTTGACCTTCTTCTCAGACTTGGTGAGGGAGTAGATGGTGGAGAGTTGGTTCCACTGTTGGTACCCCTATTGTTGAATTGATTATGGATTTGTTGCGCTAGGAGCCTATCTTGTTCTTCTTGTGCGGCTCTTCTCCTTATGTCTCGCAAAGCTCATTCCTCATCCTCCAATTGTTTGAACCTTTCTTCCTTAGCAGCTTGTTCATCCAAGAAGGCTTGTTTCTCCCTCTCAATGCACCTCAACCTATCACTTGTGTATCGTGAGGTGTCTCTAAGTGGAGAAGGTTGTCTTGAATGTTTGGATACATTAGCTGCATTGATTGGAGCATCACCAGACTCATTATTTTGGTCTTCATGTTCTAACCGTGTATCTGAGTGAGCTTTCCTATGATGTTTTTCAGCTCATTGATGAGCATCTAGATACCTTGTGTTGATAGGAGGTGATCCAGGTGGGCTATCAGAAGAAGACCTAGCAGACATCACGTCACCCCTATGTCATTGGAACATGTCATTAAGAATTTGATTCATTGCTTCTCTTTGGTGTCTAGTGAAGGTGCAACTCATATCCATATTTGACGAACTAGGTGCTAAAGAGGTGCTCAATCCATTATGATTACTCTTTGGGTCAAAACTAACCTTAGACTCACTCTTAGGGGATCGATCGAAAATGGGTTCCTTTCCCTTTCACTATTGACGAGTCTTGACTAAGGGTAACTTATTAAAGACAACCGGGAGTCATTTTCCTTGATTCACTTGGTACCTTGTTGTAATTGACATGAAAGAAAATGATTCATGATGATAAGGTGACCTCTCGAAGTGTCAACACCAAACTAAGATAATTAAAGTTTTCTAATGTCCAAAAAGAGATGGAAAGATAGAAATTGCAAATGGTGTTACCAACACTGTCAAAGAGGTGCTAAAATCAAAGGATCAATATCCTTGCACGTTTGAATCAGGAGGATGGACTTAGCCCAAATTGTATAATTAAAATTGAATTTGAGTGGAAATGACTTGGACAAAAAGAGTACTAGAATTCTCCAAGAATGTTACTAACAACTCCAGAGATATACTTTCTCAACAGGAATAATCTTCTAACTTGACAATTCTTCCCAAAGTGACTTTGTAAATCAAATGACACTACCCCTAGAGGGCTAAAATAGAAATTCATAGTAAAGACAGGCTTCCAGTGGCAAGATAAGTTACCTTCCTAAAGACCCAGCCAACTAAAAGCAACTGTGAAATGACTGAAACCAGGTATACAACAAAAAATTCTCAGGTGACACTTTCCAGGCTAACTAGGCGACAATTTAAGACCAAGCGACAATTCACGCAATATAGGGTGACACTTTCCAGGCTAACAGTGTGCCACTTTCCAAGCAAGTGAGGTGACAGTTGTGCAGGGACGAACTGTCGCACAACAATTCTTAGAACAAGGTGCGACAACGTTTCACTATCGTACGACTCTTTGACCAGTGAATGTCAAAATCTCAATTTTAAGGCCTGTTTGTTCAATATTTTCAGTTTGAGGGTTGATTTTTTTATTCCAATCACAATGACAGCAGTAAATTGATAGGTTTGCAAACAATATGGGATCAAATGTGTCTTCAAGCACTTGAAACAAGGGCAAAAGCAACCTTGCCAAGACAAACACTTGTGATATCAAAATAGAAAAACACCTTATGAATACTACCGATTGTTCGAATGTTCAAGAACATTAACACTGGTATTACACAATCGAAGACACTTCAAGCAATAGCTATCCTAGAAAGTCAAGGCTCAATACTTAACAACTTGGCCCACACTTGATGCTCCCTTGCCTCACACAAAGTGGTTGCCCACAATAGATATTGGCTTTGTCATGGAAGTGTCAAAGACACAACCAAAGGAACACATATGGTGAGTAATCTTGGGGTGATCCAGGTTATTCCACTTGGATCAATCCTTGCACCAAGAAGCTAAGCAACAAAATAGGGTGGCCTCTAACTATGGTTCTTAATAAGGGCTTCTGTTCATAGTACCCTTCTTGCTCCTCATAAAGGATTGGGACCTCGCGGCCTCAAGAGTAACTTAAGCATTCTTGCTTAATATTTTTCTCATGGTCACAATCCCACAAGTACTCACATCAAGAAAAGACAAGCACTACGTCTACCAAAGTTTTGTGTCCTTGATAGCCTTGAGTTTATAGTGGGTCGGAATAGCCAGCAATAAGCTTGTCCCCACTTGGGCCGTTCCTCTTGATTGCTCAAGAGCAGGCCCGCTAAAGGATTCTAACAATCTAAACAAAAATGGATCAACTTAAGAGATTCAAGGATTTTGTCTCACTACAAGAGTGAAGAGCATACTCCCCTTATCTCAAAGCTTTCTCCCAAACACACCAAGCAAAGGTTCAATTACCCTCTTGCTTTCAAAATCCAAAGATGGGTCAAGATTTTTTTGTTCACCACAAGGGTAAAGAGCATACTTCTCCTACCACCTAAGAATTTTTACAACAAGATATTAAGTGCATATGAAATGAAACAACTAGCATATGCTGCACTCAATAAAGAAAGCAATTAAACAAGCACTTGATTGAGTTTTTTATGCTTTGGGCAGCCCTGCAAAAACCATTAGTAGCCCTTGTGCATTTGAAGCTTTGACATGCATTTTTTTTTTTAGCAAAATATTTCAAGCAATGAGAGCACCTACAAGCACAACTTGTTAGCCCAACAAGGTTAGAACAATCCAAAATCCAATTAGCTCTAAGCAATCCACTATCAAAAGTATTTAAAGCACTAAAGGTGGAACACTTAACTCGCCAAGTAAATGTGAAGTGAGTCCAAAAAGTGGAACATTTAACTCTTCACACAAACTCAAAGAAAGTCAACACCTTAGAAAATTAATGAGATCAAGAAAGCATAAAAGGGAGAACTTTGTGGAACACTTAATGCTCTTTTCAAGTAGACCCCTCCCCTATGTATGAATGCTGACCTTGCATCCAAAGGGCGAAAATGAAGGGTGATTAAAAATAAGCGAGTCCAACACCTAATGTAGCCAACAATATCAATCAAAAGTACTCCTCAAGGGTAAAAGTACAAAGCTGTGTCACACTTTTATAAAGGAAAAGGTCAACAACACACACAAATTTTAACTTTAATGACATAAAAATGGCATTTATGTTTAAAATTTGGAGATGATGTAAACTAATGAAATGTGTAAAAGTGGATGAAGTTTATGGCTATAATTTTTTAAATTTTTTTTGAACAAGAATTCACATAGTTTTTAAATTTTTTAAGTCTATTTTTTACTTGTTGAAAAATGCAGAAATACGCGGGTCTTGTCCGCACCAAAAAAGTATATGCAAATAATCTCATTTTCCTTTGATTTCAAAATGTGTCATAGATAAAATGTATAGCTAGTGCAAAAAAGAAGAAAAATTAGTTTTCAATGTATATTTTCTCTGTTATAACTACTCAAAGTCGAACATACCTGAAATCGACAGTTTTCATCTCGCGTCAAATTTCCCCTATCAATTCTACACCATTCAGAAAATAAATTACACATTCTTGAAGATAACTCTCTCCTCTAGTGTTAAATATAAATTTTCAATTTTTTTGATAAGCTTTACTATTTTTTTCTATTTTTGAAGCATCTTGTTCTCGAATGTTAAAATACCTACTTGTAGTATTTTGAAATTATAATATATTAGATCTAATTAAAATACTATAAAAATTATATGATGATAATCTTGACTCTGTGCTCTAAAAAAGGGTATTTTTATATTTGTAAAAAAATATCATTAAAAATAGTAAGAGTTATTGAAACGTCATTTTTCTGAAATAATTTTATTTCTTTAGTAATTGTTATAAAACATGCATTTAATAGATATTTCCAATTGGAAAAGGTGAAGAACTTATCTAACTTAGCTAGAATGAATCTAGCTAGACCATATGTTTGACAAAAAATAATTTTAGTTAGAAATACTCAAATTTAGCTATGCTGATAAGTTGTCCTAAAACGTGACACAGCTTTGTGCTTTTACCCTCAAGTGAGTGTGAAGTGAGTCCAAAAAAGTGGAACATTTAACTCCTCACACAAACTCAAGGTGAGCCCACACCTTAGAAAACTAATGAGATCAAGAAAGCATAAAAAGGGAGAAACTTTGTGGAACAGTTAACACTCTTTTCAAGTAGACCCCTCCCCTATGTATGAATGCTGACCTTGCATCTAAAGGGCAGAAATGAGGGGTGATTAGAAATAAGCGAGTCCAACAACCCAATTTAGCTAACAAGATCAATCAAAAGTACTCTAAAGTTTCTTATCAATACTACTCACAAATGAAAAAGGGTTGAATCAATGGAATATTTAACTTTCTAAGCAAACATAGAGTGAGTCCACAAATTGGTGCATTTAACTCCCTATGTAAACAAGGAATGAATCCATGCCCCCAATCACTCAATGAGATATTTGATATTGAGAACCAAGAAGCATTCACTTACACAAACTTGTAAAAACAAATCTATGTTATTTCATTCATCATTAAGAGCATAAAAGAGATGTGCCTATGAAAGCAAGTAAACATTCAAGCCAAACACATGAGAGGTTCTTTTTAAATCCAAAATCTAAATGAAATATGTCTAACTACAGTAAATCAAACTAGTAAACAAATTAATCTAAACTTGGCCAAAAAGGTCCAAAAAAACTCATCGTCGGGTACAGGTGATAGTACAGTCACCAAAAATGTTGCGCAACACTTCTCTACATACGGGGGTGATAGTTTGTCCTGGGGCGACAGTTCTCCTTACCTGCATGCGACAGAATGCATAAAACAGAGCAACACTTTCTGTCAAATAGAGCGACACTTTTAACTAGTAAAGTGTCGCACTGCTATACAAGAAACTGTTGCACGACACTGGTGAAAAGTGTCACACAACACTCTGAGACAGAAAATCAGAGACCAAAAATAAAGCTAAAAATTGATGAAAAATTTGATGAAAATACAGAAAATAAATGACAAAACGCTAATGTTCTGCCCCACGGTGAGCGCAAAAAATGTACACACAAGTAGTGCACTTCTATGAATCCTTACAATCAAGAACACTCAAGAATGAGGTCTCAAAAATTGATCCATAGCTCTTTATGTATGGAGTTGCAAGATTGTAAAATTGCTCTCAGCCAGAGCTATGAAGCTAATGACCTTGCTAATCAACCACACAATGAGAGATTCAAGTGAAGACAAGGGCAAGAGTGCCAATATTTTCAATGAAATCAAATAGAAATGCAATGCAATGCAAGTAAGCTAAGAATGAGGATGCAAACTAAGCTAAATAATAACAATGCAATGCTTGAAAGGAAATCTAATCTATGAAAGGAAAGTGCAAACTAAATTATGAAAGGAAAGTACAAGTCTTACAATCCCTCCTAATTAAGCTATGTGAGACTAATCTATTGCATAAAGGAAATCTATACTAAGAATGTCATGATTATGCAACTATGAAAGAAAATTAAATGAAATGCAACAACAATATCTTCAAAGCTTGGATGCAAGAAAGTCTTCAAAGAGCTCCAAATGACCTAGAAAACCTGCAGCATAACATTAGCATAAAAATATGAGTGGATTCTTTATGTGAGGAAGAGAGATCTCCTTTTATAGGAAATAAAAAGGAATGGATCATGGAGATTAAGAGGCAAAAGACTTAATCAACGGTGGAGCATCAAAGAAGAGCAATCCATGTGCACAAATATCCTCCAATAGAAAAATAAGAGTTGACTTTTGTGTCCATATAAGATAAAAAGTGTTTTTCTCCTTTTTATAGAATAAGAATAATGTTTTATTTGTGCAACTTAGGATAAGAGAAAAAGTGTGGGCTTTTTATTTATTAAAAAAGGGAGGAAATATTCCTTTTAAATAAATAAAGACTTAGGATAAAATGGTTAGCCCAAGACAAATAATCGAAAATGATAAAATAGGATTTGATCAAGGAAATTGATATAATTGATAAAATGCTGATTTTTGAAAATATTGATTCAGGGATTTGATAAATTGTTGAATGGGGGCCCAAAGTCTAGGCGACCATTTTATGGTGCATACACATAATATATCATATCTTTGCCTCAATTGTAGGTTCCACTCATACCTCTTCACACAACCTCCAATACGCACACGATTATCTCCCATACATTGACAATAGGGATAACTTTAAGGAACCCCCCTCCTGAAAAGTATAAAATTGTGGTGAATCACATGTGTTTTGGGGGGAAAATTTTTAATAGTGATGGTGAATTATGTGTCAAAATATAGATATTTGGTGGCAAATTTTTTAATAGTGTGTACAATTTTTATAAAAAAATGGTGACTATTGTAATACCCCAAAAATGGGCTATAGGTTCATTAACTTCCTACATCTTCAATTCGAATGAAATCGACATCGAA
Organism: Chamaecyparis obtusa; assembly: GCA_027943335.1. Lineage (NCBI taxonomy): Eukaryota > Viridiplantae > Streptophyta > Pinopsida > Cupressales > Cupressaceae > Chamaecyparis > Chamaecyparis obtusa. The sequence continues at coordinate 56,076 of BSBK01008785.1, read as the reverse complement.
GTCCTAACCTAAGACACATCTACACATTATCGAAATCGTAATTGATTTTATCATAAATTTTGCATCGGAGAATATTCCTAGCAATATTCCTATTTATTCTAATTATCTTTAATTTAATTATTATTTGGCGATGAATCCTATTTATCCTAAAGTTTGATTAATTGAATATTCTGAATATTTAATTAATTAGATTTAATACTGCCACTTAATTATTTAATTGAATTTAATTAAATTATTCCTAATTATATTATTTAATTTTGACAATAAATCAAATCTCCTATGAATAATTGATTAAATATTTATTTAATTGATTAAATCCAAGTTGTCAATATTTAATAATATAGTTTTAAATAAAAGTTTGATTAAAATAATTGATTAACCCACAAATCAGTTATTTTTAAATTTAAAATCAGTTAAGTTGAAGATAAATCACTTTATTTATTTAATTAATTCATAATTAATTGTGCACATTCAAAGAGCAGTTAAACTTTAAATCAAGAAATCAATGCAAGTTGTTAACTTTTGGAAACTCAACATCTATTTTGAGTTCAAAGTTGATCTAAACTTCTAATTTGAGTTAAAAAGTTGTTCTTGCATGATTTTGCTTGATTTTATGAGTTATCTATTTCTAATTTCTTGTTAAATCAACCTGAGTTCATCAAGAGTGATTTATGACTTTTTCCATGCACCCTCAAGCCTTGGATTTCTATAAAATCAAGGCTAAGCTCTTTACAAATCATCCACAGAATTTGCATACTTACTCTGGCGAATTGACATCAAAGGAATCATCAAGCTTCTTGCAAATGAGCATTTTGTGAGATCAATCTTGTTTTCAATTCATTCTAGTTTCATATTTCATATCATTGTTAGCTTAATTTGCACATTTCAATCCATTTAGATTAATTTATTATCAGTTTTTCTCATCTTATTATATCAAAAATTAAAAAAAATAGATTAATTTGCAATCATATTTTATTGCTTTCATCATTTAAATCTTTCGTTTGGGTGTTGCATTGGCACTGATCTCAATCTAATCTAAGAATACCATACTCACACCTACTAGAAGGCAGTAAATCGCTTGGTTAGCTATATTATTTTTATTTGCATATTTTGATTTTTGCTAACCTCTAATGTTTTACCGAAGTGTTGTGTTCATAGCTAGATACAAAATTCACACACACAACTATAATTTTTTTACAAATAAAATTATTAATATTGATGGCGAATTATGTTTCAAAATATGGATATTGGTTGGTGAATATTTTAATAACGGATACCATTTTTATAATAATATGATGAAACTATTTTCCAAATATGTGAATTAATTTATTTGTCATGGTGAATGGTTTTCAAAAAGTTATAGTTGGTATGACAATTGAATAATTAGAAATTTGAAGAATGACGTGTGATGATTTCTGAGAGAGTTTTCACTAAAGGAGTTATCGCACCACATTCCCTCTGAAATGAACCTTCCACCATTCATCTCTGTTAATCCAATGGTTGTGATTTGATGTTGAAGTTGCATCGAGTCCCACTCCCATCACTATGACCATTGACGTCACAGACTCAAATGACACATTCGTTCGATTACAACATATCAATGGCCAAAGTCAAATTTCGGGCCTATTGTTGGTCTTCATAATATATATGGAAAACTCTTAGCAGAATTATGACACGTATACGAAAAACTCTCGACGAAATCATGACACATCGGTATGACACGTATACGGAAAACTCTCGATGGAATCATGACACGTGGTATGACACATCGTGTCATACCACATGTCATATTTCCACTGAGAGTTTTTCGTATATATTATGAAGACCAACAATACGTGTCATACCACATGTCTTGATTCTGCTGAGACTTTTCCATAAATATTATGAAGACCAACAAAAGGCCCGAAATTCGACTTTGGTCATTGATATGTTGTAATCGAATGGACGTGTGACACTGTAATATTAGATAGAAATATTAGAATTCTTTTGGAAAATTCAGTAATATTAGATAGAAATATTAATTAATGGTGATGAGTACATTGAGTAGATGAGTCATGACATCAATTAAAGTAATGTGCATTGTGAATTAATGGTTTCTTTGATGGCACCTTTCAATTTCACTAACAAATATGTGTGATAGTGACGTCATATACCTCGATAGATTAATGCCTTAAACTTAAGGCTTGAATGAAAACATCATATCATATAAGGAAATTGTTTTCTGACCGTTCAATGTTCTTAAATCAATGGTAAAGCTTCATTTCTTGCCACCATTTCATAGTAACGTACTTTTCTTATTGTTTCTACGAAGTGGGCACAGGTTTTAAGGTTTTTTAAAAATAAAGAATTGTTATGTCCACCTGCGTGGCGCAATCCTTTTGGCCTTCATTATTCCCAAGATAGAAAATGTCTTATCATAAGTGTTGTTTCCAATTCCACCTAGTGTTGCATTAAATATGAAAGATTTAGTGAATTTTGGACAGTTACCATTCATCTTATGATTTAATTAGATCTTTAGGGGAATGATTTTCAATCGGGACTTATAAATAGATCAATCTATGCTCGTTAATTTACGATTGTGAAAGCATATTTGTGAGAATAGTCTGCGAGTGCTACTGCTATGTTCTCTGTGAAAGCATATTTGTGAGAATAGTTTGCATCGTGTAAATGGACACTCCAATTCATTTGAGATGCACTACCTTGGAGGACCAGAAGGCCTTTCTAGGCCTAGTCACAGACCCAATCCTGGCGTCTGTTGCTACAGAGTTGGGAGCCTTCACCAAGGAGGCTATAAGGATGGTGCTCGGTCGTGAATTTCTGGAGAGTAAAAATCGGTATAGAGACGCCACTAAAATTTTGTCTCAGTTCTTGGCTTCTCTATTGGACCTGGGGGGGAAAAGGTGGATATGATCATGCTTCTGAGAAAAGTTTCCAAAGATGAATACCTCGGCGACGATGTGCATGTTGTCGTATTTTCAAAAATTGGGGTTGGAATTCCTTGGGCAAATGATTTGCCTAAGATTGTAGAACCAGGAGTAGTTGTTCCTAGGCAACCATTCCTACTGAACCTTGATGTTGAGTAGCTCATGCGTCATCGAAAGTGGGCATAGATTGGGAGGGATTTCCTCCGAAAGTGGCACCTACTAGTTGAACCCGAGGACTATATGTGGCTAGAAGAATTCGTCAACATTATCCTCTCTGAAGACTTCCACATAGAAGTCTGAAGGAAGGGAGCCTCGGCCGGATAGTTTGTGATTCTATGTAGTCTCTACTCTCTAGTCCTTCTATTGTGTCTCCCTATGGTGGTAGATAGCTTACCACTGGTAGTAGTTTGCCGGGGTTTTTGAAATGATATAAATTGTAATCACATATGTTAAAAAATATAATATGAAAATGTTTTAAGAATTTCAAAGTGCTATTGCTTTTCTTTTTTATTTTGATTATAAGAATCGTTAATATATATGGTCTATGGGCATATTTGAATTGTAATAAAATTTTGCCTTATATAATATAAAAAATTTGCGTTGCACTATTGTTTCATGCAATAATTAAATGTTTCGAAACTTTATCATTTTTGGTTCAAATTTTATGGATAAGTTATTCTAAGTGAATATAGTTAATAATTACTAGCAATCGCACCTTAGTGTGCAATGGGTACGCCGAAGAGGTGTGGGAGGTCAATTAGGAATAAATTTGGTCTATTTTTTGTATACATTTGTGAAATATTGGTCAATTGATGACATTATCAAATACACTCTCTCTCTCTCTATATATATATATATCCAATACATATAAGAGATTTACCTAAAGACATAAATATACACTATTCTTATAATTATTCTTTAACATCTTCATAATATTATTATTAATATAAATACAAACTTCACCATTACAATAACTAATTTTAAGTGCAATAAATAAAGAGGTTTCTCCAAGTAGATTTCTATGGTCGTTAATGGATAATTAAAAAAGGTAAAGATAAAAAACCTAAGCTACATTCTCAAACAAAACTAAATGCTAAAATTCAAATACCTAAAACTTTGACATATTCTCATGTTCATTTTTCCATTGAAATGACGTAGATATAGGAAAAATAATATTAATTTAATCTAGATAAATGTTAAGTTAGAGGAGTATTTTGTTGCTTCTATTGTGGGTTCATTACAAAGCTCCAAAATATAAGGAGCATAATTCATGTCAATGAATGTTTGTAATAACATTTACAAGATCAAACAATTTACGACACTCATGGATGGCAATATGGATAAACTCAATAGGTCGAAACAAAACAGATGGGCCATGCAATGCATACCTAATCTATTTTTCTTTTTGTTTCATGATTCTTCTATTATGTATCTTGACCAAGTAATATGAGCCCACATTTAGGATTGATTTAATTATATCCTTGTAAGTGGGACACTCCATGATGTAGTGGCACTCCTCCTCCATTTCTTAAGTACAATTGCAACATGTTCTGCATAGATGTGAAATAAAAGCTTATTAACCTACTATGGAAAGTTAACAGCTTCACCAACGCGTGTACCTTAGTTGATTGAGTACGAAGAAATTTAGACATGAAGTAAAAATTTATCCACCTACTATAGAAGTTAAAACCTTGAATATCATTGGCACCATATCGAGCGCAATAGTTTTTCCATAAGGTGAAGTCACACTATCATCTTTGTTTAAATCACATTGCTTATCAAATTGAATTTTGTTCTTTAAACCAAAAAAAATCTAACTCAAATAGATGTTTGGAATTTATTATAATATTTTGTATTTATTAAAAAAGTAAACTTAAGAATACAAATATTTTAAATATGTGGTAAAATTTAAAAGTGGATAATAGATAAATCATAGTGCTAAAAGATAAATATGTAATAAATTACGATAGGGGGTTAGTATTAGTTATTATTATTTTTTAAAATGTTGAGTTATAAATTAATATTCCTTGATAGAAGTTTCACTTTACTATTCATTATTGGTTGTGTGATAGAATCAAATTTTCTTAACCAAATCAATACTTCATTTCCAAATCTTTGTGTTCATAGTGTATTTGTTTGAGCTTCTAGGACCTATTTTTTATTCAGCATAACTAAAAACTTACCATTTGTGATCCTAACTTTGTCATCTGTTGTTGCTTGTGTAATATTTACAATTTTCTCTCAACATATCACAATTTTCTCTCAACACATCACAACCCTCTTGAATTTGGGTCACATAAGTAAATTCTTGATGAACATAATCTTTTGTTTGATATTTAAAAATAATTCATGTAACCTTGTGTCTTACCTATTTTAAAACAACCAATTTAATCTTATGCCCAATTTACTATGTATTACCTCACATTACCATATGTGGAATATTACTATCTCATGTTAGTTTAAATGATTTAAGCAGTCATTGCAACCACATACAATTTATGACCTATCCTAGACCTAACTATAACTAAGATTATTGTTCAACAACATAATCACAATTATAAACTTAAATTTCCCTTTACTTCATAATTTTTTTCAAATATAAATTTATATTTAGTTGTGATGACATGATTACCCTATAAAACCTAATTAACAATAAATTAATCACATTAGATTGAAGATATAATATTTTAGCAATCTTGACACAAATAAATTAGATACTCAGTAGAGAAAGAGAAGACACCATATATCTTAAAATTCAAATTGAAACTTCCTACATAATTTACTGAATTCAAATTAAATTTCACTATCTTTTGAATTCTTGTAAATTTGATTTAGAAGAGGACAGCACCATACGAGATTTTGAATGCGTTAATAAACAGATGGGACAAATCTATTGAAAATGGTTTGATAGAAAAGAGAGGTGGATGCGGCTACTTATGACAGAAATATAGGTAGCCGTGTAAGAAAAGGCAGAACAATAAAAAATGCATACAAAAATGACGAGTGTCTAATCTATGAGAAAGATATGGACAGAGGTGCCCTACTTTTGTCCCTGCAGAGCCCAAATTCAATAAATAACTGGACTACACGACAGTGAAGATGTACGCCAAGCTCGTTGGAACTTTTATTATATCTTGTCTCATTATTTGAGTCTCACTAGGGGAGAGGATCCACTACTTGAACACGTTCTAATGGTTGTGATAACAGTTCTTAACTTAATACCTATAGTTGCTGATTTAATATCCAATATTTTTGACAACATTGTACCAATAGTTGTGACTTCAAAGTTGTTTTTGCTAATGATGACTACCCATAATTGAATGAAATGTGCACTTTGTTCTAAAAAGCAGCCAATAGTGTTATGCCACATCAACTGCACAACTATTGGGGTCCCTAATTCACTATGATTGGTCTCACTTTTTTTTGAGCTGTTTTAGACACCCTAGCAAAAAGCATGTTGAAGTGGCATCATATTTGATGATGTAGCTCTGAAACCTTAGTTATAAGCAGGAGAGTCGCCAAGTAAGCTACTGTAAAAAAATAGGAGTGATTTGAAATTTCCACGTAGAATTTTGAGAAGCCTGAAGTTAGGGTGCTCAACTACTCGGTCCTCTCCCCTAGAAAATGAATTCTTTTCCGAAACGTTAAAATTAAGATTTCGATTCCAGCAAATAGACTTCTTTTTGTTGCCCGCATTTTCCAAAAAGAGGGCCTGACACAATAGATGCTTAATTTTAGAGACCAGATATTGCAGGATAATCTCTCCCTGTATAATACGGAGCCAATTTCATTCAGAATTAAATATAAAATTGTTAAAATCTCTCCCTTGATGAGAAGGGCAAAAATTTCCACTGGATCATAAACAAATCACTCCTTCCTGCTAAATTATCGAGTCCCATCCTCTGTTAATGGGAGCTACAAACAATATGCTTGGTATGATAATAATTCAAAGCCACAAACAATATGCTCGGTATGATAATAATCCAAAATGGATTTTGTAGAATTTTCTATAAGAAAAAGAGAAAACAACGCTTGCATGAATGAAGAAAGAGCTCACAAAATAAAAACAAGATTTATTACATTGTGCTCAATTGATTAATTCCAAAGCAAAGCATGAGAATTTATCCAAAGTTTAAACACCGCATAACAATAATCTATTGTTCTCCTCTAATATAGGAATCATCCTCAGTCACACAATTTAGACTGAACATGAACAGCCTCTCCTCTACAAATAACGGATTAGAACAGAATGTCAAAATAGTGACTAGAAAAATCAAGCTGACAAGCAGTAGAACTGAAGGTGAGTATCCGGAGTTAGAATTAAACACTAACAGATTTGATGGGTTGTCAAATTTAGCCCTATTCTCTCTTAATGTGAAGCTCCAAACTGCTCCTTGTGATAGTCATTAAGGTCAACCAAAATAAGCTAATCTAATAAAATATAACCAACAGTACATACAGACCGTGACAGCAAAACTTATGTAATATCTGAGTTGCGGGAGAATTCATCGGTCACATTTTTTAACCTACAAGACCAGTTATTGAGCACAAATCTCTTTTCGACTTATTCCTTATAAATCTCTTTATCAAGATTGTTACGGATTTCCCGTAAGACATATTTTTTTTGTCTTATTTATTCATGTAATTTATAATGGAATTTTTTATCGAGATGATTGGAAACAACATATCAGATCTTCAAAGCATAGTCATGGATAAATTGTTCACAGCATTCAACACAAAATAGAAACTGTAAATTAAAATATATTATATACAGCGCAAGTCAGGAAACAAAATACACACATGAGAATGCCAAGTCTAAAACTCTAAGAAACCCTAACCCACGAAACCCAAGTTCTAAAATCAAATAAGCGCATGGAAGTCTCGCCTTGCACCCCAACACATCCTGTTTCGTCATGTCAAAAAGCTAAAACCCTCTTATTTCCTTCTCAATTGCGAAACTCCTGGGTGAACCCTAGAAGGGCAAAACAAAACCAAAAAAAGCTCTAAATTTTCTGGTAAAATAGCAAGCTTGTATGCAAGCTACATAAAGCATTCCTGCACAAGGGAGCACACTTAGGAGTTATCCTCTTCAGAGATATAGTGAACTTGAAGATCTTCAAAGAAAGAACCAATCTTCCAAACCTTTTGTTGGTACCTTTGCATATTAGGTTTTCGACATGCACATCGACCATTAAACTGTGTTAAAGAAAATGACAACAAAAATATACTCAGTCAGAGAAAGATTAGAGGAAGAAAAACACTAAAAAAGGAAAAATTGAAAGAAATTCGATGCCTGTTCGCTTATGAGCTCCAAATGACAGCAGGCCACGATGTGCGTGAAGCCAAAATTGAAAGCACTGCAAAGTCCTGCAATGAGAGCCCTGTAATGTGCAGCATTACTGGAGAGAGGATAAGGATCTATCAGGCTGTTGAATTCTTCCACCAGATATCCTTTGCTATCGTAAAGCACACAAGCGATGCCTGCCTGGCCAGGATTTGGCCTGCAGCCTCCCGCAAAACACAGGGTGCCCTCATTTTATCATCATGTGCCATATGTGACAGTTCTTGCCCTTTTCTTTGGATTATGTGTATCTTTTTCATTATGTTTTTCAAGTCTAATCTACTCACTTGTACCTGTGACCGGGATAAGCAACCAGGAAGGAAACTGACGACATGTAAAGGAGAAAAAAAATGAGCGCTTTAGATCTTTTCAATGGTAGTCATTCTCTTAGGAAGATTGGTGACCATTGGATTGAACTATCAGCTCCTTCACTTTCAAATAGGGAACGCCTGGGTCACATAACTTTGTCAGAACAAAGCAGCGGACAGGTCAACAAAATTTGTGGCTGACATTTATCGGTGAATGGACGGCCAATGAGCTCCTAATGTTCGTCATTGGGCTCTCCAAACTCTGCAATCGTTCATCATCAAAAATCATTCGGGTCTTTCTCAAATGAAAATGCCTACGGCGTAAATATTCATTAGTGTGTGTTAAATTATTAATATTTTAAAATCGTGACAATCGTTGGATTACGAAAGATGAATGATTGAAGTTGTATTTCGGAAGAACTATGGGTTTCAAAAAGCTTTTCTAAAAACTCACTCCAGAAACGTGACATGTAATATGTCGTTGACGTGTAATTCATCGAAAAGATTAACGGTTACGCGTAGTATGTTTTAGAAAGATTACGTTACATGTAGTATAATGTTTTAGAAAGATTACGTTACAACTTACACGTGTTTTAGAAAGATTATATACCATTACATTTAACGAAAGGTTTTTAACCTTTTCTTTTTAAAAACCTATCGACTCGTAGCAGTAGAGCTAAAAAGAACTATTGAACCGTCGCCAAAGATTTTGAGACTGTAATTTGTGAGAGCCTTAGCCGTTCTAACTTATATCTATCCTGATTTAAAAGTTTAATTTCGGGTAAGTTTAACTTGATTTTGAAATTTTAATTCTTGCATGTACAATTGGGGTTTTCTTAAATTGGGGTTTGTTTTAGTAAATATCTGTGAATCTGTGTTTTTTCATTCTTCCAAATAACAATGGGGAAAGTGAAAACTCAAGTAGATGGGAAACCTTTAATAGACTACAGAAAACTAGTAGAAATCCTTGGTTTCATTGATGAGTATCACGATGTTTATGATCCTGTTATCGACGGTGAAAAGAGAATTATAGCAATTAAACATTCATTGTGCAGTAAGGCAACTGGGCCAAAGAGGTGTAATTTTATAAAATTTAACCTAGCAGTAGGTGCAGAAACAAATAAAATTGCTTCGTGGGATGTTGGTTTGGGTCACATGTTGTTACCCGAAGTTTTCCCTTGCCTATAAATTGTCTTCATTTGTGCAAAAAATTATGATGAAGAAAGAACAACAATTGTGAATAAAAAAAATTAGGAAGAAATTTTATCAATAACCCAAGAAGAATTTCACAGTTTGCTAGACCTAGGGTTTGACCAACAAAACTGTAATGTCCCTATTGACCTGGGAAAACTTGTAGAGCAATATGAGACAGTCTTTCCAAACGCAAAAGATTCATTTATAAGGGGTCTAATAGTTCCAGAGGCAAAGGCTTCATTGGGTGAGAACCATAAGCCTCCTTATGATTTTAACATTTTTGTGCCATGGGTTCAGGATTCTATATCCTCGCTAGCATTTTGCCTGGGATTGGAAAACAATAAGGAAGTGGGTGCCAGCATTCTTCAATTCATTTGGGATATCCATTGTGTCAATGAACTAGTAGGATATAATTTTGTTGGACACGTGGTTCAATCGATGCAAGAACAATTAACATTGATTAAAAGAGGCAATTCTAAGACATTTAGGTTCACAACCTACTTGTGCTATCTCCTGCTAGCCAAGCATGCGGCAATATTAATGAGCAATGACAACAAGCTTGAAATTCACAGGGGGATAGGTACTCCAATATATAACTGGACACATTAGATAAGAATGTATGATAACAAAAAGAATTACAATAATTTTGTAGACTTCTTTTTGGCACCATTGTACAAAAAAATAACAAGCACTCCAATGCCCAGATTGTCTGCTTCATGTAGGGATTGCATCCAACTTGGAAGCACAATTCAATTGGTTGACTAGTACTTAATGAAATATTACACTGTGCTAAGGTTTTATAGATCAGAACTGCAACCCCACAAACTTCTAATGCATGTGACAGACAGGGTGTTTGCAGTAGAATATGTAGTACAACTAGAGAGCACAGATAGACTCTTCGCTGGCCAATTGAAGAAGAGAATATTCCCTTCCTTACCTTTCTCAATTGGAGGGTTAAGATTTGAGAGAAAGGCATTCAAAGTGGCAAATTTTTTTATAGATATTTTTCAATTTGATTTAGAGTGGTACTGGAAGTATGATCCACTCAACATTATTCAAACAATGTTTGTTGCTAATAAGAACTCTGCAAACTTATTTCAACATGAAAGTAAACCATTGCTAGAGAGGTTGAAAAACAAGGATAGCTGGGATGACATTACAAAAGAGATGGAGAAACTTTCCACTGAGGAAAAAATTTTAGTTCAACAGTTGTCATCACAAATTATGACAACAATAAACCAGGGCATTGTACAGCCTAGGATGTCCTACAATTTCTACAAAAAAGCTGCTAATGCATCAAACATAAAAATACCAAAGAGAATAGCAGAAGCTTGTAAGGATAGAAAATGGACTAGAATGAAATTGGATGATTTTTGGAGTATGAGAAAGGATCTTAGTGAACCAAAGACCAGTGAAGATCTGGATGAAATAGAAGAGGATATAGAGTTTAGCAAATTGTGGAATTTGGAGCATCCTAACATGGCATATGACAGTGAGGATGATAATCAAGATATTGAGGATGATAATCCACCAAGTGCATTTACTCCAGGCCAGAGTGGAACCAACCAGGACTAGAAAAAAGTATATAGAAAAGGGGCAACATTTGTGGAAAAAATGGGTTATAAAGGTGGTGGTTTGGGTCCCACAGGAGAAGGCATTTGGAATACAATTCAGACAGAAAAAATTGCTTATGATCGTGGTTCAGGCCTTGGGTTTGAATTTAATAGTACTGCTACTGGGTCTGGTAGTGGCATTGGTGCTAGTGGGACTTGGAAACTTATACAACAAGTTCCCTCTCTAAAGAGGCTAGTAGAATCTACATAGAATCCCATAGTAGAAGATAGTGTCAAGAAGAAAAAGCTTTCCCGTTCCAGAAGAACACCGACAACAATGTCATACGGTCGTAAACAACTGTTTGCAGTTTCAGGTTCAGCAAAACCCTCTAGAAGTTTAAATCCTCAAAGGGCATTAGTTAGATCAATAAGCATTGCAAGCTCTGCCTCTGGTTCACCTTTCAAACATTCAAATCCTTCTGCAACACCAGATTTTTGTTTCAATGATTTCTATAATAAATTTGTAGAAACAATAACCAAGAATAAGGAAATATAGAAGACCATGAAGACTGGTGCCCTTAATGCAGCTGTACACGAACAACCTGCATCCAACAGGGTTTTACCAATATATGACCCAAAAAGAGACATGATGGAGTTCATGGTTGTTATTCCACCAAATAAAGATGGAAACCCACTAGAGAGTCAGATAGATCCATCTGAATTTCAAGTTAGCACTCTCCAAATAGATTTTTCCAAAGTTAAAAGTGTGGACAAAATAAATGTGTCAGTCTACAAACCAAGTGGTCTACAGTGCACTGCTAAAGCTGGAAAGAGAGAAAAGAAAGCTCGAGAAAAATATAGAAAAGTTATAGGCAGACATTGGCAATGAAAAAGCAAAGAGGAAAGCTTCAGAGAATAGTTTGAAAGAATTACAGAAAAAGATTAAAAAATTGACCTCTACATTAGTAGATATAGAGTAGGAACATGTGGAGGCAGTAGTGAAGGAACAAGAGCAGGCAGAGCTGAAGGAACTGAGGGGAAAATTGGAAGAAATTAGTAAAAATCTAGAGGAAGAAAGAGTCAGTTCAGAAAAGTTATTTAAAACCATGGAGAGTAATGATGCCTCCAACCAGGAATTGCAAAAGCAATTGGACTCTCACGCAGATAAAGCCAATCATTGGGAACACAAAGTAGTGGAAGAGAAAAAGAATTGTGAAGAAATGGCAGAAGAACTAAAGAAGGCCAATAATACAATTCAAACTTTAACAAATACTAATAATAATTTAGTGAAGATTGCAAAAGAACACATTTGGGGCCAAATATTGGTGATATGTAATAGCTTGTATGAGTGGTTTGAATTGCTTCAAAGTATGAGAGTATGTTATTTGAAGCTCCATAAGAACATTGAACAGAACATGGATGTTGTCAAGAAAGAAAAGAAAGCAAAAGATATTATGCAACAACTCTATAGTAAGAGTGATAGTTATCTATCAAACAAGGGAATTAGCAACCACCTTGATGCAAGTATCATTCGAAAATGTGAGAAGCTACGGGAAGCACATGAATTAGATGACAAAGCTCAGCAGAAAGTCACAAAGATGGAACAAATGAAATCAAATATGGAAAGTCTTGGTTTGCCTAAGGGATTTGACACAAATAACTTCATTGGAAGAGAAAATTACAAAATAAGGTTGCATGAAAAAATAAATACTGATTTACACTTTCTTCCTACAGACATATCTCCTGATACATTCATGGATTTCATCAAACTAGTGAGAAATTTGAATGGAGTTTTAGAAGCAATAGTGCTGTCAAGTCACACTTCCAAATATGAATTGCTAACGAAGTTACAGGAGTGTGACTATACTATGAACCAAATTGTTCTGCCATCAGAGGATGTTTGGACTGGCCTAGAAAGATTGCTCTGAATTTTGAACTACTGTAAATTGTAATATATTGCAAATCAATACAAAACAAATTGAACTACTATAAATTGTAATATATTACAAATGAATACAAAACAAATTGTGCTCTATCTAATTTTCATGTTTTCCAATTCAATGTATGTTGAGTTAGTCTATTTTATTCAGTTATTCTTAGTTGATTTACTCTATTATATGCTATTGGAATACAAAATTTCATTCAGGAATTTCAAATTCAAATATGAATGATCATTGATGATATGATACCAAGTTACAAACTACACTCTACAGTAATAATGCATTCTTGTTTTTCTAAAATGAACATTGAATGATAGCCACAGGATATAGTAGTTAATAAATTCAAAAAATACCTATTGATTGCTACTGCTAATTTAGTAGAAATTTCCTAAATTTGCCAATTCATCTCTGCGTCATCATCATCATCCAATTCTGGTATTCTAGTTTCTTCATTGTTCTCTTCATTTTCATTTGTGTCTTCTTCACTCTGAGTCTGACCTCCGCTTCTATGACTCCCATCGCCACCTGTACTTGTCCCACTTGGAGTTGCTATCAGAGATTGGTTAATGGTGTTGCCCAACCTCTTCTTTTGCATCTTTTCTTCTAGATTTCCATTTCTTTTTGATAAGGAAAATTATTGACATCATACCTAGATGTGTAGACCCTCAAGCATGATTCCAAATTTTTGTCTAGTTTGTTTCTTAGCTTTGATTTTAGGAAGCCCAAAGCACTGAAAACTTTCTCATCCTCCACTGAACCCAATATCATGGTCTGACATAGATCCGCAAGCTTGAAAAAATCTAAAATTTCTTCACGCAACATTGTGCTCTGTTTTAGTTCTGTCCAAAGCTTTGTTGTCAAGCCCTCTTCATTTGGGTTATGCATTAATTGATATTGATGCTTCACAGTCTTTGCAAAAGTGCCTGATTGTTGTCTAAGAAGACCCTAATCTAAAATTTCATTGATAGTCACTCCATTGAATTCTACAGGTTTGCAAAATTCCTTTATCAAAGTCATCAGCCTATTACGATAATCTTCCTTAGAGTTTAAGGTCCAATATTGAGGAAACACAATTGCCATGGCCTCAAGCAGTTGTTCATATGGGAATCAGGATCTTATTTCAAAGGAAACTTTATAGGCTATGCCCCTTGCATTACTTGCTATAGACTTGACGATCTTGGTAAACTCTTCCCTTGTAACTCTTGTAGCTCACTTCTTTGGGGCACTGTAGTACATTGGTATCTGAAATCCCCTTACACAAACACATAAATCCCCATTTTCAACAATCTTTAAATAATTATTAGGATTGTCCAAATTTGTTAGTTTTTGTGAGTGATTAAATCTTTCATTAGACAAATTTGGGTCATTTCGATAGAGACTATCCAGGGCTTGGCATGACATTTTACACAAGTAAGCATATTCTGCAATATACATGGCTCTTTGCTGGGATTTTTTCGTAATGAACATCATTTCTTCTAGCATGGGAAGAAGAGATGCTAAAGTCAAAAGTGTCTCTATATTGCTTAACCTCCGAAGCAAGTCGCCACATCTTTGATTTTCTGCATTGTCCTGATTTTCGTACATTAGTCCAATCAAAGATTGATATTCGGAAAAAACTCAATGCGCTGGTCCATCCAAAGAGATCCATCTGGTATCAACATCTTTAAGAAGCTTGTTTCCATTGGTAATTCCATCAACAAAGTGCTGAAATTTCCTAAAATGTTTGGGACTTCGACAAAAATATGAGTACAACTCTCCTACTAAATCTTCAACCTTGTTTACTAAAGGGAACTTCTTCACAACTCTAAAAGCAAGATTCATCCTGTGGGCCATACAGTGAATGCCAACAACATATGGTGAACAAGAAGCCTGCATCTTTGTGCAAAGACCATTCCTTTGACCTTGCATTACTGAAGCTCCATTAGCTCCAACATAGATCAACTTCTTCGCTATTGTCAATTCATCCATACCTCCATATTCAATTAAATGGCTCTTTACTAATTGAAATAAAGTTTCTGATGTCGCATTGTCCCTCAATTTTGCAATAGCTAGTAGATGTGGTTGGTGGACATTATTTTGTATAGTATAAACATGCATGCATACCCACGACGTATTATCTATTGCCATAACTTCATCTAAGGATAGTGCAATAAAGGTTGACTCTTTTATTTCTCTGTACATCCTCTATTTCAACCTGGGCAATACAACTTGCCAATTCCCATTCACTGTTTATTGACCAATGAGTGACAAGATAGCTAGGAACTTTCAGAAAGTGTAACAAACCACTCATTTCAGGATAGTCTGTCATTGGACGCCCTCTACTCAAAATATGGAAAACATTACTTAATTGAACAACTTTTTTGCGTTCTTCTACTTCACTTGCTTTTGCAAAAATAGCATTAATAGAACCTTGAACTTCACCAGGCTTCGTCTTAAATTTATGAAACAAATAATATTCCTCTGCATTCCTTTTATGTTGACATTGCTCCTTTGTTTTATAGCTTACCACTTTTATTTCCTTTCCATCAACAGTTGAGGTTTCGTAAACCTTACCAACATGTTTCTCTATGGTGTCTAGTTTAAGCTGCAACCACTTTTCCTTTTTATACTTCCAACTACAAATCGTACATCTACATTCTATTGGTGGCTCACCTACAATTGGATTGTCCACGGGTTCAATGAATGGATACTTTACCGCCCAATCAAATTTAAATCTCCTTGACATCTTCCATTGGTGATCAGTTTTTCTTTTTATTTTCCTCTCCCTTTAGTGTTACTATTAATTGAACCATCATCATCACTGAAGTCGATCAATTCATCCTAGTACTGGTTGTTTACTTGAATTCTTCTTCAAGGTCATCTTCATCAGATATATCAGGTTCAGCAACTTCGTCACTAGATTTATTAGGCTCCCTAATTTGTTCATTAGACTCCTATGTAGGTTGAGAACCTTCAAATTGTACAGGTTCCTCTGATGATGTATCTTCCTCACTTTGACCAATACTATTGCGTCTGCCCATGCCAAAGTATGAAGATATACTTTTGCATTTCATTGGCCTCTCTTGGACATCTCCACCTTCAATAGTCCTCTTCCTGTTTAACTTTGACTGTGACATCGCCAACAAATTATGGCTGCAATAAAATTTTACTTAAATAAGATACTACAAACTGGTAGTCGTTCGATACAGATCACAGTTGTGAGCTTAGAATCAACTAAATCTCTTGAAGTCTCCTTCTCTCTGGCATTTTTCAATAATGAAACTCATATCTCTTAAATAGAAAACTACAAGTAAACCATTTTCATATCAGCCATCAAATTTTACCTCATAATCTCTATCGTCCATTTTGATGAAGGGGCCGACATTTGCTTATGATAACAACTAATATTTGGTGAACCCCGTGTAATTTTAAATAATTGACTGGGTGAATAGGGCGGTAATTTGGGACACGATTATGTATGATGCATGGAGAATTGGGTCCTAGTGAAAATAAATTTTTTACTTCGGATAATGGGCCATTGGTGAATATTGATCCTCGATAAATACACCAAATTTAATCTGTCGAGAATAAGAGTAAAATAGTAAATATAAATATGGGCAAAGAACCCGACTACTTTATGGAAATTACGTAAAAATAGTGGCGAACAATCCGACCACTATATGAGCATTTTATAAAATCTGGGCAAACCAGTCAACCAGTATATGACCATTTTTTTTGCCAATTTCAATCTGCCAATCGAGACATATTCGCCAATTGGCAAATAATCGCCACTAAAAAAATCCCTGATTGACAATTAAAAATAATTACATTTTTTTATACATTTCATCAACCTTGTGGAAATAAACAAGGCTAGCTCAACCTTAACTCCCCAATTACAAATATTTAATCAAATACAATACAATCATCAATGTGATCTAAAACATGTCAGCAAATACATAGTAAGGATCTAAATCTTCATCCTTGAACACACTCTTGATCCTTAGATCACACCTTGATCCATCACAACACGCTACACCATCATGTTGGACAAGAACAAAAAGAACACCAACACGCCACATGAAAATCCCCAAATATGATCACATAACTCAATGAAATCCAACAAAATGAATAGGACAATATAAAAACATCAACAAGAAACATGAAATTCTACAACACCAACCAAAACAACTCTTTCTCAAAATTCATTATTATCTCTGCACTATTCAATAGGAACACTAATCAGTAACTTTTGTCACTCAATAAAAATATCTTGCCAGCATCCAAATCATGAACCACTCAAGCTAAGGACACACATCCATGTCCTAAATTCACCACCATGTTAGCAACCAAAATTATTGCATAACCAAACCACACTGGTCCAAACATTGAAATGATTTCTCTTCATGAACATCCAAAATACTAGTCTATGATCAATCATTCATAATTTACTCAAATCACTATGTGAACCTCTATAAATTAACATAAGTCAACCTAATACATCCTTGAAACCATCTGTACATTCGTAACATCTGATCTTCAATACAATAGCCATACAAAACAAATCTTCTCACTGAACATACCATGAATATTGTCACAAACAATAGGAATATGTTGACATCAATGAAAAAACATCAATGTCAACACATATATGCATGCTAATCTAACAATTCTCCTAACAATCCCCCCTTTGGCATTGATGGAAATATTTGATGTGAAAAATGATCAATGCACAAAGAAATCAAAACATCAGTACCAACAGTACTACCAACAATATCCATAATATTATATTTTAGAGTTTCTCTAATAAATCTTCTCCACCTGAGAACAATCTCTCCCTCTTAGTCTCACACTTGTTTTTCACTTGACTATCTCTCCCCCTTTGACATCAATGACAAAGACACATATATATGCACTAAGTCATAGAATTCAAAAACATCATTATAACTGAATAACTCTCCCCAAAAATTGAATAACATACCTCATAAGACTAACTACCCCCCGGTGTAGCAGTCACCAAAACAAAAATCAAAATAAATAATACTCGTTATAAGTACACTAGGCTGATGCACATCAATACATCTCTATCTCTAATCAAGAGGGGAAATAACCCCAAGCTTACCTCAAAGATACTCAAAAGTATACTTTGGCAAGGGCTTCACGAAGATATATGCAATCTTCTCTTTAGTAGACAAGTATTCCAATATAACTTCCTTTTCACTAACCTTATCTCTCAAGAAATGATATTTGATAGATATATTCTTTGTCTTCAAGCATAGCATGAGATTATTTGAAATGTTGATATCACTTGAGTTATCACAATAGATAATGATCGGTTCATAAAGACTTACTCTGATATCTTTCAATATTTTCTTCATCCATACCACTTGTGTACAATTAACAACAACAACAACATACTCAGCCTTAGCAGTAGATTGTGATATACAATTTCACTTTTTACTTGACCATTAAACTAACCTCTTACCCAAGAAGAATGCACCTCCACTTGTACTATTTTTTTCATCCATATTACCCACCCAATCCACATTAGTAAAAGCACTCATTATAAAATCATTATCCTTACCATACCAAAAACCAAAGTCAACTATTCATTTCAAGTATCTGAATATTCTTTTGACAACAACAACATGTGACTCTTTTGGTTCAACTTGAAATCTAGCAATAATTCATACTACATTCATAATATCAAGTTTGTTCTTTGGAAAATACAATAATCCATGGATCATAGATTTGTATCTTGTTTCATTTTCCTTCAGAGAATCATCAACCTTTTTTAATTTGTAACTAGTAACCATAAGAGTACAAACTAGTTTTGAATCTTCCATACCAAACTTCTTCAACAATTCTTTCACATACTTGGACTAACATATGAAAATACTTTTTTTTAATTGTGTAATTTGAAAACCAAGAAAAATTCCATCTCACCTATCATATACATCTCAAACTCTTTTTGCATCTCATTAGAAAATTCTTTACTCAACTTGTCACTACCACCAAAAATGATACCATCAACAAAGACTTCAACAATCAAAATATTATCATGATCAATTTTGAAGTACAATTTACTATTATCATGATCACTTTTGAGTGTAGCACAAGATTATTTAAAATATTGATAGCACTTGAGTTATCACAATAGACAAATTTAGTTCACCAATACTTACTTTGATATCTTTCAACATTTTCTTCATCCATACCACTTGTGTACAATTAACACCAATAGCAACATACTTAGCCTCAATAGTAGATTGTGACATACAATTTTTCTTTTTACTTGACCATGACACTAACCTCTTACCCAAGAAGAAAGCACCTCCACTTGTAGTCTTTCTATGATCCACATTACCTACCCAATCTACATCAGTAAAAATACTCATTGTAAAATCATTATCCTTATCATATAAAAAACCAAAGTCAGTTGTTCCTTTCAAGTATTTGAATATTCTTTTGACAGTGCCAGGATAAAAGTAAAAACCTTTGTCACACTTTTATAAAAGAAAAGGTTAGTTCTTCTTGAAATATAGCAATAATTTAGACTGCATTCATAATGCCAGGTTTGTTCTCTGTCAAGTACAATAATCCACCAATTATATATTTGCATATTGTTTGATTTTCCTTCAGAGAATCATCATCCTTTGTTAATTTGCAACTAGTAACCATAGGAGTAAAAACTGGTTTTGAATCTTCCATACCAAACTTCTTCAACAATTCTTTCACATACTTGGAATGAGATATGAAAATACCTTTTTCTAATTATGTAATTTGCAGACCAAGAAAGAATTCCATCTCACATATCATGGATGTATCAAACTCTTTTTGCATCTCATTACCAAATTCTTTACTCAACTTGTCACTACCACAAAAATTCACTACCACAAAAAATGATATCATCAACAAATAATTCAACAATCAAAATATTATCATGATCAATTTTGAAGTACAAGTTAATATCGACAGTACCTTTATTGAGACCAAGATTCAATAAATACTTATCTAATATTATATACCAACCTCTAGGGGCTTGTTTCAATCCATATAATGCTTTCTTCAATCAGAAAACCATGTCATCATGATTAGTCAAAGGAAATCCATTAAGCTACTCAACATAAACTTCCTCTTCCAACTCTCCAATGAGAAATGAAGATTTGACATCCATTTGATACACCTTGAAATCTTTGTAAGTAGCATATGCAAGAAACATTCTAACATCTTCAATTCTAGAAATATGAGAAAATGTCTCCACAAAGTCAATACCTTTCAGCTATGATTATCTCTTATAAAAAAGTCTATCTTTATTCCAAACCACTTCACCATCTTCATTCAATTTTTTTCTGAATACCCATTTAGTTCTAATCACATTCTTGTCCTTAGGTATGGGAACTAGTATTCATGTTTTGTTCTTTTCAATCTATTCCAATTCTTTTTCCATAGCTTTAATATAACTTTCATCTTTTCATGCTTCATCAAAATCCTTAGGTTCAATCTTAGAAATAAAAAAAAATCTCATCTCTATTTCTAGCAAGTCTTCCTTTAGTTTGAACACCTTGATTCCTATCACCAATGATCTAATTTTTAGAATGATTTATCCTTACATACTTTGGAGTCTTCATATTTTCATTTGTAGCTGACTCTTTAGTTTCCACTTCTTTATTTGCAAATTATTCATCTTTATCTACCAAGCCATTGTGATTTTGATTCGGTGCTTGCATATCTTGATTTTGTTCCTCACCATCTAATTCATATATGCAAGATCTAGCTTGTCTTTGATATATTTCATCCACTTTAACATTAGCACTCTCAATTATCTTTCTTAATCTATTATTGTAATGCTTGTATGCTTTTCTCTTTGTAGAATAACGAAGAAAGATACCTTCATCACATCTAGGATTGAATTTCCCTAAATCCTCATCTTTTTTGATGTAACATTTTCTTCCAAAGAATCTAAAATATTTCACTATGGGGATATGACCATACCATTTCTCATAAGGGGTCTTACGAGTGCCTTGCTTGATTTGAACTCAGTTCAATGTATAGATTGCAGTGCGAACCACTTCTCTCTAATAGAATTGTGGTACATTTCTTTCAATCATCTATCCTTGCAGTGTCTAGGATAGTTCTATTTCTTCTCTCTTCAATACCATTCTACTATGGGGTCCATAGTGCATATTTTTTCCTCTTTATCTCATGATCTTCAAAAAATGCATTAAATTCACTAGATGCAAATTCTCCACATTGATCAGATCTCAAACATTTCATCTTCATACCTATCTCAATCTCAACCATAGATTTGAAAATCTTGAATTTGTCAAAAAATTCAAATTTATCCTTTAAAAATGTAAGCCACATCATTCTTGAATACTTATCAATGAATAATATGACATATCTATCTCCATGATAACCTGTACTTCTAGCAAGGCCACACAAATTAGTATGTACTAGATCTAACAATCCACTTGAAGAATAAGTCTTTCTTTTGAAAGTAGATTTAGTTATCTTACTCAACTAACATTCCTTACACATCACATTAGAGACTTTAATAATTTAGGTAAATCTATCCCTACTTTAGTAGTGTGTATCCTCACTATGTTATCAAAGTTCACATGGCAAAATCTTTTGTGCCATAACCAATAGTCATCAACTTGGGCAATCAAACATCTATTCTATGCACTACTCAAGTGAAATACATTAAATTTGGTCTTTATTCTTGATGAAATCTCAACTCTTGAACTTCCAATAATTTTGCACTTTCCATGCTTGAATTGTAGATTGTAACCTTTGTCAACTAGCTATCTAACACTCAAAAGATTATGTCTTAAACCTTCAACATATAAAATAATATTAGTTTTATTCTTACGATCAAGTGTAATGGAACCTCTACCTCTAATCATACAAGGAGTATTATCACCAAACATGACAACACCACCATCATAACTCTCAAAATTTACAAATTTTCTCTTATCTCTGGTCATGTGATGTGAACAACCACTATCTATCAACCATTCATCTTTTTATCAACATGTGTAACCAAGGCATTTTCTTCATTTAAGAAACTACAGTTTTCATCTTTGATAGCAATAAACACAATTTCATCTTCACTATTTTCAGATTTATCATCAGTTACACCTTCACTAGCAGAAAAAAAAAATACTTCTTTTGATATTTAAGTTGAAATTTCCTAGGCTTATTCTTTGGTACTCTCTCAAGACATCTAGAAGAAAAATGACCAATTTTATTACATGAAAAAATTTTCAAAGGTAACTTCCCTTTATATTTATCAGATCTCTTAGGCAGTCTCTTGGAAATTAGGGCTTCAAGTTATTCAAGCTTCCTTTCCTCTTCCTCAATTTCTCCCATCTCCTTTGCATATCTAGATCCATACTTTGATGAACTCTCTCCAGGTTCATATCTTTTCTTATCCTTAGAAATAGTATCTTTAAATGAAAATTCAAATTTAGGAAGGCTATCACCAAATTCTCTCATTTCAAAGGCAAACAACTTACAAACCAATGTATCTCGTGTTACTGTGGCCATGATCTTGATCTCTTCAATAGAAACAACCTTGTGATTGTAAGCAAGAGGCAAGGAGCTAAGTATCTTAGAAATAATTTCATCTTCTTCCAATGGTCAACCAATGCATCTGAATCCATAAACAATCTTATCCACCTTTAGTATGTAAGAATTGATGTTTTCATCCTCGTTCATCTTCAATGCTTCATAATTCCCTTTCAAAACTTGTATCTTGGATTGCTTCACACATGCATCTCCTTCATGCAAAACCTCTACTTTTGTCCATATCTGATGTGCAGTTTCTAATTCCATGACATTTGTATATTCTGTATCTGACAAGGCACTCAACAATGCTTCTTTTTCTCTGATATTGTACTCAAATTGTTTCTTCTCATCTACAATAGTAGTAGAAAGATCCTCATGATTGTAATACCCCAAAAATGGGCTATAAGTTCATTAATCTCTAAACATCATCAAATCAAACAAAATCGACATCAAATTCTTAACCTAAGGCACATCTAAACATCATCGAATCTTAATTGATTATCTTAAATTCTGCATCGGGGAATATTCCTAGTAATATTCCTAATCATCATAATTATCTTTAATTTAATGATTATTTGGCAATAAATCACATTTATCCTAAAATTTGATTAATTGAATATTTTGCATATTTAATTAATTAGATTTAATTCTGCCACTTAATTATTTAATTGAAGTTAATTCTATCTATTATTAATTGTATTATTTAATTTTGACAATAAATCCAATATCCTATGAATAATTGATTAAATTCTTATTTAATTAATTAAAGCAAGTTGTCATTATTTAATAATATAGTTTTTAATAAAAGTTTGATTAAATAATTGATTAACCCATAAATCAATTATTTATTTTCAAAAATCAGTTAAGTTGAGCATAAATCACTTTATTATCAAATTAATTCATAAATAAAACATGCACAATCATAAAAGCAGACAACTATCAAATATCAATTAAAGCTAAACTTTATTTTGAGTTAAAACTTAGCTTTTGCATGTTTTTGTGAGTTAATTGTCTTTATTATCATATAACTCAAAAATCAAGTTGAGTTAATCTGAGTGATTTATGGCTTTTTCTCATGCACCTCCAAAGCCCTGGATTTCTATAAAACCAAGGCTCAGCTCTTCATAATTCATCTCATAATTTTGCAAACTTATGCTGGAGAATTGCAATTGGAAGGATCAAAGCTTATTGCGAATCAACATTGTTGTGAGATCAATTTCAAATTCATAGCTTTCATATTATTGTTAGAATCTTCATTCTCATATCATATCATTTCTAGATTAGCATTGCATATCATTTAGCATAGATTCATATCATTGTTAGATCAATTTTCATATTAGCATAGATTTCATATCAGTTTTCATCATTATTATTGCATCGAAATATCCAAAAAAAAATTAGATTAATTGCATTCATATTTCATATCAATTTTGCATTCAAATCTTTTGTTTAGGTGTCATCTAGGTCACTGATCTCGATAACAATATGAGAACATTAATTTCGCACCTACTAGAAGGCAGTAAATCGCTTGGTTAGATAGCTTTCAATTTTGCACGATTTTGATTATAGCTAACCTCTAATGTTTTACTAAAGTGTTGTGTCTACAGATCAGGTACAATTTTCACACCACATTTTTGGCGCCCACCATGGGGCCCTGAAACGGGTTTCCCTTCATTTCTATCAATTTTCTATCTTTTGAGGATAAGGGTTTCAAGGATCCAGGTATACTCTGTAGGATGTTATTTTTGTTTCATTTTTGCCCTCAAAAAAGAAAAAAAAATAATTTTGGCACTTTTTCTATCAAAACTGTGATTTTTATCATTCTGTCTGTACTTTCGTACATCTCTGTATGAATTATCATGCGAGATTTCACACTGTGTTGTGCGAGATTTCTTTCTATGTCACGCGAAATTTCACTGGTATCATTATTTTTTTTGTGCATGAAAAATCACTTTCTCGTGTGAGACTGTGCTTCCTCGCACGAGATTTCATCCTTTGTCACACGAAATAGTGTTTCCTCGTGCGGGACCGCATCCTGACTCGCGTGAGATTTCATCCTTTGTCGCATGAAATAGTGTACTTTCATGTGACAAAGGATGAAATCTGAAAGTAGAAATCAATAATCTGAGATTTCTAACACTTACAATTTGCTGTTGATTTGTCTTGATTTTGTACTTTTGGACGTGTGCTAAATTCTGGATTGCAGAGCGTTGGACCTAAGGTATTCTTCTCAAGATGATAATATTTCAATTTGGACTTAAAATAAATCTCTTATGTGTCTGGCTTGTGTGCGTCTTTTCATGCTTTTATCTATTTCTACACACTTGCATAATTGATACTAGGTTGTGACCCCTTAAGGATTCATTAAGTAGTCTTAGATACTTGTGATTGATCTTGATTGCTATCTTGGGTTATTGGACTCGCTAATCTGTTGGCCCCTCATTTCCGCCCCGTGGTTACAATCTCAGTGCCATAAAGGGGAGGGGTCAACAAGACAGAAGCGTTAAGTGTTCCACTTGGCAACCCTTTTGTGCTTTTAAGAACTCACTTGTTTTCTAAGTTGGGGACTCATTTTCAGCTTGTGTGAGGTGTTAAGTGTTCCACCTTGTGGACTCATCTCATATTCACTTTAAGTGTTAAGTGTTCCTCTTTCTGCTTTTTGGGTACTTTTGGTAGATTTTCTTTTGGAAACATACATCTGTGCTCACATAGTAATTAGGCCCTATGAACACTATTCATGATTCTTGAGAGATTGGATTCCTAGCGAAATCCTTCTTGACGACAGAATCCTTGTAGGTAGGGAGGATACTTAGTGCATTTCACATTCAACTTGGTTAGTGTGTCTTCTCTTATTGATCGATACATTCTCTCCCAGGAGAGGTTGATAGATCATGTGGGGTTGACATCATGAGCTTTGGTGAATCAAAATTGGTTAGTGTGTCTTCTCTTATTGATTGATACATTCTCTCCCTGGAGAGGTTGATAGATCATGTGGAGTTGGCATCATAGACCTTGGTGAAGCAAAAATTTGTCTTAGCATGTCGGATTAATCTACTTGCTTTGTTTGGGTTAAAAGTGAAAAGGTGTCAAAAACCTTGGATCTGGAGCCAAGTCCCCTTGTGGTATACTATTGTGAGTCACCTTTAGAGAGGGTTAACCGTAGCGAACAATCCCTTCACAGGGCAAACTGCGTTGATGGAACCTCAAGTGGTAATAGCCATTTTTGCCGTGGTAGTGACAACCGCTATATAAATGTCCTTGTGGAAGAAATCTCCACGGGTATGGTTCATTGTTGGGTTGTCAGATCTCCCTAGCAGCTCCTGAAGATTAAGTTCTCGGACTGTGTCAAAACCCTGGTGCACCGGGATTGGAGTTCACCCCTTTGGATCATAAAAGTTGCAAAGTCAAACCATTACTAAAAACCCTAGCGAGGCCAAATTTTCATTTTATAGGGTATATGTGCGTTATTGCAAAATATTTTTGAAACATACACAATTAGCGCTTTTGAGGATTAGAACGAATAAGTCACTTGATTGTTCATGCGCAAGGTTGCTTTTTCCCTTGTTCATTGTTTTCAAACATGCTTGAAATCACGTGCTTGCTATTTTGCATGGTTGTTTATCTATTTGGTTATTGAAAACGGACAAATCTGTTACAATCCTCAAATCTGGACATTGAAGTTTGCAAACAACTCAAATCTGAAAACTCAAAAAGTCAAATCTTGCTAGCAACTGTTGTGCGAGTTTTTCAACTATCGTTTCATAGTATATCCACTGTTGTATGAGTCTGCAGAGTGTCGTTTGGGAAATTTTTGAAAGTTGTCAAAAAATTGTCAGAATTGCCAGATATTTATCTTTTTCAGCCTATTTCCAAAATTTGTCGAACAAATCATTGTGTCAAGAATAGAGCAGTAACCATTGAAAATTAGTATACATGTCTCAAAAAAATCAGTACATAAGAGGAAGAAGGTCTAATCACTGCTATGATGAAGCAACTGCAAGCTATGCAAGTCCAGCTTGACAAACTTGAGAAAGAAAAGGAACCTAAAGAGTTCTCCATGGAAACTCTATGCTCTTTTCCATTTGATAAAGACTTGTACATGTCACCATGCCCTCAGAAATGTGAGCAACGTGACAACCCTTATGATACCTCTTCCATAGAGAGTGACACATCCAGCTTTGGAGATTATGATGACTATGACGATAGACAATGTAATGATACCTATGACACCTCTGTTCCTAAGAGTCCTCCTCATCGTGTGTTCCTACTTACTACAAATGGGCCGTCACATTGGATAGATCATGATGGTTATCCATATGATTCTGATTTTGAAAGAGATTTTGATGGCTTTTGTGGATAATACCTTGATTATGATCCATCTACTACTGCTGAGGACTATAAAATGTACTATGCTAATTTGAAACGTCAATATTATAAGGATCTCTCCTCTAAGAACTCTCGGGCTGAAAATAAAGATTACACTCTCAAGCAAGATCATGTTAATGCTGAACTTTTTTCTGGTGATGGTTCCCTTCCATCCCCTACTTCCTCCAATACCCATACATTTCCTAAAGCTTCTGAGTCTTTCAAATCTTTCATAGAACCTTCATTTGACACAAGCCCTGATACTTTTCATGCGGTTCTATATAGTTATCCTCCAGGACTACCTCTTAAAGAAACTCAAACTAACCTTCACTTGGCTGCAAATACTTTCAATAATGATAAACCTAAAGAGCCTAAGCCTTCATATGCTATAATGCCTACTTTAGCTAGTCCTTCACCATCTCTTCTAAAGTCTTCCATACAATCCCAACATGCTTTCGTATCCTTAGAAGTGGCTCCATGTCAAGAGGACTCTAAAAATGATGAAGAAAAGAACATAAAGAAAGATCAAGATCAAGAACCCTCCATCTCGTCCACTCCTTTTCACGATGTCTCTTATCCACCTCTGGGTTCTTTTGATCCTGTACACCTTTTTTCATGCATTCCACCATGTCTTAAGTCTTCTCCTAAGCAAGATCAAGCTACTACTTACACTATTGAGCTTATTGAAAATCAAAATGACCTTACTACACTTGCGCTTTCCAAAGATGATACTTCCATTAAGGTTGGTAAAAATGGTGTTGTTACTTCCAAAGTTAAGCCTATTGAAAATCAAAAGAAAAATTATGTGCTTATGCTATCGAAAGATCCTTGTCAAGATCAAAGTCTTCCATCTTCTTATTCTACCACTCCATGTTCGCTTCCACTTTCTACTCTTCCTAAGTCTTTGCAAGCTTTGAACAATCCTATCAAACAAGGTGCTCATATTCAAGATATCCATGATTCTATTGAAAATTCTAATGCTCGCTCTAAAGATGCTGATATCCTTGGTTGTCATATAGATGCTGATGAACTTATTGATTATCCTTTTGCATCTTTTGCATCCATCCTTGGACCTCTTCCACCACTACTAAGAGCTTCATGTCTGCCTTCCATCTTGGGTCCTTATGTCCCTTCACTTTCCCCTCCTAAATTTCCTAATTCTCCATCCATCTTGGGTCCTTACATCCCTCCATCTCCCATCTTTCCTCAAGATCAACATAGATGCATACCCTTGAATCCTTTTCATCCACCCACCCATCTAAACCAGTCATATCCTTTTTCTTCCACAAGTCCCAAGTCTTTTGGAAGTAATTTGAATGTTCAATACAAGAAAAAGAAGCAATACAAGAATCCATCAGAAAAAGATCACTATGTCTCCTCTAATAGACATGGAAACATAAAGTCAAAAGAGATATCTAAGAAGAAAACTATAAGACAAGTATGGGTTCCAAAATCCATCATTGAAGATATTCTCTCTAAATTACCAAAAAGAAATGAAAAGCCTACAGCTATATGGATTCCAAAGTCTCTCTTGAAAGAGTCTGGTGTTGAACAAAAAGTTAAGTTGACATTCAAGCTTCCAAAGACTTCCACTTCATCTTCTTCCAAAAGCATTCCTCCATTCCATGCGCCTAAACCACAACCTCTGCTATCCATTCACCATATTCCTTAATGTATTCCTTCATTCACGATTCCTCCATCCTCTCACCACCCTTCAAGGTATGTGTTGACATTGATCTTGCCTTCCTTTCCACCTACCCTTTTACAATCCTTCCATGCATTATCCTTCTACCTTCTATCATTTTTTCTCATTTGCCTATTCCTCCTATCTTCCAACCTCACTCACTTTACATAAAACCTTATCCTCCATTTTTATCTTCCATCTCCCTTTCCCTATCAGCATCTTTGAGCATATCATTTGAATCCTTGGTATATCATGGTTTATCCTTTCAAGGAGCACTATCTAAAAAGCTTGCCTTCTTCCAAAAATTCAAAAAAAAATGAAAAATAAGAAAAAATTGAAAATGTGCCTTGGTAGCAAAAGTAAAGAGAAATAAATTCATCCTATGGTGAAAACCACTCCCTCGTGGCACCTTGGATAAGTACCATGATGAAAACCTGGCAATCAGGTGTCATGCGTAGTTCTTCTACATATTTCATCCATTCCATCTTCTCTCTTTGATCTTGACAAGGTTGACCTATACATGAACATTTGATTATTTTGTGAGTTGTCTGATGATGATCTTGCTTTCATTCCTTCATGTTTAGCCTTCATATCCATCTTCCTCCATTCATTTTCACCTGTCGCTATCATTTTCCCTTTGGTCTTGATCTAATAAAAAAAGAAAGAAAGAGTAAAACACAATGCTATGAAGCCTCTTGACATGTCTACTCCTTTGGTCTTGATCTAATAAAAAAAGAAAGAAAGAGTAAAACACAGTGCTATGAAGCCTCTTGACATGTCTACTCCTTTGGACTACATCCTTTCCTTCTTTAGCATTACGCTTTTGTGACTTATCTTATGCTAGCCTTTCATTGCTTGTCCAAATGTGCTTTACATGACAATTTTTCCCTAGCTTGGGTATTCTTGAGGAGTTTTTCCTTGAAGATTTCTTCCCTTCATTCTCCTTCATTCTCTTGTCTTCCATCTCTTCCACCAGCTTTCCAATCCCTCTTGTTCTCCACCTTGCTAGACATTGGGACAACATGATATGATCTTGCTTGGGAGTTTGCAATGGAAAAAGATGCTATCAAGTATACCTAGTATCAGAACCAGTATCAGAACAAGTATCAAAACAAGTATCAAAACCAGTATCAGAACTAGTATTAGAAAAAGTATCAGAACCAATATCAAAACAAGTATCAGAACGTCCATTGGGGCTACACCTTTCACTTTGGTTTATGGGTCTGAAGTGGTATTACCTATTGAGGTTGAAATCCCATCACTAAGAATCAGAATGCATGGTGTTGTAACTGATGATGACTACAGAGTGTCTAGGTTGCAAGAATTTGAACTACTAGATGAGTGTAGACAAGCATCGTATGATCATCTCAGAGTATATCAGAAGAGAATGTCTAGAGGCTACAACAAGAAAGTTAGACACAGAGAATTTCAGGTTGGTGATCTAGTCTTGAGAGAAAATCTTAAAAATCAATCACATCGAGAACGCAATGGGAAGTTTGAACCCAATTGGTTGGGTCCCTTTGTAATCACTGCTACTTTTGGCTCTGGTGCCTATCAACTCTCAATGACTGAAGGAGAACAGCTTTGAGAACCAATCAATGTTCTCCATCTAAAGAAATTCTACGCCTAAGGCATTCAGTCTATGGTAAAATGTCCTGAAAAAATCTTTAAAATTGGAAAATGTCTTGAAAAAAATGAACATCTTGGTGAAAACCTAGCAATAGGCACCTTGATGATTCACAAAAAAATAAAAAAATATCAAAAATAAAAAAAATTCAAAAAAATTGAAAAAAATGAAAAAAAAAAAGTGCCTTGGTGAAAACCTGGGAACAGGCGCCTTGGTAGCAAAAATAGAATCTCTGCCAAGATGGTGAAAACCTAGCAAACGAGTGCCACTTGTTTCAAAATGCTCCATCTATCAGTGCAATCTTGGTTTTTCCCAGCTTTCAGTCTTGCTTTAGTTTGTACATATCTCTCGGTTTGTTTTTGCATTTCCAGTTTTCAATAAGTTAGTTTGTACACCAATCTGCTCAAGTGTCTGTATCCTATCAATGTGCAAACTTGGAAGCAATCAATGTTATATCCTATGGCCTCCAGTGTATCTTAGACATATCATATCCAGTCAGAGTCCTTTGAAGCTTCATTTGAGTCAGTCAAGTCTATCTTGTCTCCAGAAAGGATTTTGCATCTACAACAACGCAATCAAACACAAACTGAAAACAATCTATGGTTTTTTTACATCCTTTTATCTCCTTGTATGCTTACTGATTCACATTGAGATTTTTGCATATTGTGTCCCTTCGAGCTCTTCGATGATGTCCTTTACAGGATTTAGAGAGTGATGACATGAGGCATAATCTTTTCTTTGTCTTCTGCTTGTATGTGAAAATCTAACAACTTTGGAAATTTTAGATTGAAATAGTGTCCGACTGTAAGAGCCTCTATCTTGAATTGGATGGCCATGCATACCTTGACCATTGATACCCAAAAAATTCAAGGAAGTTTGATCTAACTATTGTCTTTTTGAGTGAGTTCTTTCTCCTACTGTGAAACGCGATCTTACCTAAGGATGTGAATGATAAAGGGTCACTACGGGTAATTCACATTAGATTTAGAATGATCACTTCATTGTTTGATGTGTTTGTCATGCAAGGAGTATTCCAGTCATCACAACGTTTATGTTTTGATGCTTATACGAATTGCTATATCAAAATGGACATGATATTCAGGTCATCCTGGCATTTATGCCTTGGTGCTTATATCTAATCCGACATTCTGAAAATAAAATCAATATTCATATATCCATGGTTGTTGACCAGTGGGTGTTGTATTGATTCTTGCACATAAAAATTGATATTCATATGTCTATGGTTCCATAGCTAGTGGGCATTGTATTGATTTATCCGGTTACCTAAAAGTTCAATGATGATAACAAATCGACATATGATCAGTGACTAGGTCCTAGGTCTTAGGTTGCATTTCATTTTGCATGTCTCATTGCATTTTGCATGTTGCATGATCTCATAATGACTAAACGAACTTCAATGCTTAAACAATTCTCCACTCGCATCTTCAAATCTAATAAGAGCTGAATCTCACATGAAGGTACCTCCAACAAAATAGCAAGTAGAATCCTTTTTCAGGATCAAAATTAAAATCTGAGATCATTTATATTATTCACTACTTGCATATTCGACCTTCGATCATCACAGAAATCCATAATTCAACTTAACTGATTATCTTACATCAAACTATCAAAATTTCAACTTGGTCAACTATGGTCAACTCATGGTCACACCTAGTCAAACTTGGTCTCCAGGACCTCTAAACGATGCAGAATGCATTCCTGAATGTGTTTAACCATTTCTCAAATCAATTAACATGCTTCTAACCTATCAACGCTGACTTTTCTTGTCAGATTTCAATTTTCATCCCAAAGGGGGCATGGTATTGCACATCATTCAAAGTCTGTAATCTAATTTGAAATCATATCTTTATAGAAATTATATCTTCCTCAGTAATCAAGATAAATAATCACGTCTAGTACTGATTCATCAAAAGACCTCATCACTCGGGGAAAATCTATCATCACTTGGGGCATATCAGATTCATCAAGATCCATATCAATCTGGTATTCTCCTAATCTTGTAAACTGTATCAGTTGTTGCAACCATCAGATCATAGTGTTCTTTCCTTGGTTCTTCAGCAACTGAAGGATTCAGATGTGATACCTGCTATTTCTGCTAAGACAATCGAGTCTAGAACCGGTCACTCACTTCTTTGTAATCCTAAGGCTTGGAATCAGGTGTTTTGACACTTTTTCACAATCCTCGGTTCATCGCTGCTACAGTGAACATTATCTTTGGTCATTCAGGACCTATTATCTCCATATCAAATCAATATCAATCAGCGTCTGTCTCATATCAATTATCAATTTCGAATCAGTTTCTATCAAACACAAACTTTCTTTGAACCACTGCGCTTCACACAGTAATTCAAAGAGGGGCAAAATATAATACCCCAAAAATGGGCTATAAGTTCATTAATCTCTAAACATCATCAAATCAAATGAAATCGACATCAAAGTCCTAACCTAAGGCACATCTAAACATCATCGAATCCTAATTGATTATCTTAAATTTTGCATCGAGGAATATTCCTAGTAATATTCCTAATCATCATAATTATCTTTAATTTAATGATTATTTGGCAATAAATCACATTTATCCTAAAATTTGATTAACTGAATATTTTGCAGATTTAATTAATTAGATTTAATTCTGCCACTTAATTATTTAATTGAAGTTAATTCTATCTATTATTAATTGTATTATTTAATTTTGACAATAAATCTAATATCCTATGAATAATTGATTAAATTCTTATTTAATTAATTAAAGCAAGTTGTCATTATTTAATAATATAGTTTTTAATAAAAGTTTGATTAAATAATTGATTAACCCATAAATCAATTATTTATTTTCAAAAATCAGTTAAGTTGAGCATAAATCACTTTATTATCAAATTAATTCATAAATAAAACATGCACAATCATAAAAGCAGACAACTATCAAATATCAATTAAAGCTAAACTCTATTTTGAGTTAAAACTTAGCTTTTGCATATTTTTGTGAGTTAATTGTCTTTATTATCAGATAACTCAAAAATCAAGTTGAGTTAATCTGAGTGATTTATGGCTTTTTCTCATGCACCTCCAAAGCCCTGGATTTCTATAAAACCAAGGCTCAGCTCTTCATAATTCATCTCATAATTGTGCAAACTTATGCTGGAGAATTGCAATTGGAAGGATCAAAGCTTATTGTGAATCAACATTGTTGTGAGATCAATTTCAAATTCATAGCTTTCATATTATTGTTAGAATCTTCATTCTCATATCATATCATTTCTAGATTAGCATTGCATATCATTTAGCATAGATTCATATCATTGTTAGATCAATTTTCATATTAGCATAGATTTCATATCAATTTTCATCATTATTATTGCATAGAAATATCCAAAAAAAAATTAGATTAATTGCATTCATATTTCATATCAGTTTTGCATTCAAATCCTTCATTTAGGTGTCATCTAGGTCACTGATCTCGATAACAATCTGAGAACATTAATCTCGCACCTACTAGAAGGTAGTAAATCGCTTGGTTAGATAGCTTTCAATTTTGCACGATTTCGATTATAGCTAACCTCTAATGTTTTACTGAAGTGTTGTGTCTATAGATCAGGTACAATTTTCACACACACAATGATGATTTTACGTAAGACTTCTTAGTGATCTCCCAATAATCTTCTCAGATGCATCTTAGGTGTGTAATCATCAGAACTTTCTGTGCCTTTAAATATTAGACTCTCCTTCTTAAATTTGTCATCCCATATCTCCTCAAGTGATCAAGATCCCAAAAGAGGACTTAGCTCTGATACCAATTGTTAGAAAAAAGGAAACACACACTATTAGGAATAGTCCCAAGAGATAACTGAGGGGGGGGGGGGTGAATCGGTTATCTACAAGATTCAATTCTTTATCCAATTAAGTAAAGAAGAATATTAAGCAAAACACAATATGAGAAAACTTAACAAAACACCATAATTTTGGATACGAGGAAACCCAAATAGGTAAAAAACCCAGTGGGAATTAGCACCCACTATAAACTGCACTAGAGTATTATGATCCTTGTTAGAAAATCTTACAACCCTGTTAGGAGTTGATCTTTAAGGCTGCAACCTTCTATTTAACAGATACACACTATATCTAGATCTTGGTGAATTGCACATAGAATTGTTGTCTTGATCAGTTCCAATGAATAGTATATACTCTCTACTTTGTCACATAGACCTTCTGTTGATGGCTCAACACTTCACACCTTCTACTCTACTTTTATCTTTCAACTATCTGCCATGCTTAGCAATCAAAAATGACTACCTATAAATATCTTTCCTCTAAATGATATAATCAAGTCGGCCTCTTAGAACCATCTTGAAATCATATTAGAGAAACAGTAAAATTCTCCAATAACATCTCAATCAGCTCTACTAAGAACACAACAAAAATTAGGACTGCGCAACTCCATGTGAGTAGATGCATCGCTTCACATTGTCAGCTCCACCAAATTAATTGATACTTTCTTCTCACGCTGAACTATGTCACGCACTCTTAACCAAACATACTTAACTCTTCTCCAAACACTATTCCAAGCATGCATATCAAAATGATAAGCGCAACTACTACAACAATATAAACACTGTCAGGTCTACCAGATAAACTTAGGAAACTGTAACTGTCAACTAGAGACTTCATAACTCAACCTGTACTACATATTTGACTATGCATCTATGAACATAGCATCATAGACATGTCTATAACATAAATATAAATGTACAAGGCTTCATTACAACCATACTGCAAATCTCGTACATAACTCTTCCTGGGACCTATCAGGAACACTCGCTGATACAAACTATTGTATTACTGTCTTTTCTTAGAATCAACCTTTGCGTCTATGATATCATGCTAATAACATATCTAGGAAACATATAGTCATAGATTTCTCCATCAGGCTTCCACGCATGTTGCTTGCCATATGTTGTCATCAATGACAAACATACAGTCAACACTCTGGCTTGTTGGAAAATCTCCAACACACACAACTAAGAGGGAGGAGGAGGTGAATAAATTATGTCCCAAAATTTAAAACCCTAATACACTTTTAAATATTAAATCTTATATTTTAATGATGAAAATTAAAGCAAGATCACATCACACATAACACCAAGATTTTTGATGTGGAAACCCTGTTAGGGGAAAAACCACAGAGGGGATCAAAACCATGCGATGATGTACTCTGTTAAAATAACTATACCCTATTGAAGTTATTACAAGGGGAATGTACGTACATTTAGGAACACTACCTAGATCTTACTAATCAAATACAATAAGGGATACAACCCAAAGGAAGGCTTACTACCTTACAACAAGTATATGGACAACAATCCCAAAATCATGAATTGGCTGATAGAATCTTTGTTATCCCAATACATTTCAAATAAAGTACATAATACATCAAACTCTTCCTCAATTGAATATTTGACTCATACCTTATTGTAAAACCTCTCATACACACACAATCCTCTCTCATACATTCAAAATTATAAATGATTACATCTTTTTATAGATTTCCTCAACCTTGTGTAAATAAACAAGGCTAGCCCAACCTTAACTCCTCAATTACAAATATTTTATCAAATATAATAAAATCATCAATGTGATCCAAAACATGTTGACAAAGACATAGTAAGGATCCAAATCTTCATCCTCAAACACACTATAGATCCATAGGTAACACATCAATCTATTGCAACACACTACACCATCATGTTGGCCAAGAACAATAAGAACGCCAACACGCCACATGAAAACATTAAATCTGATTGCATAACTCAATGTGATCTACCAACACAAATATGAAATAATCTATAAATATAAAAAAAATATATGAAATTCCACAGTAATGACCAAAAAAAATGTCTTAGAATTTACCATTATCTCTGCACTGTTCAACAAAAATACCAATCAATAACCTCTGCCACTCAAGAAAAATAGCTTTCAACTTCCAAATCATGAACCACTTGAGATAAGGAAACACATCCATGTCCTAAATTCACCACCTAGTTAGCAACCATAAATATTGCATAACCAAACCACATTGATCCAAACACTGAAACACTATCTCTTCCTAAACATCTAAATTACCAGTCTCTGATCAATCATTCATAATTTATTCAAATCACCATGAAAACGTATGTAAATTGACATAAGTCAACTAAAAACATTCCTAAAACCATATGTACATTCACATCATGTGATCTTCAATATGGTATCCATGCCACACAAATCTTCTCATTGAACATATTGGGAAAATTATCACAAATAATAGGAATATGTTGACATCAATGACAAAACATCAATGCCAACACATATATGCATGATAATCAAACAATTCTCCCTAGAAAAACTACATAAAATGAATTTTATCTACACAATATCAAAGCACAACCCACAGACCACCAAATGGTACAAACATACAACTGGCACAAAGGTTTTGACATCAATGACAACAATGCTAGCATCTTCTCAATGTTCTCAAAAATTGAGAAATGAATAAACTACCAATTTACCTTTATATATTTCTTCATGAATTTTATTATCAAGATTAGTAGTGGGTGATCTATTGATCAAGACAAAAGTTTTGTTAACA
This sequence comes from Chamaecyparis obtusa, assembly GCA_027943335.1. NCBI lineage: Eukaryota > Viridiplantae > Streptophyta > Pinopsida > Cupressales > Cupressaceae > Chamaecyparis > Chamaecyparis obtusa. The sequence goes on along the minus strand of BSBK01008785.1, from coordinate 18,948 downwards.
ACCTCACCCAAAAATGCTGCTCCAAATCATCAGTGCTCAACATGCATCTCACTCACTCCATAATTTTATGGTTTATGCATTCACCAACACAATTTTTTATGGTGTCTTGAAATTGTCAATTTTCTTGTGATTCCATGCTCACTCTAAAATTGGTAAAATTATGTTGAATAAAACCAACCTCCATTATTTTTTATTAGACATTTTATTGTCTTAACCTTTTGACTCTCTTTCAAAGCCCTAAACCTCTTGAAATAAGAAAATACTTCAGATTTATTCTTGAGAAGATAAACCCACAACTTACAAGAATAGTCATCTATAAATGAAATAAAATATGATGAATCCCCAATAGATGTAACAAGAGACTCCCAAGTATTTGAATGAATTAAATCTAACAAATCTTTGCTTCTATTAGTACTTCTAAAAAAACTTAGTCTATTATGTTTTCCAAAAAAATAATGTTCACAAAAAATCAAATCTCTCTATTTTTCACATGAGAGAATATTTCTATCTAATAGTACCATGAGAGATTCTTCACTCATAAGACCTACACTTTGATTCCAGGTTGTTAATAGGTCCATCTTTGCATCAGATACCATAAGGACCTTTCCATTATTAGTTTTTCCAACCAACCTATAGATATTGCTAACTTTTTCTCCTTTTAGAACAACCAAAACTCTCTTCATTACCTTGAGACAATTATTTTCACCACTGAATCAATAACCTTATTAAATAAACACTCCAAGTGAAATAATTTTTTTCTTTAAAATAGGAAAATGACTAATATCTTGAATATAGTTCTAACTAATTTATTATAAATCTTGATTCTTACCTCTCCTTGACCTAAAACTTCACATAGGTTATTTTTTCCCATGTGAATCATACCTCCATCACAAGCCTAGCAATTAAAAAACTAGTCTAAATGAGGATTCATATGAAAGGAGGCACCAAAATTAAGAATCAAAAGACGAAGTTAATAACTTCTTAAATTGGCAGTTATTACCACTTTGTCTTCCAATGGTGTTTGAAATTTCTCACTATTTTCCTTGATGCTAGTGTACTAGGATCCTCCTTCATTGATTTTGGTAATATGCAATCCTTTTTGACATGTCCATTTTTTCCACAGTTTTAGTACTTTACCTTTTTCTGCCCTTTGGAATTGGACCCAAATTGTCTGTGCTCAATATTGGTTCTTTCTCGAGTTCTTGTTCTAGAAATTAGGGCTTCATTTGAATAAGACCCTTGAGATTCCTTTGGCCTTGAATGTTCATATATTAAAGAAGCTACCACATCTTAAAAGACCATCTTTCCACTTGGTATAGAATTATTGAGAGCCATAACCACTTGATCCCAACCTTCAAGAAAGAAGCATAGTAAAATTGCTGCCTTATCTTATTCATCAATTTTAATTCTCACTAAATTCAACTTTATTATTAGTGTGTTAAAATCATTTTGATGATCTGTGACTGATGAATTTTCAGACATCCTCAAATTATATAGCTACCTTGGTAGAATTATTTTTTTTTCCAATTACTTCATCTCATAGAGCTTTGCATAGTTGTTGCATAAGTCATGAGCAAATTTCTCCTCTACATCATTGAACTGAATCAAATATACTATAGATAGCTAGATTGTTTCTCTATCTTTTCTTTCCATAATATTCCATTCTATTGTGCTCATATTTACATGTTTTAATGCTACCCCTTTAAGATCTCTATCACATCCATTATTCACCAGCAAAGCTTTAATCTTTAACTTCCATAGAGAAACATTTGAACCATTAAAATTTTGCACCTCAAATTTGGTAATAGAACCTCTTTCCATTACTCACCTCTCAAAATAAACAAATTCTACACAAATAACGTAGCTCTAATACCAATTGTTATGAAAATTATTAGTGCAAAAATAATATAGAGAAGATCAATAACACATAACACACAAATTTACATAGAAAAATTGGGTAAAATTGTACCAAGAAAGAAGCCAGGGGAAAATATGTTTTGTATTAATTCTAAAGAATTTTCATATTTACAATAATCTTCAAAATACACTTCAAATCAAGACTTCAATTTTCATATAACAATTGAGTTGCAAATTCTTAATTACAAACAACTTACTAAATTATTAGGTATGACTTATACAACACATGTCAAAATTACTATTTATAGTAAGTCACCAAACAAACTTACTATTTATAATAAGTTACCTCAATAAAACCTACTATTTATAGTAAGTCTCAAAAAAATTTGCACCTCTGGTAGGGCACCTTTAGCATGGTTACCTATTGTGAGTGCCTTAACAACACAATAGTAGTTATCCATGATGACTCAACCATAACTAGTGGTAATCCATGATCACTAAATGACAATTAGTGGCAATGCATGATGAATCAACCACAACTAGTGGAAATATATGATGACTTCACATTCCAAAAATAGATTCATCTTAAAGGTACACCTTTACAAGGGTCATGAGACAACTTGATGGAGTTCCACTAGACTCTAGGTTTGATTCTTGAAGGAAATATTCTCTCAAATAATTGTATTCATTTATTTAATCAACAAATTTTATTGTATAAGCCTTAAGGGGGTCTTGAGGGAAAGGTGAATTTGATGATTTCAAAGTCTGATGTGGGAGCATCCTAGGTTGCCTTACTATCCTGCTCTTTTTTCATTCTTCCAGTAAGTGTTGAGTTGCATTCATTTCTAAGTTGCAATCTTTGTTGAGAGTTCATGTGTACCAAGTTGTCCAGTGTTGGCCAAGTGTTCTTGTATGTGCCAATTTGTCCAGTGTTGGCTAAGTGTTCTTTCTTGTGTTGAGTGAACCTATTATTTACTGATGCTTGGTTCTTCTTTGACTGAGTTTGTATGTGATTGGTTTCTAGTTGGAGCTGACTTGTGTATTTAATTTAGGTCATTAATTTAATTCTAGGATCTTGTCTAGGGATGTGTGCAGACCATTTTATGGTCGACCTTCTTTTGTGTTTTGATCTGGAATCTTCTATAAGCCATTTTGGAAAGTATAAATAAGTATGTTTAGATGTGGTCAGTAGATAGGAGATGAGGAAGTAGAAGAAGTTAGAAGAAGGTAGAGTCTAAGTCTGGATTTTCTTAAATCTTGTTGGTCATAACCCGGAAGGCCTCACAATCAGGCATGTACGAAGAAATTTGGATGAATCAATAAATTTTTGTTGTTCCTTCTCTCCTTGGTATTTTTCTCTATATTTTTTCTTTTGTGTGTTTATTCTGCAAGGTGACTGGATAGTTAAGTGTGCCTTTAGCTCTGGCTATTTGCTAACTCCTCCTTGCGTCAGGTGGTATCAGAGCTTAAGGTTCATCATTATGGATATTGGATCATGTAGAACCCTAAAATTGGATTTGGTTGTAGCATGGTAGATCTATGGATTTGACCTATAACTTGCAGAGGGTTACAATCTTGTAGGAACCTATTTGTCAAGATGGTTTGAGGTAGAGGAAATGCTAATAATGCCATAATAGACATGTTGAGACAAATTGTAGCTAGATTAGATGTTGTGGAGATAGCCCTGAGGAGAGGACCACATCTTGATGATGTGAGTGATGATGAAGCATAGGCACCAAACCCTAATCCAGAACCTGAGGAAAATCAAGATGAGGAAAGATTGTTGAGAGTATTGACTAGGGTACATTCAAATCCCATTGTTGAAGTTATTCCTTTTGATGGAAAGTTGGATACAAATGTTGTGTTGGATTGGATCTCTGATATGGAGAAATTCTTTGAGTTTGAAAGTACTCCTGATAATAGGAAGGTGAAAATTGCAATAACTAGGTTGAAAGGTCACGCTTCACTATGGTGGTAGTATTTTCAAACTGATAGACAAAGAAGAGGAAAGGAAAAGATTAGAACTTGGTTGAAAATGGTGAATAAGATAAAGAAGAAGTTCCTCCCTACTGATTACCAAGTTAGGTTTTTGAGGAAAATGCAAAACCTTAGACAAAGGGACATGACTGTGAAGGAATACATTGAGGAATTCTATAGATTAGGCATCAGATCTGGACATATGGATGATGAGGTTGAGAAATTTGCAAGGTACTTGAATGGATTGAGATCTAGAATTCAAGATGAAATAAGTTTTGTGAAGTTGGATAGTGTGGAAGAAGCATATCAATATGCCTTGAAAGCTGAGGAGATCTTGAAAAAGAAGCATGAACAAAGATAGTGAGGTAGAGGTGGTAGATTCCAAAGAGGCAGAGGTAGATCCTATGGTAAAGGTGGAAAATCTGATAATTCTGTGCAAGATAATGGGAAATTTGAGTGGAAAACTAAAGATAAAAGAAAGACTGAGCAGAAAGGTTGTAGTTCTTACCGAGGAGGTACTAGTTCATACCGAGGAAGAGGTAGTTCTTATTCTAGAGGTGGTTTTGGTGGTAATTATTTCAGATGTGGAAAATAAGGGCATAGATCTTTTGAGTGTAGACACTCTGATGGAAATGAACAAAGTCATAGAAATTCTATGGTACAAGAGGATCTCGAGGGTTCACCAAGTGGACCTGAGGCTAGAGAAAACTTGATGGTAAGGAAAACTTTGTGTAATAAAAGAGTTGATGAAGAACCTATCCTAAGGAGAAGTCTTTTCAAGACCAGATGTAATATGGCAGGAAAATGTTGCAAAGTGATTATTGACAGTGGTAGTTCAATGAATTTGGCATCTGAGGAGCTGGTTACAAAGTTGAAATTATAGAGGTTGAGACACCCTAAACCCTATCATATTTCATGGATCAAGGATGAGCATAAATTGTTGGTAAGTGAGAAATTTGTTGTGAAATTCAAGATTGGAAATTACTTTGATGAAGTCCTATGTGATATTATGCCAATGGATTATTGTCATATTCTATTGGGTAGACCTTGGCAGTATGATAGATATGATGTGCATGATGGTAGATTGAATCAATATACTCTTTGGGTGAATGGGAGAAAGAAAACATTGTTACCTTTGATTGAGGTTCTAGATGAGATAAACTGTACTAATATGAAAAATTTCATAGTTAATGGAAAACAATTTGAGAAAGATATGAAGAAGAATCAAGTCTATTTTCAATAATTCCCAAGAGATCGAGTTGTGGTAGTAATGGTCGAGTGACAGAGAATAGTAATGGTTGAGAAAAATAAGACAATAATGACTGAGTGCCATCATAAATTAAAAACTTGCTGAATGAATACAAAGAGATTATTGTAGAGGATATTCCTAATGGTTTACCACCAGTAAGAAGTATAAGTCATTGTATGGATCAGATTCCTATAGCTAGTTTTTTGAATAAAGCACCATATAGATTGACACCTACTGAGAATCAAGAACTTAACATATAAGTGCAAGAGTTGTTGTAGAAAGGTTTGATTAGAGAAAGATTGAGTCCATGTGTTGTACCTTTTTTTTTGGCACTTAAGAAGAATGGAGAATGGAAAATGTGTATTGATTCTAGAGCTCTCAATAAGATAACAGTGAAGTATAGGTTTCCTATGTCGAGGATGGATGAAATAATGGATTGTTTGAGTGGAGAAAATTATTTTACCAAGATTGATTTGAAGAGTGGTTATCATCATATCAGAATCAAAGAAGGTGATGAATGGAAGACTTCTTTCAAGACAAAATATGGTTTGTATGAGTGGTTGGTTATGCCTTTTGGTTTGACTAATGCACCTAGTACTTTCATGAGGTTGATGAATAAAGTTCTCAAGAGATTTTTGGGTAAGTTTGTGATTGTTTATTTGGATGATGTTCTGATATTTAGTAAGACTAAGGAAGAACACCTTGAGCATATCTGACAAGTGTTGCAAAAATTAAAAGAGGAGAAGCTACTGATTAATTTGAAGAAGTGTTCCTTTATATAAGAAGAGATTGTGTATTTTGGATTTGTGATTTCAGTTGATGGTTTGAAAATGGACCCTGAGAAGGTTAACGCAATTTTGGAGTGGCCTACACCTGAGAATGTGTTGGAAATATAATATGGGAAAGTGAGATACTAAGAGAGGTGGGGGGTGAATCAAATATCTCCTAATAATTCCACTTTGACATAAATTAAACTTGCATAGCATAAAAATTAAATTCAATACTAAAATAGATCCAACAATCTAATCTTCATCCATGAAATTGAAACATAACACAAAGATTTTGATTACCCAGAAACCCTTGAAAGGTAAAATTGGGGTGGGGATGACACCCACAAATCTTCACTACTATAGTATTAAATTTTTCATGTTAGGGCTACAAAGTTTAATCATAAATTGATGATCTACCCTATGAGGGGTCTTCCCTATTAAGAGCTTAAAGACTTATACAATCTACGTTGGTAAAGGATTTAAACTTACAACAAAGTAAGCACTCAATTAAGAGATTTACATAGGACTGTTAGGACCACTCTGTTAAGATATTTACCTTGATTCACTTGCTAAAATGTCTTAGTGCCTGATCCTTCAATTTTCACTGTGATGCTGATAACATATCTTCTCCTTCCAATAGTTGTTTGATCTCCATAATCAAATATATCTATGTTCTATCCTTCACTTCTTTTCTCGATCACTCTGACTGATCTCTGCCTATATCAAAATACTTCTCTATTTCATGTATGAGATCCTTCATACTCTTATCATACTCTCTTACATCATTTTAGGGTTCAGATCTTATCTTATATATATATAACAAAACATCCTCCTAGATCAAGATCAATGATCTAGATTCTCCATTTATGCCGCTTAAGTATTCCCTAAATTTGATAGGTTACATAGATTACATAGGGATTAATGATTACAAATCTAAGGCATAATTACCTCTATGATTCTCTCAACAAACATCAAATATTGTATAAATGTCGGTCAAAATGCTTTACCTAAGTTTGTGTGCCATTACAAATACATATGTCAAATCTAGCTTGCTCGACATATGAAGTCTCTGACACTCGGCATTAACTATTCTTCATATATTGGTTCTTGGCACTTACACTTCTATACAACTCAACATAAACTGCTCAGCTATTACTGAAGTACTTGGCAACCTCTGACTTGCTTGACAGCAACTACTACTAGGTAATTGTACAAAATGCAAGTCTAGACATAACTTGGCCTTTACTAGATGGCTCGGTCACAATGATGACCAACCAACATTTCCTAGAAAATGACTAAGTGTAAGACACTAATGGACAACAAAACTTAGGGATCAACATAATGTGGGTGAGGTAAGATCATTTCATGGTTTGGCTAGTTTCTATAGAAAGTTTATTAAGAATTTTAGTTCTATTTGTAATGCTATGATTGAAACCATGAGAGGAGATAAAAAGGATTTTAAGTGGACACAGGGAGCTGATAAGAGTTTTGAGACTTTGAAACAAAAGGTTTCCAAGTTACCTATGTTAGATTTGCCTGATTTCAATAAGGTATTTCAAGTTGAGTGTGATGCAAGTGGTAGTGAAATAGGAGTTGTGTTGAGTCAAGAAGGTAAACCTGTTTCTTTCTTTAGTGAGAAGTTGAATGATGCTAAAAAGAAGTATTATGTGTATGATCAGGAGTTTTATGCTATTGTCCAAGCTTTGAAAAAGTGGAGACATTATTTGATACTAAGTGAGTTTGTGTTGTATATTGATCATAAAGCTTTGCAGTATTTGGGAAGTCAAAATAAGTTGAATCAAAGACATATGAAGTGGGTTGAATATTTATAGAGTTTCACATTTTTGATCAAGCATAAGAGTGGAGTTACTAACCAAGTTGCAGGTGCATTGAGAAGAAGATGTTCTTTGTTGACCGAGATGAAGGTTGTTGTTCTTGGATTTGATGAGATGAAGGATTTGAATGATATTGACCCTAATTTTTCTGAAGCATGGAGAGTGCAGAGCACCAAATTTTTCAGGACAACCGAGTAAGTTCGAGGAGTATTTCATTCAAGAAGGTATGTTGTTTAAGGTAATTTAGTTATGTATACCAAGAAATTCTAAAAGAATTAATTTGATTAAGGAAAAGAATTGTGGTGGATTGGATGGACATTTTGGAATTGAGAAGACATTGAGTTTTATTAAGGAAAAGTATTATTGGCCACAAATGTATAAGGATGTTTAGAAGTTTGTAAGGAGTTGTGGAATTTGTCAAGTTGCAAAAGGATTAAGTTAGAATATTGGATTGTATACACCTATTTATGTTCCTGAGAAATCTTGGAGTCACATCAGTATGGATTTTGTTCTTGGATTACCTAAGATAGCAAGAGGGTATTATTCCTTATTTGTTGTTATGGATAGATTTTCTAAGATGACACCTTTTATACCATGTAAGAGGACATCAGATGCAGTGCATGTTGCTAAGATTTTCTTTAAAGAGATTGTTAGATTGTATGGATTACCTAGAAGTATTATCTCTAACTGAGATAGAAAGTTTGTTGGATATTTTTGGAGGACTTTGTGGAAGAAGATGGATACTGAGTTGAGGTTTATTTCCACATTCCATACATAGACAGATGGACATAAAGAGGTTGTGAATAGAACCTTGGGTAATTTGTTAAGATGTTTAGTTGGAGATAAGTTGTGTAATTGGGATATGGTATTGGCACAAGCTGAGTTTGCATATAATAATTATGTGAATAGGAGTTCAGGAAAAACACCTTTTGAGATTGTTATTGGAATGCAACCTAGAGGAGTATCAGATTTGAGGTATATTGTTGGTGAAGAAAAGAGAAGTGTTGAAGGGGAAGTTTTTGCTGATTTTATGAAATCTTTACATGAGTGAAGTTGAAGTTGGAACAAAGTAATCAAAAGTATAAGGAAAATGCTGACAAGTCTATGAGACATCATGATTTTAAAGTTGGTGATAAGGTGATGATTAATTTGAAGAAGGGTAGATTTCCTATCGGAACATACAATAAGCTGAAAATGAAGAAGTTTGGTCCTTGTATAATTTTGAGGAAGTTTGACAATGGTAATTATTATGAAGTTGAGTTACCTAATGACATGGATATATCCCCTATATTCAATATTTCTAGTTTTCATAAGTATCATGAGTTAGATGATGAAGTTGTTATACCAAATGATTATCCTAAGAAGTAGGTTGAAGAGGTTGACCAGATATTGGATTAGAGGATTGGTAAAAGCATAAGGGGAAGATATTACTATGAATATTTGAAGTGGAAAAATAGACTAGTGGAAGATGCTTCATGGATTTCTCAATCTAAGTTGGATTTAGCTTGGGTCGTGACATCTCAATGATTTAGGAGAATCATTTCTTTCAACCCTGATTGTCTGATGCAAGAGCATCCTAGGCTACCTTGCTATCCTTCCCTTTTTTTCATTCTACTAGTAAGTGTCGAGTTGCACAATCATTTTTGAGATGCAATATTTGTCAAGCGTTCCTATGTGTCAAGTTATCCAGTGTTGGCCGAGTGTTCCTGTATGTGCTAAGTTATCCAATGTTGGCTGAGCATTCTTTCCTGTGTCGAGTGAACCTGTTATTTGTTGATGCTTAGTTCTTCTTTGAATGAGTTTTTCTATGATTGGTTTCCATTTGGAGCCAACTTGTGTATTTAATTTAGGTCATGAATTTAATGCTAGGATCTTGTCTAGGGATGTGTGCAAACCATTTTGTGGTTGACCTTCTTTTGTGTTTTGATCTTGAATCTTTTGTAACCTTCTTTGGAAAGTATAAATAAGCACGTTTAGATGTGGTCAGTAGAAAATAGATGAGGAAGTAGAAGAAGTTAGAAGAAGGTAGAGTCTAAGTCTAGATTATCATAAATCTTGTTGGTCGTAACCTGGAAGGCCTCACAGCTGGGCATGCACAAAGAAATTTGGATGAATCAATAAAGTGTTGTTGTTCATTCTCTCCTTGGTGTTGTTCTCTGTATTGTTACTTCCATGTGTTTACTTTGCAAGGTGGCTAGATAGTTAGGTGTGCCTTTGGACCTGGCTATTCGCTAACCCCTCCTTGTGCCAAGGTTAATGTAATAAGAGGGGATTGATTGTTTATTATAGGTGGTTGTGGAGTAGTTAACATTGTAGTTAAAAAAAATAACTAAAACTAGCCCTTTATATTTTTGATAAAGGTTTGTCCACTTGCATGAATAGTATCAATGAAATATTCCACTTTGTCACCTTAGTAGATTAAAATTCTCAATAGTGTTCTACAATCTGTGAGTAAGGCTTTCATAGATTTTTCAAAGCTCCTACTCACATGGTAAGTGGTGCATTGTTGTTGTGTATTCTTATCTTACTGACTTGAGGTTTGACTACATTGGAGTTTAGTTATTTGACTTGTTGGTTTATGAAACTACCAACTCATTAACAGTCATGCCCATTTGGGTCCCTAATTGTTTACACAAAATCATGTTTTTAGTTTGATTACTTTTGGAAACTTATATGTTTTTATGGTGGCTCTAATTTTGAGTTTATTTTGAATAAATGATCATAGTAGAAACAGGGATTTTCTATTCATCCATCATTAATTATTTTGAAGAGGGGGAATTATGAAAAATAGAGGTTTGGAATCATTACTCATGTTTGTTAACTAAATTTATTGCCACATTTGTATGATCTTGTTACTCTCCCTAACACACCTTGCCAATTATTTTCTTGGAAGTAAAAAATAGGACATGTCCTATGAGAGATTAGTTGTTACAAGTAGTGGTTGTTGTTGCACCAAAAGATTGACCTTTTAATGCCTGATACAACCACTAGACTTATAGAAGACACAAGAGGTGGTTAAGCCATGTCATGAATCCCGATGGGAGTGCTAACCATTTTCCAACAATCTCCCCCTCAGCATTACCTAAGGGGATTCAAACCTATGACCAAGCTCTGATACCACTTGTTACAAGTAGTGGTTGTTGTTGCACCAAAATATCGACCTTTTAATACCTGATACAACCACTAGACTTATAGAGGACACAGGAGGTGGTTAAGCCATGTCACAAATATCGAGGGGAGTGCTAACCATTTTGCCAACATTAGTATTCATCTAGATTATGACACCTTAGAATCTATTATTGGTTTTAAGTATCGTCACAATTTTCAAACTTACATTTGTGATTTATATGGAAATCTTGATACTTAGCCATTCCTAGATGGTTCTCTTGCTAAATGCACTGTGCCTCTTTGTCCATCAACAATGATATCCTATGATTATGATACTTTTTAAAGGGATTTTATACCTTTGAAAATTTTTGTACTTAAGATGAGGATGAGATTTCTTTAAATGTTATTGATTGTTCTTCAAAGATAGTCAATCTACCTTCACTTCCACTAACTCCTTCTCTAACATCATTTGAGACTTTCACTATTCCTTACCTATAGGAGTTTATTATCCTAAAAAGTTATCATCTATAATTAAATTATCATTTTAGCCCCATTTTATTATGTATGGGTTCCCACATTGATTTCATGCTCTCCTAATGCTCACTAGACCTTTAAATTAATATTAAAGTCTTGTAATGATTCAATTTTTGCAAAACTTGAGGTAAGCCCTTATTTCTAAGTGTGCTTATGTGTGAATATTGTAAGCTATATATCCTCATACAAAACACTCAATAAATCATTAGATCCATTGGTTAGTATATCAAATTCAATAAGAAATTAAGCATAAACTAATGAAAAATGATCTATTACTTCCTAATTAAGATGAGTATAATATAATTGAATGTTTCTCTTAGATTTAATCCATTAGATCAATGACAAGACATCCTAAAATATAAGATTCAATCCAATATGTATCTATATCAATGCAATTAAGCTAAAAATGATGATATAAGTGAGAAAATTGAGATCCTAATTAAACAATTGAGCCAAGATGATTGACCTACATAATGAATGGTGAAATAAATTGTTGTTCTAAGTGATCTAGATGTGTGATTAATTCTGTAAATAAGTGTACAAATGAGCTAGGCAATTAAGAAAATAATTTGGCAGAGTTTCTATGCAAAATGATCTAGATACCTAATACCTTGATTGAGCTTGGTTTTATAGATTTCCATTTGAATTGGAGTGCTGAGATGCATCCTTAAGGGATGGTTGAGATTAAGATTCCAAGTGATCCATGCACTTTGATGTGATTGAAGGGAATTAAGTCATTTGTCCTTTATTGATTGAGTGTGTAAATAGGACAATTTATTTAATTCCTTCTAATTAATACCTCTAGCCATGGGATTTCAGATTTTTACTTAATTAATTGAGCTAATAGTATTAATTAATTGATTGCTCTTGATTAATAACCTTTGAAGCTTGAGTAACAATTTTTTATTTTGAATTAATTATCCTAGTAAATTGATAAAATTCACTAGCACAATTAGTTCATTAAATTAACTTGATGCCTTGATTAGGGTTTAAACCTATGATTAAGATTTAGAGAAAATTTTATTGAATAAGGACCTCTTGGTTAAACTAGCCCATTTTTAGGCGATTACATTTTCTCCTCTTTGAATCGATGTGTGATCAACATTTTGATTCAAAGAATGTCTAATGTCTAATGATCTACTTCTAATTGAGTGAATACTTTGATATGGATCCCGATGAAACCATACACAATTTGCTGATTTTGATTCCAAAAACTTGATGTGATGTTTGATGATAGATTAAGACCAGAATAACCAATTTGATGTGAAGTGATGAAACTAATCATCTGTTTGATACTAAAATTGATGATGTCAATGATAATGAATAATCAATTTGATGTGATGTGATGAAATTGATTACCGTCAGAAATATTTTGAAATGATGAAAGGATTGAGGCTGACAAGAATGAATAACCAGTTTGATGTAATGCACTAAAACTAATTACTATCAAAAGTATGATCGAGATAATTAACTTGATATGGGTCTTGGTGAAGTCAATTATCTAATAAAGACACTATCAATTTTATGTGATGAGATGAAATTGATAGGCCCCTATTTGGTTTGATGATGAAAACACTGATACTGATGAGACCGAGTAATTTGATGTGGGATGTGATGGAATTACTCATTCCAATATTGATTGATTGATCAATTTCCCTGAGACCATCAACTTGAAATGATGCCTGATAAAATTGATGCCCCTAGTGATGAAATTCCATTTGATTTGATGTGAAACTTGATTTGATAAAGATTTTACTGATTGATTGATGAAGAAGATTTGTTAAGATTCCTTGATTTGGTTGATTTTGATTTGATGAAATTCAATGTTAATATGTCCCCTCAGGAGAAAAATTGAAATGAAACACTTATAAAAATGCCATTTTCAACTGATTGGAAGATTAAGAATTGATTTCAATTGATTAGAAAGTGATTTAAAATTGATTTCAAGTTGATTTGAAGATGGTTTGACCAATTTTGACCAATTTTGACCTTGGTTGACTATGATTTAGTGAGAGTTGACCATAGTTGACTTAGTGCAACACTAAATGAATGTTGTCAAATCAATATTCATTGTTTCAAAATTTGATTTTGTGTCAGTTTGTCTAAGGTTGACTTTCATTGACTCAATTTTGATCATGATTGACCAAAGTTTACAGGTGCTGTCAAATTTAAATTTTGATCTTGATGATATAGTTTGAAAGTTTGATTCACAATGCATTTGATTAAGGTCCAAAAGTGGCATTAAATTCCCTAAAATGGGGTTAAAAGAGGTAAAAACCCTTTATTTACTATTCATTTTAACTTTTTATTTTAGGTAATTTTTTAGAGCCTTGTGTGGTGATCCCCATTGAAAAATATTAGTATGAGCTTGTGCGATGACATCAACAATCCAAGCACTACAAACCACCGGTATGGTGACCTCCCCATTAAATATTTCTCACAATTTGATTGGATTTTAGCACATTTTTAGTGTTTAAATGTATTCTTTTATGTTTATTCACATAGTGTATCTTGGTTTGTATCGCATCTAACCTGAGTTGCATCCTATTAAATTTTTAATTTATGAGTCATATCCTTCCTTATCCCAGTTCGCATGGTGTAAACCCTCATATTCACACCCCCTCTAGTTCTAAATTGCATATAGTTTCCAAGTCACATCTTATATAGTCCAAAGTCTCATACCATTTGTAAGTTGCATGTTGTTAATCTTGTTAGAAATAGGAAATACTGAGAGGGGGGTTGAATCAGTATTTCACAAACTTTTACTTTTGTCCAATTATGGATATAACAAATTAACTTGAAGCTTGCATAAGAAACTAAACTAAGTAAAATGAATAACAAGCATAGCAATAAAGAAAATGAACTCATAACACCATGTTTTTTCTCGAGGAAACCTTGGCCAAGGGAAAACCCTAGTGGGGATGATACACACAACTAATTCACTAATCAAAAGATATCTGGTTAAGGATGTTGACCCTGTTAGGAGTCTATTACATACATTTAGTGTCTTTGTCCTGATTAAAGGAATTTAGGCCTTCTTAGAAGCCTCAACCCTTTTAGGAGTTTATGTTACAAAACTAATGTGTGCAAGATGAGCTCACTACCCAAACATGAAATATACAATAATAGCTTTTGATACAAAGGTAAAATACAAAACCTTTTACTACTACCGAATAGATTTTCTATTCTGATGTAGCTTTGTAGGCTCTTCACTTTCACATACAGATATTTCTTTCTTTCTTCTTACAATATACAACTTCACATCATATGTCAACTTATTACAATTTCTATATGTATCATGTGTACATTTCACATTACATAATTCTTACATATATACAAGTTATTACAATTAATAACTTCTAGTCGGCTTACAAACTCTTCTCAAAATATAAAATCAATTCATACTGCCTTAGGGTTAACATCTAGAATGTCATCCCTACATAGTTAAGTCAGTATTTTGATAAAAAAAATAATCCCTTAACTTATTGTGATCATATTATATCTTCTGCTTTGTTCAAGTCGGCTCAACATTGTCTCTGTAAATCTTTAATATCTTCTTTCGTACATGCAGTAAAAAATTGCACTCTCATATGTGGCTTTGATATACATAGAATGATCCATGTTCAAGTGCGCATGCACTAAACTTTCTTTCGATAATCAAAACTATCTCCAATTAGACTGGTAAACACTGTTGTGCTTAGACAATTTTCTAGTGCGCTCATAGAAGACTACTTCCAACTATTATGCTATCTTCATACTGAGTATGCCATAATGAAAACATTATGATATCCTACTTAGCTAAATTTCCAACAATCTCCCCTTTGTCATTGGTGGCAACATATGGGAAAATTGGCTAAGTCCCAAAAACTTAAATTACAAAATTGTGGCCATACAAAAATGTGGATCTTACATAACTACTTATTTCTTCAAAATACTTATTTCTCCAAAATATTTATACTCCAAAATAGTTATACTCCCCCTAAGAGTATACTCCATGCTATACATATAATATCTATACATACAATTTTCAGCTTATACTACTCCCCCTTTGACAATAATGACAAAGGTGTCAAAAAAATGATGTATCAAAAACTATTTTACTTCATGATTTCAATATTGCAAGGCTAGAAGGCTTGCAACACAATCTGCAAAATTAATTTTCAAAATCTCTATCTCCTATCCCATGACTTCTTCACTACATCAGAAACATTGAGCAATGCACATAGGCCAAATGATGCAATCTCAACTACCTTAAGATTTGCATAAGAAAATTTTCCATAAGATGTCTTCGAAGAAAGACATTCTTCCAATTGATTCTCTAAAATACTGATTTTCGATGATACATGCTCTCTGAGTAGAGCGAATATTTTCAATTTATTCTCCTTCTCATCATTTAGAAGTCTCGTTTCATAAAAAATATTTCTTGTTTTCCTCTCAATTTTTGAGATCTTCGCACTAGGGCTTTGCAAAATGTTTACTGCCACTTGTAGTTCTACTTCTTTTACCTTTAGCTTCTCTGATATATTATATGTGTGGCTCTAGGATTATTTACACTGAATGTACAATGCTTTCCCTCTCTCTATTCATCTTCTCAACTCTTTTATACATATATCAAAGTTGTCTAGATCATTTCTGATATTTTGGCATACAACTTGAAATATCTGTGCATCATGGGCTGCTTGGGCTTTGACTGTTGCAATATCAGATAGGTTTGTGAATTCCATGTCAAAGGATTTCACAACCTCTTTTTATTTTTCTTGGGGATCAAATTCACTAACTTGACTTGATATTATACTTTTAAGTTTACCTGTTACCTCAAGTAGTGCTCCTTCCAAGATTTTTACCTTCTTGTTCTTTCCAATAATCTTGTTCAGAGATGAGATCAACTCTATTTGATCATCATCATCAACTTCCTATCCTAAGATTGCAAAGACTAATTCAAACTATGGTTTTTGTGATGTTTCTATTGTGTCCTTAGGTTTAGAAATGATCACTGATTGTTCCTGTAGAACCGCATCCTCTTCTTCTGCTATATCAGTCTTTATTTCCTCTTGTCCTTCTTCCTTTCTTGTTTCAACCTATTCTTCCTTATTCTCTACAATGTCCTATGTCAAATTGCCAGCATCAACTTCTTGGTCATTGAAGGGATTTTCTTCACTATCTAGGGTGATATTTTTTCCTTCAACATTCATAGATTCATCTTCAATGTTGATGGAGAGTGGTGGTGCTGGTGATGGTTCAGTCTAATATTCTACTTCAACCACTTGATCAGATTCACTGATTTTCTCACCTAGTCCATAGGTCATTACCTTCACAACCACTTCCTCTATTTTTTTTGTTAATCTCCTCATAATTGCCTCCCATTATCATTATTGTTCTTCTTTTCTTCCTTAGACAGGTACTTAGAGTTTTCATAATTTCCTTGAAATGTTCTTCATCTTTTATGTCACATAGCTTTCTTACAAATCTCTCTCTTATTCCATTATCTTCTTCTGTAGCTCTCTTCTTTTTGTTAACCAATTTCTCATAAAGATTGTCAGGGATCTTGCCTTTTATGTCATCAAATTTCTTATCTGTAAGGATCATATGTCTGAAAAATGCATTCTCTAGATTCAACTTCTCAAAGTTGTCATACATTTCATAATATTTTTTTAACTTAGTGAAGTCACCTTCATTAATGATTAAAGGGTTCACTTTATCTATTTTGGGCTTCCATTTCTTCTTGCTTCTTCTTGCCTCTTCACCTGCCTTAACTGCTGATGTTTTCCTTTGAACTGGGGTAAAGATTGTTTTCTATCTTTTACTTGGTCCACTTTCCATTTATTTAACTCTCTTGGTTGGTGTGGTGGAGGAGGATCTTCTAGATTTACATACTTCCTATACTTCCACTTCTTTAATTTCTTCATCAATGTCCTGAATTTCTTCAGTATGGGCTACAAGAGATGTCAAGGGTGGAGCTAATAGTATCTCTTTTTGTCCAATGTCCCTGATTGTTGTTGTCTACTTCGTAATGACAAAGTCATGTTCTCTCATACTAGTATCTTTCAATATTTTCTTGATGGTACTATCAACTCTTTTCTTTGCCATTTTTTGTGCTTGTGATGATTGTGCAAAATTGAAGTTCTCTTCATGTGTCCCAAATCTAGGACTCTTAGCATCTAAATTACTCTTAAGTAATCTGCTCACATAGCCTTCAATCTCAACTTCTGCAACCTCACACTCAAGAGGGTCTACAAATTCTACTCTTGGCTCAACTACTTCAATATAGGTAAAATATGTATCTACCAAAAAGCATATCTCATATTTGTACTTTTCCACAATAGATGGTGGAATCCTTGATTTTTTCTTCATTTCATTTTGAAAGGTTTTAATCACTAAAGTAGCACTTTCATTCACTTTGTCTATAGGGTGTCTCAGGTACACTTTGTTGATTCTATCCATAGAATTTCTATTGTCATTCTAGTCAACTCCTATAGTGTATGGGAATCTTCTCAGCAAATGAAAAAACATGTATGTGATCAGAGATGAAAACCTAAATTGTGAGTTCTTGATCTTTCTGATATTCTCAAGGTTCTCTGTCAACTAAATCCTCAAAATTTCACACATATCTACCTGTAATTTTTCTACACACATAAGATAAGTTGCATGTACCATGCCAGCTACCATATCATCTTCTCTAGAACATGCACAAAACTTTGAAGTAAAATTTTTGCATACATATCTAACATCATCCTGTTCAATCTTACTTATAACAATTCCTCTTCCATTGTATGATGATTTGGTGTTGTCTAACACTATTTTCTTGACATTATTCTCATTTAAGGGAATCACTCCTAACTTAGATAAACTAGTTACCTCATGAATAAGGCCTACGGTGATGTCTATGACTCTGTCATCTAGCCAAAACTTTCCATTATAAACAAAATAATCCCTTAACTTATTGTTGTGTATCATTACATCAAGAGTATGACTATAGGTATTTATACTTTAGATATGGGATTGGGATAATATCCCATCACAAATCCTATGGTAGAGAGCATAAGAGAGTTTGGGAAGCTGTATATTACTTGTACTCCAGATTCATGATGTAGCCTCACTTGGGAAGCTTGAGTATTGGCAGTGAAGTGCTCGATGACTACAGTGTTTTGATTTGGATACCATACCTTGATTGTGATATGTGGAGATTAGGCCATTTTGATATATCATTCATTTTTTATGAGAAATTATTTGATAGGTCACACTTTCTATTATGTTGAGAGATTCATTTTTACACAAGTATTACAATAATATGGTCATGTTTAGGGTATTCCTCGGGATATGGCTGCATATGCTAGGATATAAGATGATGAGATATTATGGGGATCACGTATTCCTTTTGAGATGTTAGAGTAGGAGCACCAATAGTTGGTTCCTATTCCATGGGATTAGCTTCCAGATGTGAGTGATGCTTGTGTTACAGATGAGTACTAGGATTACTTTCTACAACATCCTTTTCCTAGGCTCACTTCTCCTAATGAGATTGTTCCTACTATTGATGAGCCTCTAGATTATGACATAGGTGATAATGTTGGTAGAGGATGATAGAGAGATAGGGCATGTGATGGTAGAGGTTTTCCAT